>VONZ01000358.1:202500-706650 GCA_012976165.1 Labeo catla
GAAATTATGTTTTTTGAGGAAAGCACTTCAGGATTTTTCTCCATATAATGGACTTCATTTGTGCCCCGATTTTGAACTTCCAAAATGCAGTTTAAATGCAGCTTCAAAGGGCTCTAAATGATCCCAGCCGAGGAGGAAGGGTCTTATCTAGCAAAACGATCTGTCATTTTTTTTTCGAAAAATAAAAATGTGTATACTTTTTGAGCACAAAAGCTTGTGTAGCACAGGCTGTGAGATGCACGTCCACGATGCTATGAATCACATCTAACTTCATCGTCTGTGTACTCCGGCTCAAAAAGGTAGAGAATGGCGAAAATCTCCATCTTATTTTCTCCTACAACTTCAAAATCGTCCGACATCGTTGTACCTTTTTGTTTGTAAAGAGCGTTTGACTTACTTGCACTTCTTTAGGCTTTGCGCGTTCGCTATGTAAACACTGGGTCTGTAGTTCTGCCTACGTTCCACATGACCTTTCGACGTGATTTAATAGTACGTAGCGTCATGGACGCGCATCCCAGAGCCTGTGCTACATGAGCTTTTGTGCTTAAAAAGTATCCAAAAAAAAAATCCTAAAAAAGTGGCAGATCGTTTTGCTAGATAAGACCCTCCTTCTTCGGCTGGGATGGTTTAGAGCCATTTGAAGCTGCATTTAAACTACATTTTGGAAGTTCAAAATCAGGGGCACCACTAAAGTCCAGTATGTGGAGAAAAATCCTGAAATGTTCTCCTCAAAAACCATAATTTCTTCACAACTGAAGACAGAAAGACATGAACATCTTGAATGACAAGGGGGGTGAGTAAATTATCTGTAAATTGTCATTCTGGAAGTGGAGTTTTCCTTTAAAGGGATAGTGCACCCAAAAATGAAAATTCTGTCATTAATTGCTCACCCTCATGTTCCAAACCTTTAGGACCTTTGTTCATCTTGAGAACACAAATTAAGATATTTTTGATGAATTCTGAGAGCTTTCTGACCCTGCATAGATAGCAATGCAACTAACACGTTCAAGGCCCAGAAAGGTAGTAAGGACATTGTTAAAATAGTCCATGTGACATCAGTGGTTCAACCTTAATTCTATGAGGCTACAAAAATATACTTTGTGCTCAAAGAAACCAAAAATAACTACTTTATTTAAGGTCTTACGGGTTTGGAATGACATGAGGGTGAGTAATGACAGGATGTTAATTTTTGGGTGAACTCTCCCTTTAAACTCTGCCTCCACTGACAGTTCGAAAACCCTCATTTAGACTTGACTTGAATGTTTCAAAATATTTTATCAGTTGCTCTTTTTTTTCTCTCTCTTTGTTAAATGGACAGGGCATATGCACGATGACAACTGCATTTCTGCACTTCTTTTTCCTGGCGTCCTTCTGCTGGGTTTTGACAGAAGCTTGGCAGTCCTATATGGCCGTGACGGGGAAAGTTCGGACCAGGCTCATCCGGAAACGCTTCCTCTGCTTGGGATGGGGTAAGTGCTTGGATCTTCATTCCACTTACAGTATCTCTCTATCTCTCCGTCTTTCTGTCTCCCGGTCTCTATTTGTTCACTAATGTACGTTTTTACTGCTCCATCATCATCATGCAGCTTGTATTTACTTCTCGAATGTGGCCGATGTGAGTGGGTAATTTTTAAATATCATCTCGTATGTTCTATACCTCCCCGGGGTTTCTTATACAGGACCACTTTACGCACACATCAAATTGATTACAGAAGAGCTAACACTCATCCCTCCAGTTACCTAGCAACAAACAAGGCTCTCTCTTTCCATCATTGCAGTGTTTTGCTGTGTGCAGAGGAAAAAGACAAGACAGAAGAAGATAGACAAAGACAGATATGTGAACCGTTTATTAGTTTGGCTATTCTGATAAACACTGATGGTGGATTAATTAAATTATTGGTATCCGTGAAATGTTTCTTGTACGCATCAGTGCACGGTGGTTGTTTTGAAGAAGACTCAGATTTTAGATCTATATGGTTATGTGCCGATCATAAGTGGTTTGCATCTCAGAGCTTAATGGCGCTGGAATTCATAAGTGATGTCTGCTATCAAATGAACTTGTTGCTCCTGCTTTTGTATCAGTCCATGACTCCATTGCCATAACAACGGTTGCTAAGCAGTGAATAGACCAGACAAAAAGAATAAATTAAGGATGCCAGCAGCCACCTTCCAGATCATTATACCTCTGTTAATGTTTACATCTGCCATGACACAAGACAAAAAGTATATATAATTAAAAAATAATATTTAATAACAATAAAGAAATTATTTTATATAATTATGTTTTATATGAATAATATTTAATAACAATAAATACAGAAATAAACATATGAAAATTAAATGATAATATTTTATATATATATATTATAGAAAAAGCAGATACTTTTTTTATAAATAAATATTATATTACATCTTATATAAATAGCATTTAATAACAATAAAAAACATGTCACTTAAAGTAATTAATTGTAAAGAATATTTATACACACACACACACACACACACATTGTAATATTATTAGAAATATAATATAAAAAATGAAAATACTTTATATAATTACATGTCTATTATATATATATATATATATATATATATATATATATTATATAGTTATATAATTATCTATAATTAAATATGTGCTTATATATGTATATATAGTTTAAAATAAAATGTATATCCTCCAGCAATTTATACTTGACAAAAAAAAATAAAATAAAATAAAATAAATGCTGTTCTTTCAAACTTTTTTCATTGAAGAATCTTGAAAAAATATAAATATATAATATATATAAATATACATGAATGTATAATGTATAAAATAAAATCTGAAAAAAAAAAATATATATATATATACACATCTGTGTGTGTGTGTGTGTGTGTGTGTGTGTGTGTGTATGTATATGAATGTATAAAATAAATAAATAAAATGTATACTTTCCAGCAATTTATACTTGACAAAAATAAATAAATAATAAAAAAAATAAATAAAATAAAATCTGTTCATTTGAACTTTGTTTTCATCAAGGAATCCTGAAAAAAAAATCAGTTTCTCCAAAAATATTAAGTAAGACAGCTGTTTTCAATAAATAAATAAATTAATATATTAAAATAAAATAAACTTTGGATGCTTTACATAGAAAACAACCGTGCAGTAATCTCTTTATTTAGGTAATTCAGTGGTCTATTAAAAACTTAAAAAAAAAAAGCAGTATTTCAAAGTTAAGAGTATTTCACCTCTCATTTGAGTGTTTTCTCTTTTTGTTTAGAAGTAAACGTCTCAGATAAATAGTGTCTCAGTGTAGACACACTAATCTAAAACATCTGTTAAGGATCAAAAAAACAACAGCTGGTCTCCTTAATTGCACGACCCCTACTCAGGTCATAGGAACACAAAAGTCACATCGTTCTCACTATCTGCCAGACTGTGCTGTGTTTGTACAGCTGAACTATAAATCCACAGGTATAATTTGTATCTGTGCTGGAACAACCATATCAGCATAGACAGTTTCCAGGTCAAATTCATTAATCCTTCTCAGATACTCTCTTTCATCCATCCGGAGACTAATGTTACCTTTGAGGGAGGAACAGCAGTCCTGTGTGCACTGCAGCGCGCTTTCCAATTGGTCGAGGATGAGACTGCATGTTGGCTAGGGGCGGAGTTTCGTTTAGACTCAGTAAGGGGAGGGGACCCGCAAGAGCCCTCACTGGTTCTTCAGACAAGCTGATTGCATCAATAAATTGAGCCACCAGCGAGAGAGGGACGGTGTTAATATTCAGATCACGGGACAGTGGCAGGAGCAGAAAGAGCCCTTTCATAATGGCAGTCCTGCTCGAGACCAGCAAAGATGAGAGCTGGAGAAATAGAGAGAGAGTTCATTAGAAAGATAGCAGATATGATATTATACTTCAGCTCAAGGCCTGTTTGATTGTTTCAGACTCTCTGTTCAAAAACAGTCGTGCTAATTGCATTTCACACGCTGGGTTTTAGTGTAAAACTCCAGGGATTCTTATTAGATTGTTTACCTGTTCTCATGTCACAAACAGTTTGGAATTTATATTGTTCCTGACTGGAAAACCTGACGTGCTTCTGAAGACCTGCAGTGGTGTTTGTAGACAAACAGCACATGCTATTGCTCAAACTTGGGGTTATTAATTAAACAAATACACTGTCGTTCAAAAGTTTGGGATCAGTAAGATTTTTAATGATGTTAATGGAGTCTCTTCAAGGCTGTATTTACTTGATCAAAAATACAGAAAAAGCTGTAATAGTATTGCAGTTTCTAATATTAGGTTCCTATTTTAATATACATTAAAAGATCATTTATTTCTGTGACGCAGCACTGAATTTTCATCAGCCATTAATCCAGTATTCAGTGTCACATGATCCTTCAGAAATCATTCTAAGATGCTGATTTATTATTGTGTTGGAAACAGTTGTGCTGCTTAATATATTTTTTATGGAACATGTGATACTTTTTTTTTCATTCTTTGCTAAATAAAAATTTTAAAAGAACAGCATTTATTGAAAAGAGAAATCTTTTCTAACAGTGTACGTCTTTATATAATATTGTGACATATTTGTGCAATTACTAATATTGGTTTCCTATTTTAATATACTTTTAAATATAATTTATTTTGCAGTGCTGAATTTTCATTAGCCATTACACAATCCTTCATTAATCATTCTAATATGGTGATTTATTATTATTATCATCAATGTTGGAAATGTGTTTGCTGATTTATTATCAATTTTGAAAACAGGTTTGCTGCTTAATATTTTTTTTTTTTGAACATTTGATTTTTTTCTTTGATTCTTTGATGACTAAAAAGTTAAAAAGAACAGCATTTATTCAAAATAGATTTTTTTTCTAACAATATAAACCTTTACTATCACTTTTTAACTGAATAAAAGTATTAATTTCTTTAAAAATATGAAAGAAAGAAAAAATTTACTGACCCCAAATGTTTGAATAGTAGTGGATATTGTTACAGAGAATTTCTACTAGAATTTCTTCTTTACCTTTTTTATTTATCAAAGAATCTGGAAAATAGTAGCACAAGTCCAAAAAAATATTAAGCAGGATAACTGTTGCCAACATTGATAATAAATCAGCATATTATAATGATTTCTGAAGGATCATGTGACACTGCAGACTGGAGTAATGATGCTGAAAATTCAGATCTGATCACAGGAATAAATTATATTTTAACATACATTAAAATAGAAAACTCTTATATTAAATTTCAATAATATTTTACTAAATTACAATTTTTTTCAGTATTTTTGATCAAATAAATGCAGCCTTGACGAGCACTTCTTTAAAAATATAAAAAATATTACTGATCCCAAACTTTTGAATGGCATTGTAGGTAAAACAATCTACAACCATGTTAAATTTAATTTTTAGCAAAAACAAAAATACGTACATTTCATACTGTACAGTTATAATATTGTGAAGGCACTTGTAGCATTAAAAAAAACTTTTAAATATTTAAAATAATATATATTTAAAATAACAAAATAAGTAATATATATATATATATATATATATATATATATATATATTTTTTTTTTTTTTTTTTATTTATACAAAATTATATACAATTTTAATGTCAGCCATTTATCACTTTTCAAAGGAATAAACCACCAAAAAAATCCCACTTTGATGGTTTTGCATGGACAAGCACCACTCGCTTTATATTCTTCTCATTCTTAACCTCCTATTGTCGCCACTGTACATGTGCTGTGAATGTCTGCAGCCCTGAAGGATTACCCAGTATGTGGCCTTTAATCATACCTGTGTCTCTTTTGAAGGATTACCTGCTTTGGTGGTCGCTATCTCAATGGGATTCACGAAAGCAAAAGGATACGGGACACCTCAGTAGTAAGACAGCCTATTTTTATTCTTCTTCTTTCTACCTCGTGTTTACCCAGAAAACTTAAGAGACCCCACACGTAGCCCATGAAAATCTTTCCAATTAAAGCAGTAGCATGAAATAATGAGTCAGAGCCAAGAGGCTGCAACAGTCCCACCTAGTTCTCCCGAGGATACCTGGATATAAACAGTGTTTTAAGATTTCTTTAGAGTTCTTGTTCCATACTAAAAGTCTCTCATGTAGAACCAAGGCATATGGCTCCAGATCCCCAGACACTCAAGGACGATACGACTGTGTACTGCCACGCCCCATTAAGTTGATGCCGGATGTTAAATTTTATGCAAGATTTGCTGATATTTGGGTTTTTTTGTGTTTGCAGCTGTTGGCTATCTCTGGAAGGTGGTCTTCTCTATGCATTTGTGGGACCTGCCGCGGCAGTTGTGCTGGTAATTTTACACTTTGTTTATTTACAGTCATTTATCAGTCTTAACTACACACACCAGTGCCTTTATAATGTTTTATGTCATTTACTGGACTAGTCTGCCGTGCCAACGTTAAAATAGAAAATTGCCTCACTCCATCGTAGTACGGTTTGAAGATTGTGACCCCGTCGTTTATGTGCATCATTAAGCAGTTTGTTTCAAGACTGGTGATTCACACTACCATGCATCTACACAATACAAAACATGTTGTTGTACTTTTAAAGTCTAGCTTGAAGCTAGTTGTAAAATTCTCATGTGTATTGAAAAGAACTTTTTTTTTACATTTATATTCAAGGAAAGATTTTACTATGGGCAGTTTGTGAGCTATATGGGTAATTCACCATTATGCATTTGCAGTTTGATGAAAGCAGGCCCTGAGAGTGTTACTGTGTGTGTGTGGTTACAGGTTAACATGGTGATTGGTATTCTGGTGTTTAATAAACTGGTTTCGAGAGATGGGATCCTGGATAAGAAACTAAAACACAGAGCAGGGTAAGTGATAATTAGCTACACCGCGCAAACAAATACATATGAAACAAATATATCTTAAACCTGTTTCCCATGCTCCAGTGTCCTGACACTTCATAAAAAATGTAAATATGTTCTACTAGTTCTGTTATCTACTGTCTCTGGTATCATTTGTTGTCAAGAAGGAAACTTGTTTCTTAGAAATTGGAAGAGAAATTGGAAGTTAGTTTGCTGAGTCATTCAATAATGTCTTTAAGCGAATCAGATTGTAATGTTGCTGACAATTTGGACAGCTTGCAAAAACTTTCTGCTGCTTTCTGTCATTCTGTCAGTT
Organism: Labeo catla; assembly: GCA_012976165.1. NCBI lineage: Eukaryota > Metazoa > Chordata > Actinopteri > Cypriniformes > Cyprinidae > Labeo > Labeo catla. Next base: position 209,662 of record VONZ01000358.1, read on the forward strand.
AGCAAGATAGCTAAGATGAAGAAATCACCTAAGTTTGGGATCAGATTTTTCATTTATTTTTGATTTTTCTTTTATTCAGCAAGGATGCATTACTTGTGTCAAAAGTGACAGTAGATACTGAAAGATTTCTGTTTCAAACAAATTCTGTTCTTTTATACTTTCTATTTATCAAAGAATCCTGAAAAAAGTGTTACAGAATACCTGCACAAACATTAGGATGCACAACTATTTTCAACAATAACTGCAATGTTTCTTCCATAATTTCCCATTCCAATAATAAATTCCATTTTAAAATATATTAAAATTAAACACATTTTTATATCTTTTTCATATATTACAGTGAATAATATTTAACAGTATTACTGTTACTGATCAAATAAATTCCAATATTAAAATTCCATTTAAAAATATGTAAAAATAAAAAACATTCTTATATATTTCACATATATTACGACGAATAACATTTCACAGTATTGCTGTTAACAATCCAATAAATAAAAAAAAAAAAAATCAAATAATACATTTCATTTTAATATGTATTAAAATAGAAAACATTTTTATATATTTCTCATATATAACAGTTAATAATATTTTACAGTATTGCCGTTACCAATCAAATAAATTCAAATATTAAAATTCAATTTAAAAATATGTAAAAATAAAAAACATTCTTATATATTTCTCATATATTACGGTGAATAACATTTCACAGTATTGCTGTTAACAATCCAATAAATTAAAAAATAAATACAAATAAATCAAATTATAAATTCCATTTTAAAATGTTAAAATAGAAAACATTTTTAGATACTTATCATAAATTAACAATGAATATTTCACAGTATTGCTGTTACTGATCAAATAAATTTTCATAGTATTTACATTTTTGATTCTCCCCAGTCCCACACTTTCGAACTAAAGTTTATTTTTTCACACAAAAATTCAAATACAATATTTTGGTATAAATACTTGCCGGTCCCACTTTGTATGGCTTTTACTACTATGTACATCAAAAAATAAGTACAATGCACTTATTTTGTTCATATTGTATTGCAAAACACTTTTGCCACTATTGAGGTGGGAGACAGATAAGGTTAGGGACATGTTTGGTGGTATGGGTAGGTTTAAGGGTGGGTTAAGGTATAAGTTATAAGAGATGGGTCAACAGTGTAATCATAAATGGAATTACGGAAGTTACTTACAGATGTAATTACATGCAGGTATTTTTTTTAAATGCAAGCACAATGTAAAAACATGTAGGTACACAATAAGTGCACCATATCAAATGATTAATCTAAATGCAAGTACATAGTAGTTAAGGCCACCTAATATCTAATGTGTGTGTGCTACATACGTTTTTTACTTATTAGAGTATTGTGTTGTTTCATGCTAACACCAAACTGTATTGGAATCAACTGTGAGTGACGCTAAGCTGCTTAAAAAGACAGTTTCCTATGTTGGCAGTAGGCTGTAGACCTCATTAGGTTTGGAAACAGAGCTAAAGTGTCATCTGAGTGTGACAAAAATGCCAAAACAGGTAGCCTTGTCTCAAATTTACATCGTTAGTTGAGCCAATAGAGATATTTCCAGCCCAGTCTGGCTGCTCAGTCAAACAGATTACAACTCTGGTGTTACTAAAGGTGCAGAAATTACACACTTCATCTTTGATGATGTCCACAAAGGGCTGTATCTCCCAGAAAAAGAAAAAAAAAACAACCTTTCATACAATCAGGCCACCATGTAAACACATTCCCTTTGTTTTGTCTGGTTATTTGGCTGTTCCGCAGGCAGATGAGTGAGCCCCATACAGGATTAACTTTAAAATGTGCCAAATGTGGCGTCGTCTCAACTACTGCTTTATCAGCAACAACGGCCAGCAACGCCATGTAAGTGCCCACCGATGCCTCAGCAAATCGATTATGCTGATTAAGCTGCATGCAAGAGTGTGCGTGTGACTTTACGCGTGCGTGTCCTTCCCCTTGCCTCGGGGAAGGAGATTTGTGGAGGTGTTAAATGAACAGCTGGCTCTTGTTCTTTGTCTGTAATATGTCGACACACTCTATTGGAACAATGCATTGGTTGTTGTGTGCTCCTGGACTCATTTATGTGCCGACGGCAATTTAGGACACTTTGGGCATGTGCATGCTTTCATCTGGAATGATACGGCGAAGTACATCCATCTCATCATCAGGGTATCTGTTCTTTAGAGACATCTGCATGATTTTCTCCATAGAGAAAGTGATATTTTACAATAGCGTATACACTTTAATAGACTTACACAATGTCAGAACCCACAAGTCAGTTTAAAGTGATAGTTCACCCATAAATGAAAATTCTGTCAGTACTTATTCACTTATGTCGTTCCAAACCTGTAAAACCTTTGTTCATCGTTAAAACGCAAATTAAGATGTTTTGATAAAATCTGAGAGCTGAGAGCCCAGAAGGGTAGTAAGAACTTCTCGTACATGCACGTCAAAGATTGACACAAAAGAGAAGAAATTGTTGAATAAAGTTGTTATTTTTGTTTTCTTTGTGCACATAAATATTCTTATAGCTTCATTGCGTTACAGTTGAACCACTGATGTCACATGGACCATTTTATCCATGTCCTAACTACTTTTTCAGGCCTTGAATGTGTTAGTTTCTGTCTGTGCAGGGTCAGAAAGCTCTCAGATTTCATCAAAAATATCTTAATTTGTGTTTTGAAGATGAACAAAGGTCTTACAGGTTTGTAGCAACATGAGGGTGAGTAATTAATGACAATTTTCAGGTGAACTATCCCTTTAAGTACTGTATTATTGCAATAAAATGTATATTGTATTATACTTGCTGTCAATGTCTAGTCAAGAGTCATTCATAATGTTTCATGGGATGAGTAATTCATTCCCTCATAAACTGATTTAATTGTTTTTCTCAGATTTACCTTTTTTTGTTATTCAAATCAAAGACTGTAGTATTATGATTCATCTCAGAGCTGGTTAGTTTGTTCAAGGCTTAGAGCTTTTCATTAAAGTGTGTTTGTTTTAAATGCCTGGGGAGAAAATGAATGAGTAAAAATACTTTTGGGAACAAGGCCGAAAATCCGTCTTTTTTGTTGTTCATTCTTTTTGTCTCTATGTCTCAGGGCCTCCCTGTGGAGTTCCTGTGTCGTCCTTCCTCTATTAGCTCTCACCTGGATGTCTGCGGTGCTGGCCATGACGGACAAACGCTCAATTTTATTCCAGATCCTCTTCGCGGTCTTTGACTCCCTGCAAGGCTTTGTCATAGTCATGGTCCACTGTATCCTCAGAAGAGAGGTAGGGCTGGAACCAGTATAATCCATTAGTTTTCTTCAGCATTTCAGCAGACTGTCTTCATGAATATGAATATTCCATCGTCATTTACTCACCATCGTGTTTTTGCAATCCTGTATGACTTTCTTGTTTCCGTAAAACACAAAGATCTTTTTGACTAGATTTAAAGAAAACCACTTTCAGAAGAGTCGAACGAGTCGAACTCGCCCTTAAAATCTGCCTGACTGATCCCCAAATGAATCCCTCTTGATCTCTGATGATCCCTATTCCTGTAAAGTAACTTTCCTTTTGGACTGACATCACCAAGCCGCCTTATTTTTTTAATCTGTCATTTAGAGATGGTACATAACAGCCACTTTCCAAGACCTATTAAATCCTGATGAATAAAATCAAATCCCTACATGTTTTTTCCTAGTTTAACATCTTGTTTCACAGAAGTTGGTTGCGAATGTTGCTTTTAAATAGTTGGATGTCCTCCTTTTACCCCCTACCGGAAACAATCTGGCATTTCAGTGAGCATAAAAACAAAGGATAAAAGGCATTTGTTGCTACATTTGTTTACTTGGCAGGCTTATTCATTTTTATACACTTTCTTGGAAAAAAGGTCACTGAATATTCAGCAAAGATGCATTAAATTAATCAAAAGTGACAGTGAAGACATTTATAATGTTACAGAATATTTGTATCTCAAATGCAGTTCTTTTGAAATTTCTATCCTCAAAATCTGCACCACAGCTGTTTTAAACATTGACAGTAATAAGAAATATTTCTTGAACAGCATATGTGACCCGGGACCACAAAAACAGTCATAAGGGTACATTTTTTCAAATAAAACTGATGTATGGTTTGTTAGGATAGGACAATATTTGGCAGAGATAAAACTATTTAAAAATCTGGAATCTCAGGGTGCAAAAAAAAAAATCACAATATTGAGAAAATCACCTTTAAACTTGTCCAAATGAAGATATTAGCAATGCATATTACTAATCAAAAATTAAGTTTTGATATATTTACGGTAGGAAATTTACAAAATACCTTCAAGATATTTACTTAGTATCTTAATGGTTTTTGGCATTAAAAAAGAATCAATTTGATATCACAATAACAACTTGCATTTAAAAATATATTAAAATGACCCCAAACGTTCAAATTCTGAAGCAACATGCTCTACTGAAATGTTTTGTGCAATAGCATATGTTCCTGCTGAATGACTAAAATGATGGTTCATAGGTTCAAGATGCCTTCAGATGTCGCCTGAGAAACTGTCAAGACCCCATCAGCGCAGACGCGACTGGTACATTTCCCAACGGGCATGCACAGATCATGGTAAGACACTCGCCTCCCGGGACTGCAGTATTCTTACACTGTACAGTCCCAAACTCAGCTCTATATTCTTTTTTTATAAACTCGCTGAGAAATCATTTGGCATCTGTGCTATCCGAAGCATGCGCTATGACCTCTCACAGTCCTCTTCATGTAATAAAATGCTGTTCCCTAGTATGAATCTTTGTTATACACTGTTATCGCTTATACAGTTATGCTTAATTAATAACAGCAAATCTTTTATCCGCATCCTTTTGCTTTCCTCTGGCCTTGGCCTTTCTCAGATGGGACCCATTTGTCATATTTCACACCGGTCTTTCTCATCCTTCACTGGCTTGAGGGAGTAATTGCTGTTAAAATGGTTCCGGAGATGTGTGACCCGCACAGAACCACTGGCACATAATGATCACAGTTCTCATTTAAGTTTTGATTTAAAGTTTCTTTACTAGAAGCATTTCACTATAATGAGGCCTCCAATGTGCAGGCTGTCTTTGATTCGCCACTGTTGATAGCTCCTCTATCGCCGCCTCGATTGTGATACCTGAATAATCTGATTCTATTTATAAGCCTGACTGTTTTCTCTGCGGGACGTGGTTAGACTGCAGACACTAGCCAGCAAAATCATACAATTTGATAAATGTCCCATGATGGCATAGATATGTTAGACTGTATTATATAATTGATGTATTATTCTGATTTGATTTGTATGTCTGCAACTGCCAAAGTTAAAATAAAGCTTCAGCTTTTATGTTTTAGTTCTAATTCAAACTGTTCTTGGATGCCTAAATTTCACTTTTTCTTTTTTTCCACAGACGGATTTTGAGAAAGACGTGGACATCGCATGTCGATCAGGTAAGAAACAGATGGTGCACTATTAATGTGTTTCCTAATTACTTCTCCTCTCCTGGGCCAAAACGGCCCGAGAGAATAAACATTCGGGTTGCACATTAGAATCATAGAGTCCCAGTGGCACCGGGCTAATCATCCAGTGGGATAATATTCATACTTGTGCTGTCAATCAATAAAAATAAAAAAAAAATAATTAATTGCTAATTTTTTCTGAAATTAATCGTGATTGATCCCACCTAACATAAGTTTTAAATATACTTTTATATTGCCATAATTTCACATTCAAATTTCTTAAATTAATGTTGAAATAACTATTTAAAATAAATCATTTTAATGCCGTTCAACTGGAAAAACGTATAAACTGCGTTAACATGCTAATTTTAACAGCACTAATTTATACATTTGGATAGATGCTGATATATACAATATCACTGTTGAATCCACTCTTTGTAGGTTCAGAGAATATTAAATGCATGGACTTTATATATTATTTTTATTATATTAATAATATATAGGTCTGCCCTCGACTAAAGATTTTTCTGGTCGACTAGTAGTCGTTCATTTTAAGTTTTAGTCACAACTATTAGTCACACGTTTATTAATAAACCATATAAATCACAATAATGAGCCTTTAATTGCCTACATAGCCTAATAAGCACTCAAGTGCAGGCAAAAAAAGCTTGCCACAGCACACCGGCACATATAATGATGAATTTGTCAGGGAAGCACAGCAAGTAGACTGCATTAACGTTTTAATAATTTATTTGATAAACTAGTGCTTTCTTTGTTTTCGACTTGAGATGAAGTCAACAACACGGACTCGTCATCTCCGCAGTAGTGATGCACCTGTATGCATGTTTCATACAGATTACATAATCTAAAAATATTTTCTATTTGTTTATTTAACAGTAGACATTTCACTCTTTATAGATATATTTTTCATGTCCATAAGGCAAGAATACACAGAGTTTCAGTTTCACAATCAAGTTTACAGAGACTGAGGCAGCAGAAAGCATGTCCTGTTTTCTTTCACTATTTTACAAAAGCACAACGTTTCATTGTTATTCTAAGTGCAAACAAATAAACGTAGTCTTTACAAATTCGAAAGATGTATTACTTTTATCTGTATGACCAAAAATGAGTATTTTAAGAGCAAGTGAGCACACCAGCGCCTCTATCTGTAATGCAGTAAGCGTGCTACTATTCAGCTTTCACACTCCAAACAGATACTTGAATAGCGCACAATTTTCTAGATTGAGTGGCCATGTAAAGCTGCTACTACTAACATTTTTCAGATAAAAAGCCATATTTGAGGTCAATGAATGATAGGTGTGTGTTTGGATGTCCTGCCTGATGTACTATATTACCACATAGATCAGCCGTTAACAGTCTGTCGGTCATGGACTGCGTAACTTTGACACTTCCTGAGGATTTTTTTTATTGTATTTATTTATTATTATTATTATTTTTTTTTTCTTATAAAATTTTGGTCGACCAAGCCTCTTCTCGTCGACTATTAGAGGGCAGCCCTACTAATATATCAACCTAATTAAAATATATTTAATTCTGATACATTTATTAAGCACACTTAACTTCAATTTCAATTCAGACCAGTCTTTAAATATTCAAGTAAACCTTGGTGTCTCTGAAGTACAAAAAGTTTTATGTTTAAAAACTATCCATATATTGATATTGCACATATCAAAATCTGAATTAGTCATAATTATTTTATTCCACATATGTTATTCTCTTTTATCTTAGTTCCTCTTTATCTAGCTGCCGTATGGAATAAACTTGAATGCATGAGTTTACTCTTTAATTGTCTCCCCTAAGTAAACGACTGGTGAAGAACAATAAAGCTTTTTAGTCTCTTGAAATTGGTTCAAAACAAGATTTTTGTTTCAAAGGCTAGACAGAATTGTTTTATTGTTATACTGAAAGATTGTTGTTTAAAAAAAAAAATGTAATTCTTCTGACATCCAGCCAGCAAAGTTCAAAACAGCGTGAAGTCTTCATTACAGCCATTTTTTAGTTTGTATGTAGCATTGTTATCCCCCTAGACAGCATGGTGACTGTTCTCACATTTTCTGAAAGCACTAACTGGGTCTGTCTGTAGGTGAAAAAATGTTGCATGATGCAACACAGTCTATTAGCAGGTTATGTGTGGGATTTCGCCCAATGAGATTTCACTGTGGGTGGGGCTACACAGTGTGACGCCACATAAATAGAAACAGAGCAGCTGATCAAATTGCGTGTCACTTATCGCAGCCAGAGCTCATTTAGACATCGATATGAGCTGCTAAATTACTTTAACTGCATAATGAGATGTCATGACAATTGTTTGAATGTTTTTTGTGTATCCTCATTTATGTCACATGTTGTTTAAAGTCTGTAAAAACTAGCTGACTAACAAAGGCATAGTAAATCAGATAATTAGCCTACGCTGTAGCCCTGAAATGCAGCTAGTAATGCAATTTGCTAACCCTTTTGTTTTTGTTTTGAAAATGAGTGTAATATAACAGCGGTTATATTACTCCGGTGTTCTTCATTAAAACTGGATTAAGATCAGCTCAGCTGGTGATATTGTGTGACAATGTGTGGCCTTCATTAGGACAGCATACTAAAACTTTAATCCAAGGTTTACTTCTAACTTCCAAAAAAGCAGAAAAGTGAGAGTCAGGAAAAATGGTTCTTATTTTAATACCAAAAAATAACTATTTAATTAATTATTTAGGACAATTAACATTTTAACACAAAAAAGAAATTGTATTATGGATCATTAGATTTTAAGTTCTAAATGTTTTTTTTTTTTTTCTGGGATTTTTATTTATTTATTTTGCATAATAAAAATGAGAGTTTGAAGGCAAATGTTCTTAAATACATCAATTGTAATGGTCCTAAAAATATATATATATATTTTTTTTTATTTAAAAATAAGAGATATATATATATATATATATATATATTGAGGGGGGGTGGGGTTAATATGACCAGGTTCTTTATAGATTTCATGAGATTCACCCTGAGAGTCCTTGTCCTGAGCCTGAAGCCCTTTCTGTGTTCTTCTATCAGTATTCTGCTGCGCTCTTCAGGCGCCATGTTGTGTGATGCATTAGTTTGGACTACCATCAGAGCTAGAGGATTTTTAACCAGCCGTTGTTGTCCTCTGGTCTACTTGTTGTTGTGTTATGAACAGTGGCAGTAATTCCCTTATGGATTTGTGGAGATCTGCTGCAGAGGACAGACTGTTCTCACAGTGCTGATGCATCTTCTGTCATTGCATCTAGAGATGTGTGTGGCTCTTTCAGGTGAACAGAATCAATCCGGTCTAAATATGGACACGTTTCTATAAACGGCAGACCTTGTAAGGAGGTGCATGGCTTGTGTACAGATAGTCTTGGCTGAAAAGATTGGCTTAGATGGTTACTGCCAAAGAAGTCTTGATAGTTAAAGGAGAAGTTCACTTCCAGAACAAAAATGTACAGATAATGTACTCGCCCCGTTGTCATCCAAGATGTAAATGCCTTTTTTATTCAGTCATAAAGAAATTATGTTTTTTGAGGAAAACATTTCAGGAATTATCTCCATATAGTGGACTTCAGTGGTGCTTGCAATTTTGAACACTCAAAATGCAGTTTAATTGCAGCTTCAATGGGCTCTAAACGATCCCAGCTGAGGAAGAAAGATCTTATCTAGCGAAACGATTGGTCATTTTCTAAAAAAAATAATTTATATACTTTTTAGCCTCAAACACTAGTCTTGTCTAGCTCTGTGATGTGCATGTGTACTCTGTGTAATCCGGGTCAATACAGTTAGGGTATGTCGAAAAACTCCCATCTCTTGTTCTCCTCCAAATGATTTTGAAGTTTGTGGAGAAAATGAAATGGGAGTTTTTCGACTTACTCTCACTGTATTGACCTGGATTACATAAGAGTATGCATGTGCATCACAGAGATAGACAAGACTAGTGTTTGAGGTTAAGAAAATATCTTTATTTATTTTTAAAAAATCACTGTTTTTGCTAGATAAGACCCTTCTTCCTTAGCTGTGATTGTTTAGAGCCCTTTGAAGCTGCACTAAGACTCCATTTTGGATGTTCAAACTCAGGCACCATTAAAGTCCACTATATGGAGATAATTCCTGAACTGTTTTCCTCAAAAAACATAATTTCTTTACAACTGAAGAAAGAAAGAATGGGGTGAGTACATTATCTGTACATTTTTGTTCTGAAAGTGAATTTTCCTTTAACCTGTTGATCTTCAATCTCCATTTAAAAAAAAAAACTAAAAAATTGGTTGTAGATCAAAACACATTTATATTAGAGGCCTAATTTTGGTTTCTTTTAACAGATGACTATTAAAGTGAATTAGGTTCTTGCTGGTTAAACTAGTCAATGCATATGACAGATGCTTCAACTGGAATGAACAATTGTTCTTTTTTGAATCTGCTGGAGCCTGTCGTTTTTGATATTTGCCAGTTGTAGCTTTATATGTTAAAATCACTTGTTTTTGGGGTGTAGGGTTAAAATAAACTTTCACCAAGCCTTTATTCTTGGATATGTTAGTGTTAAAGGATAAGTTCACTTCCAGAATAAAAATTATGATAATTTACTCACCCCAATGTGATCCGAGATGTTTGTGTCTTTCTGTTTTCAGTCACAATTAAGGTTTTTAGGAAAACATTCCAGGATTTTTCTCCACATAGTGGACTTCAATGGTGAAGGTCCTAATTGCAGTTTCAATGCAGTTTCAAAGGGCTCTAAACAATCCTAGCCGAGGAAAAAGGGTCTTATCTAGTGAAACTATTTTTCATTTTCTTAAAACAATAAAAATGTATACTTTTTAAAAACAAATGCTTATATTGCACCTTGCATTACGTAATCATGTTGAAAAGGTCACACATGACATATGCTGAACTATCAACCCAGTGTTTACAAAGCAAATGTGCAAAGAAAGTCAAACGCCCTTTACAAAAAAAAATGTAAAACGATGTTGGACAATTTTTTGAAGTTTTTTGTGTTACCCAACCTTTTTGAACCAAAGTAAACAGGTGAAGAACTAACTTCACGGACCTTTTCAACATGATTGTGTAATGCGTAAGGTACAGCTAGTGCAAGATGAGCATTTGTGGTTAAAAAGTATATACATTTTTATTTTTTTTTAGGAAATGACCAATAGTTTCGCTAGATAAGACCCTTATTCCTTGGCAGGGATCGTGTAGAGCCCTTTGAAGCCTCATTGAAACTGCAATTTGGACCTTCAATTTATTAGTCTATTGAAGTCCACTATATAGAGAAAAATTCTGAAATGTTTTCCTCAAAAACCTTCATTTCCTTGTGACTGAAGACTGAAAGAACATTTTGGATGACATGGGGGTGAGTAAATAATCAGGAAATTTTTATTCTGGAAGTGAACTGTTAGGAAATGTACTTCAGATAGTCAAGTTGCTCTATGTTCAATGTTCTGATTGGCCTCATTGTTGCTGTTAAAGCGGTTCTTTTTCAGCTCTAAATCAACATTTAAAGCATTCTTGCATCACATACTTTCACTAATGATGTTCCTTCCTACCTGCAGCCCTCCACAAAGACATGGGCTCCTGCCGAGCGGCCACCATCACCAGCACCCTCTCCCGCATCTCTCTCAATGATGAGGAGGAAGAGAAAGGTCCCGAGGGGCTCAATTACTCCACGTTGCCTGGCAACATCATGTCTAAAGTGATCATCCAGCAGCCCTCTGGACTTCACATGTCCATGGGCGTGGGCGATCTGGGCGAGCAGTGTTTGGACAGCACGGCAGACATGCGGCGGACCGTATACCTGTGTACAGATGACACCACCAGGCAGAGCGAGCAGGAGCTTAGTGCCCACGACCTGAGCGGCCACCCCCAGCCAGGGCAGATGGAAACGGACTACATTGTCTTGCCTCGCGGTTCCGCGGCGGTGGTGTCGGCAGGCGGGTCTAGCAGCGTTCCCACCCTGCTGAAAGAGGACAGCAAGATGAGCATGACCATGGACTCTTTGTCGCACGACAGGTTGATGCATTACAAGTTGGGCGCCGAGTTTAACCTCGGGCCCTCTGGGATGGAGCACATGGGAATGGAACAGCAGTACCCGGTACAGGCCGAACACATGCAGAATCTGCCCTTCGAGCCACGCACGGCTGTGAAGAACTTCCTGGCGGAAATGGAGGAGAGCGGAGGACTGTCTCGAAGCGAAACCGGTTCAACTATATCGATGAGCTCTTTAGAGGTGCGACTTTGAGTCTGGACTAGGGTGTAGACAGTTAGAAGTAAACTCTACACATGTACATGAACACAGATGCTTTTAGATGAACAAGGGTGATATTACGCAACGTGCGACAGAATGTGTCAGAGCGCAATTTATAATGCAGTGCTACAAGTGCATTAGGGATGGTTCACCCAAAAATTTAAATTCTGACATTAAATACTCACTCTCATGTCATTCCAAACCTGTAAGACCTTCATTTATCTTCGAAACACAAATTAAGATATTTTTGATGAAATCCGAGAGCTTTCTGACCCTGCATAGATAGCAACGCAACTACCATGTTTAAGGCCTAGAAAGGTAGTAAGAAGATTGTTAAAATAGTCCATGTGACATCAGTGGTTCAACCGTAACATAGAACTGGATGATACGGCAAAAAATTAAAATCTTGATTTTTTCGGAACTTTTGACCGTTTTTTTTTTTTACATTTTTTTTTTTTTACGTTTTTTTACATTTTTTTTAACTAGTCAGACTAAAAATGTAACTAAAACAGGATTCAAGTAACTTTAGTTCTTTATTAACCCACTAGTTAAAGAAAATTCTATTCCAAGTGCACGTGTCAACGTGCAAATGTTAAATCACTTGTTAAATATCTTTGCAGAAAAGATGCTTGAACCACAACTACATTTTGAACAAACTTGTCTTATCCATATTATATGCTAAGAAATAATACAAGGAAAATGCTTAAAAAAAACAAAAAACAAAAAAAATCTCAAAAGTCAGGGAAATTCAAATTCAAAAGGACGGTAGAAAACCAGTAGACTATTATTAACCATAAATGTTCTGTAAAAACAATAAACAGCAGCTTTCAGCCTGTCATCATGATGCAAACATGAAATATCAGACATACAGTAGTAGTTCTTCACAGGTTTTTTAATTTATTGCGCTGCTTTTCCATTGTTTCTCTATGTAAACATGGACGCATTTGACTGTTGCACTTACGTTTTCTGCAGCATCTCATGCATGCAGCGGCATTTTTAAAATGTTAATAGAAGTTCACTCCCATCTTCTTGCATGTATTTCCTATCACAACTTTGACAACACAAAAGCGCATTTTGTGCTAACGCGCATAGCGATATGAACGCGTCACACATGCGCCAACATGCAGTTGAATCGTTCTTTTCTCTTTACAGTTATCATGTGTCTAATTCTAACATTTGGGAATATTTCTATTCAAAATGTAAAAAATAAATGGCAAAACATTACATTCAAATGAATCGATAAAATCTGAAAATTTGCCCAGTTCTACCGTAATGTTATGAAGCTATTAGAATACTTTTTGTGCGCAAAGAAAACTAAAATAACGACTTTATTCAATTTCTTCTTTTCAGATTCATTCTTTTACACACATTCACGACAGTACCACAGCTGTGCACAAAAAGTATTTTTGTAACTTTATAAAATTAAGGTTGAATCACTGATGTCACTTGGATTATTTTAGTGATATCCTTACTACCTTTCTTGGCCTTGAATGTGGTAGTTGCGTTGCTGTCTACGCAGGCAAAGAAAGCTCTCAGATTTAATCAAAAATATCTTCATTTGTGTTCCGAAGATAAATGAAGGTCCGAGTAATTAATGCCAGAATTTTCATTTTTGGGTGGCAAAAGAAAAAGTTCAGTCTGCGAAAAAAAATGTAAAAAGTAGCAACATATCTTTCTTTTTGACATACATCGTCAACAGCCAATAGGTGGTTCTATCGAGGCAGAATTAAAATTTAGAGTGCATTACAAAACATTGTAAAAAAAAAAAGAAACACATGCACGGATGATTTTTTCAATCTTTTCAAGATGCACTTTGAAACGTTCAGTTCATTTCAACTTTAAAGGGATACTTCACTCCAAAAATGAAATCATCCCTCATGTTGTTCTAAGTCTGTATGACTGACTTTGTTTTGAGGAACGCAAAAGATGTTTTGAAAAGTGTTTTTCATACCTCAACTTTCTTGACAGCATCTTCTTTTGTGGTAAATACGTCCAGCGAGACCGAACCGGTCAAGTGTTTGTGCCTGCGTTTGCGTACACGTAGCTTGGCCTTAAAGATCATTGCAGAGGCATTGTAAGACATTTCAACCTCTCATCATTACTGAAATTTTGAAAAGCACCGATATCGACCGGCTGCCTTGAGGGGAAAATCCATTTGAACCTGATCCATTTTCTGCCAAGAGCCTTAAGGCATACAAGACTAGCTCTGATGCGCAAGAAACATTCTTGCTCATATGTTTTATAGAGATGGGGCCAAATTTCACATTTCAGCAGATTATTTCTGTAGGTTTTATAATATCTAACCACACTGTTTTTTTGTCTTTCTGTCTTGGTTCTACAGAGAAGAAAGTCGAGGTACCAGGATCTAGACTTCGAGGTGAGCGAACCCTTCGCTTGGCGAAGTGCATGCATCAGGCCTTTGTTGCGTTTGTGTTTCGCCCCTTTAATTTACAACTACTTTGTGTAGCACTTAAGCTTATTGGAGTAGCATGTCTTGACACAACTGCGATTTATGAAGCGTTGTGTGGTTTAGCGTAAAAGCGATGCCGTCAGCCACCACATATTCCCATTTTATCCTTTTACATCCCCTGACTTCAAGCTGAAAATCAAAAAATAGCCTGTATATTTTCACATTTTTAAGGTCACTTGCAGAATCCCCCAGAGCGTTTCAGCCCTTTACCAAAAAATGAAATTGAATGTCAAGTGCTACCACTGACCCTTCATATATGCCAGTGCCGTTTGTCATAACCTTGTCATAGCATTCAGCCAAATTTGCAGGGTGAGCACGGCGTTTTTCTACGGTGATAAATTCTTTGAAAGTAGCCAGGTTTTTTCCTGTTGCAAAGTTCTGGTTCTCAGCTTGACTGAACTCCAAATCCCACCCCCCTACCCCCCTTCCCTCCCCTCCCACCCTTGCCATTACAGAAAGTCATGCACACCAGGAAAAGGCATATGGAGCTGTTCCAGGAACTCAATCAGAAATTTCAAACCCTGGACCGATTTCGAGACATACCAAATATGGGCGGCATGGTGAGTAACAGGAAACGGGGTTCAGTGTGTCTCATTACCAAGTACCGGGGGGTGCCGCGTTGTCTATGTTTAGCTGTGTCTTCTGCTGGCGCCCCAACCTTGCGCACAGGAAGTGACTGACTGATGGAATTAATAGTTATCCACCCAGCGTATTCATGTGGAAAAATAGCACACCCGCCCGCTCCGGGGTGGGAAGAGGAGGTATTAGGGGATGGGGAGGAAGAGCGACTGAGCCATCATTGCGATCCATGCTCATGCACTCATTCAAACACAAGGCCGTGAGCTGCTAACATGCTTATTATTTCCTTTTCTATTGGCTAATCGCTGCTTGGCGAATGCACGGGACAAAAACCACTCGATTCGCTTCAGATATCGGAGAGGTTTCTCTTTGCTTACCGCAGTGCGCTGCATCAATTATCTGTAATTGTAAGGCCGCTGGGATTGTTTGATTGGAGCAGACCAATTGCGACACAATCGCATCATCCAGCACCATGCAGCAGAGGAACGTTCAGTGTCAGTGTCATCAATTTAGAGATTTTTAGATGTGTTTTTTTAATTAGCTCAGCCTCAGTTGCCCAAAATTCATCTCCTGCTAGCATGCATTTTCACTGATTGGATCACAGCTCTCAATGCACTCTAGGCGCAGTGATTGGATCACTGAAAATGCATTCTGTTCAATGCAGGTGTAAACGTTAATGTGGTCTTGCCATGATTTAATGATTTATTCCACTTTAGACCGTTAATCCAATGTATATTCACAAGGAAACTTGTAATTAGCATTCCTTACTCTAAGAACGTTTCTAAAGTAGGAAATGGACTGAATGCCAATTTAAGTAGTCAGTATAATGGAAAGCATTTTGATTTATCCTTCAATGCACAGTAAATGATGGAAATTTCTTTTTAATGCAACCTCCAATCTAGTATGTACGTGGCATTTCCATATTATGCAGCTAAGTGCAATCCGATGCAAGTGTCCACATAAGATCCTGATACAAAATGCACGGCTAACACTTCACAATAAGGTGCTGTGTTTTAACATTACCTAATGCATTCATGAACTAACAATGAAATAGTCCTCTACTGCATTTGTTAATTTATGTCTAATGCTAATTTATACATTTCAAGTCGTATAAATTAGCATTAATGCATCATGAAAGAATATGAATTGCTAATAATGGTATATTAATACATTAACCCAAAACTAAGAAATGGTGTAAAATGGTTGATTCTTAATTTAAGAATCCTAATGCATTAGCTAACGTTCACATATTGTACCGTGTTAGCTGTGCGTGTTTATGTCAGGTATAGTCGTAGCAGCTGGCGACGTGTCCCTTTGGCCACGTTACTCTCTTTTACCCACGTTCAATCAGACTGCAGAACTTTGCCATTCACTGCCTGTTGCTTAGTAACCACTGGAAGAAATGATTCTGTTTTTATTCCCTTGAAAACTCTGAGATGTTCCTGAATCTGGAAACACTCCAAACATGCTGTTAGGTCAAACACTTTTGATTTTTGAGCACTGGATGTGTATGTGCAGCAGCCTCAAAAACGTTTTGGGGACTAAAAAGTATGAATGTCATTGTGTTAAAGAGATAGTTCACCTAAAAAAAATGAAAATTCTGTCATTAATTACTCACCCTCATGTTGTTTCAAACCTATCAGACCTTCATCTTCAAAACACAAGATGTTTTTGATGAAATCAGAGAGCTTTTTGACTCCACGTGTGAGTGCGTCAAAGACTGACATGGGAAAAAATGAATTGTTGAAGTCATTATTTTTTCTTTTCTTTGTGCACAAAAAGTCAAAGTCAAAAGTTTTTGAACAGTAAGATTTGTAATGTTTTTTTTAAGAATTCTCTTCTGCTCACCAAGCCTGCATTTATTTGATCCAAAGTACAGCAACAGCAGTTATATGGTGAAATATTTTTAGTATTTAAAGTAACTGCTTTCTGTTTGAATAGATTTTAAAATGTAATTTATTCCTGTGATCAAAGCTACATTTTCTGCATCTTTACTCCAGTCTTCAGTGTCAAATGATCCTTCAGAAATCATTCAAATATGCTGATTTGCTGTTCAGGAAACACTTGTCATTATTATTATCAATATTTAAAACAGTTGAGTATATTTTTTTTCAGGATTCTTTGATGAATAGAAAGATCCAAAGATCAGCATTTATCTGAAATAAAAAGCTTTTGTAACATTATACACTATAACATTCAAAAGCTTGGGGTCAGTATAATTTCTTTAGGAACGAAATGATACTTTTATTTAGCATAGATGCTTTAAATTGATCAGAAGTGATGATAAAGACATTTATAATGTTACAAAACATTTCTATTTTAGATAAATGCTGTTCTTCTGAACTTTCTATTTAAAGAAACCTGAAAAAATTCTGTTTTCAACAAAATACTACTACTACTACTATTACTACTACTACTACTACTACTACTACTACTAATAATAATAATAATAATACCAATAAATGTTTTTGAGGACAAAGTCAGCATATTAGAATGATTTCTGACTGGATTAATGATGCTAAAAATAAATTACATGTTAAAATATGTTAAACTAGAAAACCTAGAAAATAGTTATTTTAAATAGTAAAAATATTTCAATTTTTTTTGTTTTTGCTGTACTTTGGATCAAATAAAAACAGGCTTGGTGAGCAGAAGAGACCTCTTTACGAAAAAAAAATAATAATAATAATAATTAAAACTTATGTTCAACAGCTACTGACTGGTTCTGAAGGTCTTACAGGTTTGGAACAACATGAGGATTTTTGGGAGAACGATCACTTTAGCAAAATATCAAGCCAAATGACATGACGTATATTTTTTAAGAAAGGCCGCACCTACGCTGCATCATTTGGTTTGATATTTTTTCCCTAGTGGGGTGACTTTCATACAGCGTCCAAATATTTTTAGGGCCGCTGTGAGAGGACATGAATTAAAGCTTGATGATTCATGTCCACGTGAAACTTCCGGCGTCTGACAGTATCATAAAACGAGGCTGTATAATGAGAAACCACATTGAGAATATGTCAGAAATGCAGTGTTTCTAACACGGCGGCTTCTCGTCCTTTTCCGTAGGACAAGGCAATGCCAAACAAGAACCCCTGGGAGAGCTTCAACCCGGCAAGTGAATATCAGAACTACGCCACAATGAATGTACTAGAATCAGACACAAAGAACTCTCTGGAGATGACTAACGCTGAGTGGGAAAAGTGTGTCAGCCTCCCTTTGGACGTCCAGGAGGGAGACTTTCAGACAGAAGTCTGAGGAATAACGAAGCGTTAGCAGGGACGCGGACGAAGGCGGACATATTTTGCACTGAACAAAAAACGCGGAAGACTTCTCATGCAGCCTTGGGAAAGACATATCTGGATTCTAGGAGTATAGCAGGGACAATATGTGCCAATAAGATTTTAAAACAGTGAAGGAAGGACAGACGGATAAAAAGACGTTAGAAAAAGACAAAAAACATCTGTGTTATCTTTTTTTTGTATTCTCACTCGTGTATTTAGTGGGGGGCAGACATGTACAATATCGAACATCATGTGTTTCAAAAGTAACCAGTTGGAAAATAATCGATTCCAAAAGCGTTATGAGGCCTCGGCGAGAAAAACGACACGACGTGACGTCCACCCACGAGCGGCGGCCATGGCGGCTGGGTTCGGTTTTTTGTTCGGCGGGAGACGAGCCCAGGAACACAATGTATATACTTGCGCAGGTTTTTAAAAAGTTTATAACAAGTCCGTTTGGCCATTACTACACTTTTTACTTTATAATATGAAAAGACAAAACTATTCAGAGGCAAAGAGGATTTTTTTCTGTCATTTAAAAATGAATGTTTGTCAAGCTACATTCTTCATTGCTTTAAATGCAATAAAGGTAATACTCACTTTTTTATGAATAATATATTTCAAAACTTTAATACTGCAGAATCTGCCTGGAAGCTCAGTAAAGCTCTCTCATCTGCAGCCCTGTATAAAATATTTAAAAATCAAAAATGTTGTATGGTGTAAATAAAACTTTTGTCTACATATGTTTTACTTGTGCCAAGTTTATTTTAATGACAAAAGAGAAAATGCCAACTTGATGAGAGAGTTCTAGCGAAAAATGTTAACATTTGAAAAAGGAATGTAAATAAAAGAGGAAATATGTTCGTACTGCTTCAGAGAACTTGTCCACTTACTCCTGTGTCGTGCTGCGTGTCTCTTTTCTGGACGCACCGATCCCTGAGGACGTCCTCTCGTTTTCAAGGTCCAGCTGAAAAACGCTTTGGGATGACGTGTCGGACCTAAAGGCAAATAAAAACGGTATTTTTAATCAGCCATTAGCGAAAGGAAAAGACGTGCGAGGCGCTGGCTATTAAAAATAGCACAGCGGAGCTAAAAATAACAGGGAGCGTAGTCACTTTGGGGTAACGGCGCGTCGCATATGGCGCACCTTATGTGCAATTACGCTATCAGCTGAGGAACTCACAGGATCTCTGAATTTAAAAGCAAACCTGCTATATCTTTACCATGAGGTTGATAGTATTCATTCGTTTAAGTTTTGTTTGTGTAACAGTCGAAGAGAGGCTGTTTCCCGCTGAAAGTAGAGCTCACCTGAAACCCAAATAGAGAAACAGACTGTCACGCTGTCACGTACCGCTGCTACTTATAGACCTGCGGCTCCGGATGACGTCAGCAGCATTTGTTTAGCGCTGTACCGTTTTAGAAATCTGGTCTGTCATGCATTTCACACAATGAGACTGTCTCTACAGACTCGTGTCGTGACTCACACACCTTGTCAGTCATGGAGGCCGTGATTCAGGCCCGTCAAGCCGGACCTCAACAATACAATACGGAGATAATTGTGGAGCTCGCTGGGATTAGGTTTAATGCTTTTGCCAGATACGACAGATGGGACTTCAGATTATATTCTGATATGGGCCTCAAAGTGACGTTATCTCACATGTTTATTTGCATTAAAATCGCACATGTAAATGTAGATTCATCCTCCACTCTATTAAAGTGACTTTTCCATGTAGAAAGGACTTGGTGGTTTATACAGTGGCAGACAAAAGTTTGGAATAATTGTGATTTTTGAAACAAGTCTCATGCTCACCAAGGCTGCATTTATTTGATTTTAAAAAGAATATTGTAAACATTATTATATAATTTAAAATTACTGTTTTCTATTTTAATATATTTTAAAATGTAATTAATTCATGTGATGGCAAAGCTGATTCTTAAGATCAAAGCACATTATTATTATTATTATTATTATTATTATTATTATTAACAACGTTGAAAGGTTTTGCTGCTTAATGTTTAACCATTTAACCATTCAAACGTTTAGGGTAAGTATGAAAAAAAAAAAGAAATTAATATTTTTATTTCTCAAGGATTCATTACATTGTTCAAAAGTGACAGTAAAGAAAGACATTTATAATGTTACAAAAATATACACTACCAGTCAAAAGTTTTTGAACAGTAAGATTTGTAATGTTTTTTAAAGAAGTCTCTTCTGCTCACGAAGCCTGCATTTATTTAATCAAAGAAACAGTAAAATTTTGAAATATTTTTACTATTTAAAATAACTCTTTTTGAATATATTTTAAAATGTAATTTATTCCTGTGATTTCAAAGCTGAATTTTTAGCATCATTACTCCACTCACACAATTCTTCAGAAATTATCCTAATATTTTGATTTGCTGCCCAAACATTTATTATAATTATTATTATTGTTGAAAACAGTTGAGTAGAATTTTTTCAGGTTTCGATGAATAGAAGGTTCAGAAGAACAGAATTGAACTGAAATAGAAATCTTTTGTAACATTATTAATGTAAGTATTAATTTAATTGAAAGTACTAAATGAAATGAACTAAATGAAAGTATTAATTTCTATAATCCCCCCCAAAAAATTAAATACTGAAATAGAAATGTTTTGTAACAGTATAAATGTCTTTATCATCAGTTTTCTTTAATTAAAAGCAAAAAAAATATTGATAATAATAATAATAATAACAATAATGATAATAAAATGTTTCTTAAACAGTAAATCAGCATATTTGAATGATTTCTGAAGGATCATGTGACACTGAAGACTGGAGTAATGATGTTGAAAATTTAGCTTTGATCACAGGAATAAATGACATTTTAAAATATATTAAAATAGAAAGCAGTTATTTTAAATAGTAAAAATATTTCAAAATATTAGGTTTTTATAAATAAATGCAGGCTTGGTGAGTAGAAGAGAATTCTAAATAAAAAAAAAATACTGTTCAAAAACTTTTCACTGGTAGTGTATTTCAAATAAATGCTGTTCAATGAACTTTATATTCATCAAAGAACGAAAAAATGTATCAGTTTACACAAAAATATTAAGCAGCACATTATTTATCAATATTGATAATAGTAAAAATCATTAATAATTGCGCACCAAATCAGCATATTAGAATGACTTCTGAAGGATCATGTGACACTGAAAACTGCAGTAATGATGCTGAAAATTCAGCTTTGCACCACAGGAATAAATGACATTTTAAAATATATTTAAATAGAAAACAGTTATTTTAAATGTAAATAATATTTCACAATTTTACTGTATGTTTTGATCAAAGAAATGCAAAAAACATTCAAAAATCTTTTCAAAAATTTCCTCATAGTTTTGGCCATCGGTGTAAATGTGATTATAGGACAGAATACTGAACTTTGCAAAGTTTAGATGACTCACTCAGGAACTTACTTAAAGTAGTGTAATTAAGAATCAATTTGTTAGTTGTCACCGTACACAGCGTGAAAAACAACACGACGTGCTCATGTAAGGCGATTTGTTAGTTTAACTTTGGAGAAGATTGCAATCTAATGATGCATATTAACAGACAAAGCATTCATTAGTGCACAAATGTTGACCTCGTAGGTCAGAAAACACAGTAATGAGATGTGGAGGAAGAGGCGGGAAGTACTGACATTGACTGGAGATGTCACCGTATTAAAAATAATAAAGCGCGTGAGACAAGCCCATTATGACAGCGACCGAACACGGATCCCAGGCCTCGTTCTCCATTCTCCACGGCTCCAAATGAAAATACGTTTGTCCTCCTCTGTGCTTCAATGTGCAAATCAAAATGTCAAATCCATCACATTACAGGCCGGCGGGAAATCACAGCAAATGAAATTCAGCAGACACACAGTGAACGGGCCCTGGTGGGTGCTTGTGAGTCCAGCAGGGGACACATGGAGAGGTGGATCAGACTCATCTCTGACAGACATACAGGACAGGGAATTGTAGCATATGTCAACACAGACTCTGTATTCTCACTTAGATTACAACTTCCATTCATGATCAGAAGGGACCACTGTCAGTGTGAACACGCAAAACAATGTCAAATGGAGCGTTCGATGCCATTTTGTAATTGCTGTTGTGGCACACATTTCATAAGCCAGATTATTTGAATGGAAAAGTTCGGAAACTTTTAAGCTTGGCCGTAGTAAGAAATCGTAGTAACACTTTAAGTTAAGACTTTCTATATAATTCATTGGAAAGATATTCATCATGTACGTTGTCATGCATTAAATATTTTCAGAAATTATTGTAACATAAGTTACGAATCATAATATTTGCAGTTTCCTTGTTACATCTGAAATTGGCTGTTTGTCATATGATTTAAAGCATTACATTTTCTCAATTTATAACCTCTATATATAACCCTTGTAAAAGGGTTTGAAATAATGAATGAATTTAGTGCTACACTGTCTGTAAAAAACTGAATGATGAAAAAGGAAAGTGTTCAAATGATATTACTTCTGTGTTTTTATTTTATTTTATAAATGTATCAGTTTCCACAAACTATTAAGCAGCACCTTTTTTCCCAACTGTGAAAATAGTAAGAACCCTTATTAATTACTGTGCATCAATAATAATTGTGCACCAAATCATTAATCAGAATGATTTCTGAAGGATCATGTGACACTGAAGACTAGAGTAATGATGCTAAAAATTCAGCTTTGCACCACAGGAATAAATTTTATTTTGTTTTGTTTTGAAGAAAAAGAGGATAGGTTGTACCTGAAATTGTACCTAATTCAAGAAAATTGCATATTATACAGGAAAAGTGATGATAAATGCAAAAAAAAAAAAATAATAATAAAAATTTTTTTATATAGAATAAATATATATTAATATACAGCTTTGCACCACATGAATAAATTACATGTTAAAATATATTCAAATAGAAAACAGTTATTTTAAATTGTAATAATATTTCACAATATTACTGGTTTTACTGCATTTTCGACCAAATAAATGCAGCATTTAAAAAATAAATAAGATAATAATTTTTAAAAAAATCTAATATTTGGCCACCAGTGTATGACAACAGGACAGAAACGAAAATTTTAATTTATTTTTAAAAAATGTTTCAGTTTCCACAATACTATTAAGCAGCACTTTTTTCCAATTGGAAAGTAATAATAAGAACCATTATTAATTACTGTTAAGATTAATTTCTGAGGAATCATGTGACAATAAACACTGCAGTAATAATGCTGAAAATTCTGCTTTGCACCACAGGAATACATTTCATGTGATGATAAAAAGTGATGATAAATGCAAAAAAATAAAATAAAATAAAATAAATAAATAATAATAATAATAATAATAATAATAATAATAATAATAATTTAAACACCATAAATATATATCAATATACAGCTTTTCACCACATTAATAACTTACATGTTAAAATATATTCAAATAGAAAACAGTTATTTTAAATTGTAATAATATTTCACAATATTACTGGTTTTACTGTATTTTTGACAAAATAAATGCAGCCTTTAAAAAATAAATAAAATAATAATATGAATAATAATAAAATCAAATATTTGGCCACCAGTGTATGACAATAGGACAGAAACAAAAATTTTATTTTGTTTTATTTTAAAAATGTTTCACAGTTTCCACAAAACTATTAAGCAGCACTTTTTTGCTGAATTTTTATTTATTTTTTTTTAATACAGAACATTTCCACATAAATATTAAGCAGCACCATATTTAATTACTGTGTATCAATAATAGTTGCACAGCAAATCATCAGTCTGAATGATTTCTAAAGGATGTTGAAGACTGGAGTAATGATGCTAAAAATTCAGCTTTGTGCCACAGAAATAAATGTTTTATTAATTTTTTTTTATTTTATTTTATTCTATTTTAAAGAAGAATTGGATAGATTTAAATTCAAATTGTAATTAGATTGTACCTGAAATTGTACCTTATTCAAGAAAATTGCATCTTATACAGGAAAATGACAAATAATGGCAAAAAAGGTTATTTATTTATTTATTTTTTATTTAATATAGATATAGATTTTTTTTATTACTATATTTAATATATAATATTTAGGAAAATGTGGTTTCAGCACCATGGAGAGCAGCATGTTGGTTATAGACACACATACAGTGACCCCAAACGTATTTAGACATTTGTACTTGTTAAAATGTATTAATACTATTGTACAGATGAAGTACCAAACCAACACACATTTATTTTGAATAAATATAGCACACATTTTAGTGTGACTAATACATTTTGGGATCACTGTGTATGAATATCAATGACAAATTGGATACTAAACTTTGCACAATGTATATAGGTTAAATCTTACATTAAGAATAGCCTGAACACTGGCAAATAATTTAATTGCTTCTGCTTTCTTTAGGAGTCAAATTCTGTAATGCGTGAAGAACAAACTTTACCCTGATCAGGGATGAAGAATTACCAGGGTAAATTATTCTACTGAGAGTAAACGGCTGTGGCATTTAGTCTGCTTTCCACAGGCAACGATATATTCAGCTGACACAGTTTGAACCGATTCACGCAAATTAATCTAACTTCAGCTATTTTTGCTTGTGAAGTTTAAATCTGGGATGCTATTAAACCATCTTTCTTTCATAAGCCACTGATTCAAGCGCCTTATCAAACAGGCTGCTATGAGGGCATAAACATTCATTACTCTACTGAAGTACATACTGTAGTTAGGGGACATTCAATTATTTCAATAAACACTGCGAGTCCCAAGACGTTCTCTAATTGCTTTGAAGTAGAGGCTTCTGCTAATGGCTCCCTGTAGGATGAGCTTGTGTTTTATTCAGCTGTACGACTCCCCAGCTGCCAGCAGCTCCTTGTGGACACAGTTTAACAGCGCTCATAATGGCACAGGACATCACAGCAACTACCAGTTTCTATTCTTGACCTCTGACTAAGTAATTATCAGCCCCACAAGGATGGCCTTCTCTGCTCCAGATGGGCTGCTGCTATTTCAGGAAATGGTCGGTCAGTAAAGTGAAAGGCTCAGGAACTGCACGGGTCTTCATGACACTCATGACAATCGGGACAATGATACCCTAGACTATCTTAGACCTTATATGTTAATTATTCATACTTCCTGGTAGAAATGCATGACACTGGGGGGAAAAAACTGGCAGATTTTTTTTTTTTAATTTAAAATAGCTCTATTTGAAATGAGCAAATATTTCTAAAATGATATGGGTGATTTATAGGCTTTTTGTAAAACAAAACAAAACAAAACTTTTTACTCTGAAAATATTTGTGTGTGTGTGTTTTAAAAAAAAACAAATGAACCAAAAAAATGAAATGAACCATAATTTTACAGCTGAATTATCTGGGAAAAATTAAATTTGGGTGTTCATCCATGGGTATTTTCTTTACAAGAACCAAATGAAACCTTTTTCAGTAACTACAAAGGACAAAAAAATAGACACATTCCCATTTTTGACCCATTTAATAAGAAATAAGAAAATATATTGTAAAATAAGAAAATATTGAATAAAA
The DNA here is from genome assembly GCA_012976165.1 of Labeo catla. Taxonomy (NCBI): domain Eukaryota; kingdom Metazoa; phylum Chordata; class Actinopteri; order Cypriniformes; family Cyprinidae; genus Labeo; species Labeo catla. The sequence goes on from VONZ01000358.1 coordinate 235,267, forward strand.
TAAGAAGAAATATATCACAAAATAAGAAATATATTGTACTGTAAAACATTTTCCCATTATTTTTAAATATTTTAAATTTAGTATTTAATAAAAAAAAAAAATCATACAAATATTTTATAGTATAACTAAAATTACAATACAATACTTACACTTTAATTTCTGTAGTTTCAAAGCATCAAGCTTTTATTTTGGCAGACTGCTGGAGAATAAATACATGTGCTGCAGGTGAAGTGTGGCACTATGTTTATATGCACACGTGCAGCTCATGATATGCGACCCTTGACCACAAAACCAGTCATAAGGGTCAGTTTTTTAAAATTGAGATTTATGCATCATCTGAAAGCATAAGCTTTCCATTGAGGTTTGGTTTGTTAGGATAGGACAATATTTGGCTATTTGAAAATCTAAAATCTGATATCTAAAGTATTGAGAAAATTGCCTGGTTGTCCAAGGTTGTCCAAATGAAGATCTTAGCAATGCATATTACTAATCAAAAATTAAGTTTTGATATATTTACAGTGAGAAATTTACAAAACATATTCATGGAACATGATCTTTGCTTAATATCCTAATGATTTTTGGCATAAAGCCAAAAGACGCATATATACAGTATCATGAGCTGCATGCATGTAAATAAACCCAGTGCCATGCTTTAACTGAAAACCCAAAGCACACATATTTAAATAAATTGCAGTATTAGTCATTTGACAATGGTACTAAGCCATATTGCGATATCAATTTTATTATATTTTATTTTTGGAATGGCATTAGGCTAAGTGCAGATAATTTTACCCTCTTCTTAAAAAACCTCATGAGATTTCTTTTGCATTTCATCCTCCTACTGATTGAAATTGTATCTGTGCTTGAGCCTAATATTGCATACACTGGCCTTTGTGCCTTTTATGTCCCAAATTATATTTATTTCCTCATCCATCAAGTCTATTATTTAAATAGCTGGTGGAGGAGTGCATTTGTCTCTGAGGCTTCCTGCCTCTTTCTATCTGACACTACAACACAAACATCCTGCTCAATGCAGATTCACACAAACAACCAGGGCTCTCAAGTCTCACGCATTTACCGTGAGACACACGCATTTCAACCAGTTCACACGCTCTCACGCCACACCTTGTATTTCTCACACTGAGAAAAGGATAACTTTTCCCGCTCTATTTCTCCCACTCTGGTCTATGCATCCCTGCCTCTGCTGAACCATGGGGATAAAAACATCCCGCGAACCCGCTCCTAAGTTCCGATCTAAATCAAATCAAATGAATCAAATGAATCAAATGATTCGCGATCTGTCTGGAGTGCTTCGAAATCATTTTGCTACGCTGTGTTTCACTGATTCGGAGTTTCAAAAAGTTGCTTACTGTTAATACTGTGTTCTTTGCTTGCTTTCTCTATATAATTTATTCGTTGTTTGAAATGAAATCATTACAATTAATAGGGCTAACTTTTTCTGTCGTATTAAAAAAAACATTTCATGACATGACACTCATTGTCTGGTACTTGCCTAAAAAGACGGGTATATAATATGCGTTGTTAACAGATATAGCTTTATTGGAGTTGGTTCAACCTCCGCCTATATGGAGAGAGAAAAACGTTTTCGAAAGCAATCCCCCCTCTGCTTTTTTCACAAATCACACCTGGGTAAATCTGATAAAAGACAAATTTATTAAATTAATTGTTTTATATATTTCAAAAATTCAAACGTATCAACATTGTTGGGAGGGTTATTTTGAAAATGTAATAAGTTACAGATAACAAGTTTAAAATGTAATAAGTAGCATAACTATTTTAAGTGTTTTAAAAGTAATGTAACCGATTACATTTGATTACTCCTGTTCTGTGTCCTAAACTCCTGAAACATTTGTGTCTCATATTTTAGTCTAGACCAGTCAATGCAATTTCAGAAATCAAATCTGTATGTGTGTGAATCATTAACATTTTCATAAGTAACTAATTTAACTGTACATTGTTTCTCAGCAACTGTAACAGATTTTGTTATTAAATGACATCATTCCATTACTAGTTAGTGTAGTTAAGTTTGAGCCCCTACCACTGTCATCAAGGCATCAAAATGTGCAAAAAACACTTACAATACAAAATGTTATTCATAATTTTAAATGTGTAGGGCTACTCTCTCTCTCTTACACACACACAGCTTGACATAGGCTACATGCTCAGGGCAAGTTCTGCAATCCTACTGCATGTGTACAGTATGTACACTGAGCACTGCAGTTAAGTTGGCTCGTTTGGGGCTAACCTTCTTTTTATTTTTTGATACATTTGCATTTTTGAAATATATGAAACATTTTGTTTTATTTGTATGAATTTGACTTTTATCAGATTTACCAGTTGTTACAATTTCTATTTTGTGCTGGTTAATTTTGAACAATAGATAAAATTTAACTTCTAGCAAAACCTTGAGAGAATTGCGTGGGGCCGAGGGGCCGCTGCTGCAAATATTTGAGAGGCTCCTCCCCTAATAGTAATCTCACTCCAAACTTTTTCCAAAACTTGAGAGCCCTGCAAACAACAGAGTCCAGGTTGTGTGTATCTGATGTGAAAATATGGAGAGAATAAACGGATATAATAATTTAAAATTAAGGAAATTTGTCATTCATGACATTCTAAATCTAATTTGCCAAAAGTACCGAGTTCGGTACTTTCGGTACTGAAATTTTAAAAACGTCAATTTCCCGCTCACACTTGAGCGCCGTTGAGCCGATTTTTAAACATCGCTGATTGGTCATGGTGTTCACGCACTCAGCAGACATGACTGTGATTGGCGCTTCACGCTCTTCACCAAGCACTCACACATAAGCACAACGTGAGAGTTTGACAGCAGCGTCTGTCAGCGGATCCGTCTATATGCAGATGTATTAGGGATCCGCTGACAGACGTGGCTCTCAAACGCTTCCGTTGTGCTTATGCGTGAGCGCTTCTGCTGAGCGCGTGAACACTATGACCAATCAGCCATGTTTAAAATCGGCTCAACAGCGCTCAAATGTGAGCGGGAAATGGACGTTTTTAAAATTTCAGTACAAATCTAACCGAAACTACTAGAAAATTCCACAACTAATTACAAGGAAGTAACACCCTAAATTAGACTGAAAAAAGACTAAAATAGTGGTACTTAAAAACAAAACAAAACAGTGTTTATGACTTTTTTCTGTTCAACACAAAGGGTTGATTTTTTTAATTTAGAACACCACCAGTTCTCCTTTATTTTCATTAACGTTATATGGGAAAGAATGTCCAGGATATACTTCAAATTTCCTCTATAGGTTTTAAATCACATTAGGTAACCTTATAAATAATTACAGATTTCTACGATGCAGAAAATGCATACAGAGTTGCGGAATCCAGTCACAAAAATGAAATTATGATTGCACAGAATCTGCAAAATTTTGGATGAATAAATCCAATGTAGATCAGCACATTTAAGTCAAAATCTGATACGAACTGATAAGTGCAGACACACAATTTCATTTACTACAAACATACTGAAGCACGTGGTGTTTTTTTTGCCTCTGCTACCTCAGTATGAGTACATAAACACAAACTTAAATCTCGGACCTGCTCTGAGAGTCATTTCATGAGCATTTTACCGAAAATGTGCCTCCCATCTAATAAATCGCAAGCTAAGCTTTGCGTTACTTTTGATATGAAACAAATTCTCAGATTTCCAATTCTGTCCATTTCATTAGGAAATTTAAGCAATAAATACCGGTTTGGCACTCTTTAATGTGGCGTGATAGATCGTTGTAGCTTCGGTGTACTGGCTCGTGCATATTCAGAGGCATAGCTAAAGATTCGTGACAGTTTCGTTTTTGTTCTGGATCCATTTCTCTGCTGCTATACTGGAGCGCACTCGCCACCAACTGGACAGGGGTGGGAATTACAGTTAGAAGTTACAATAAATCACCCTTAGGGTCATCTGTCAAAGTGACGGACAGCCTTCAGATTTTTCCATCACTGATAAAAAAATATATATATTTTCTAATTTAACCAGTAAAACAAATTCTAGAAAAATTAAAATGGGAAAAAAAGGATTTTTGAAAAATAAATAAATAAATTAATTAAATAAATAAATAAATAAATAAAACATAAGGCCCTAAATATAATTTTTTTTTTTTTTTTTTTTTAGGGATGCACAATATTGTGGGACTGATAGATCGGCCAGGTTTTTAATTCCATAGGGGGCGCTGTTGACCTACTTCTAATAAAATGAAACTAAAATACACAAATAACATTTAGACTGCGTTTCTGATTAAATAAAGCAGAAACTGATGTCATAAAATAATGAGTACGTTTTGATTTAAAGGTCCGAAGCTATTGCTGCACGAAAAAACAAACAAACAAACATGGCGCTTGCAAATTAAATAATTTTATATACACTGATTTATTCATTAATGTGTAATATGTTACAGTTTTTTTAAACAGATTATGAGCTCTAAAAGATTTTTTTTGCTTTAGACCATCTACAAATGCTAAATCTTAAAATAAAATGTTAAGGTTACCACTGCATTTTTCTGGGGAAATAAATAAATAAATAAATAACTACAGCGATTTTTTTTTTTCCTTTTCTGCCTGAATTATTCCTTAAAGACACTTCAAAATATTATTGCGTGTCATCTTGGTTATCCAAATCTCCGATTTCAATGTTTTAACATTCCTGGGGATATTTATCATTCTGAGGTTTCTGGAGTTGGAAGTTTTGCAGCACCAGAGTGCAGATATGACAGTGGATTTTGTCATTTATGGACCTTAGAGTATATTACAGCAGATCATACGCTTGATACAGACAAATGTTTAACCGTAAAGTCTGAGCCTTCCTTTGAGACTTCCAGCAGCCATAAAAGAGAAAGAGCAGAGCAGAGATGTAAGAGGGAAGTCCCTTTGTAACTATCAGTTTGTGCTGAAACAGATCATGTTAACAGCTCGACTAGACAGACCCGAATGTTTTTCAATGGGAGCGTCTGTAGCGACTCCCATTGGATAAAGGGCAGAGAGGTTAACATGCCGGGAGAACCAAGAGCAGAGCACAAGAACAAACAAGCACTAACACACGGGCATATTACTACAGCACTGACTCCTTGAGGACTGGCCTCCATTAAACAACATGTCTAACTACACATACAAGCTGTGCTTATGATACACACTATTACCTGTGCAGTGACACCTACACAAACTGAGTAAAACAACACATATAGAATCAGCCATTTAAGGACTACTCTGATATCAGTACCTTTGTGTAAGTAGGTTAAACTTAAAAGTTTCTGCTAATGTTTCTGAAAATCTCTTATGGCCACTAACGCCAAATTTTGAAAAAAAAAAAAAGGGTAAAAATAATGTGAAATATTTGTACAAAATAAAATGATGATTTGTATTTTAATACATTTTAAAATGTAGTTATTTCTGTGTTGCCAAAGCTAAATTTTCAGCAGTGTCTTCAGTGGCATATAATCTTTCAGAAACGTTTTTTTTTTTCAGAATATCCTTTTCCGAAATTTATTGTTATTATCAATACTAATATTCATATTTATATTGTGTAAACTGTCTTTTTTTTTCAGGATTGTTTAATGTAGCGTCTGGACCAATCAGACATACATTAATTGTTACATTTAACAAATAGTCTTTAAACACTCCAGCTATATGCTGGAGCTCTGGAGACAACCCCCCCAAAGCAACTAACACCCCAAATAGGCTCAGTTGCCAGGACAACGATCTGATATCACAGGTTTTATTGCCTCAAGGAATGCAAACGGAGCACACTACATTTCTCTATAGGAAAGACACAATGCCTATAGAAATGGACTCTTTCCTATTCATTCACAGACAAAGCTTTCTTTGACCTTCCTATTACACATAGCCCAGGTCATTGTGTACAGTACTACTGCACTGTATTTTAATTTTGTCTGTTGTATTTGTATTTGTCTTTCTACTGTTTTATGCATGCATTATGATAGATGACTAGTCATACAGCCCACCTATGTCTTGTTTGACTCTTTTAATTCGTATTTTGATGATCTAAAAGATGGTGTAAATTAGATGTTGATACCCATGCAACATATTAGTGTTTTAAGAAACCTTAGTAGTTTTTGCATCAACACCCAATCGAATTACATATGCAAAATACCATGCTCACAGACAAAGAGTCGTAAACTTTCCCTCCAAAGGTGAAAGTTACCATTGGTTCGTGGACCTCCTGGAGGCACAGCCTCCAGAGAGCTAAAAGGCATCTCCTCCCTCTCCCCTCTCGCTTCCTCTTCTCTGTCTTCTTCGTCTGCAACATCTTCCGATTGCTGCCCGTGTGGAGGAACCCACGGGGAGCCTGAGCCGGCACAGGGCGTGCCCGGCGGGTCCGACAGGCCCAACATACAGAGCTGTGGCTCTGGACCACAAAGAGCCAGACAGTTCCAGTCAACCCTGGAATTCATCTTCATGACTCGCCTCAGCCAGTCAGTGGTTCTTGGAGAACCTAAGAAGATGAGCTAGAACTCTTCAGGACTTCCCTAAGCGTGCGCCAGGCCTTGCGGCCTTGTCTTTCCATTCCCCAAAGATCCCAGGACTTCAGCTGGGTCTCTCTCAGCTCTTGGTTCTTCTTCACTTTTCACATGGGAAGAAACTCCCAGTCATCAACGAGTCAGGACATCTTTGGAAGTCATCACTCTTCAGACTAGGAAGAACGTGATTGCAATTCCAAAACCACCACTGCTCCAAACCATCAAGACTTTCAGAGACTGCATTTGGACACTTGTTCGACGACCAAGGCAATGCAAGTATCGTACACTCAACTAAACAAACAGAGGTTTAGTATAAGCTGTAGACAGCACTAATGGTTTCACAGCAGGTGGTTAACTGACTCTTTTCATAGCTTCATTTCCTTGTCTCTCTCGAACTGCTTCTCACTGACCATTCCCCCATGTATGAGTGATTTCATGTTTGTTTGTTTAGATTAGTTATGTGTTAGTCCTTCGTTAATAAACTACTGTGCACAAATTACATGAGTTTTGATTCTGATTCTGCCTTGCAAATTAATGTCCCTTTACAATTCCGATTCGAGCTATATGCTCTAATGCAATGGTACTTTAAGAAAGTTATTTTCTGTGGCCAAGAAAATATCATTTCTTAGAGTTGATATAAAGATTATACTGAATGTTCACTGAGCGAACAGATTAGTTGATGGAAAATTGATTCTGCTACAGTTACTACTGGCAGCTGATATAAGTAATTGTAATTAATCATAATTAATTGTAATTATTTATATACATTTCCCTTTGAGCTAAATCGCGACATTAATGATAATTGATTTAAAAAAAAATCTACTTCTACTATTTAAAAAACAATTTTCAAAATATTACATTATATGATATATTATATTACATTAAAAAATAGTATATGATATTTTTTTATGAGGAAAACCCCTAACACTAGCACTCTATTCTATTTACATTTTATTTTTTTTAAATTATAAATATTATATTAATTATATTATATTGTATTTTAAAAACTTAACCCTCTAACACTAGCACTTTGTATTCTATTTCTATTGTTTACTTTTTATTAAAATATATATTTATTATATTATATTATTATATTATATTATTATTATAAAAAAAAACTTAATAAAATGCAAGCCATTCTAGTATGTGTATTTATATAATCTATTATTTTTACATATTTTAAAATATCAAGTATATTAAAGTAGTATTATTTATTAATAATTAAAGTTTTAGTATATTTATTTATACAGTTTTAATATAATTTCAAGAATGCTTACTATTTACTAGAATACTAACTAAAAAGCTGTACAAATAATATTTCCAACTTATTAATACTCATCGATCAGGCTTGAAAACTACTGTTTAAAGAACTGAAACACACAAAAACCAAAGAGTACATGCCAAATTGAACAACTGTCAACCTATAAAATATTAAGATTAAAATGAAAAATCCAGAGAGAATGGTAAAAGTTTGTTTCAATGTTATGTACATTTCAATCTGTCTTCTGTCTTCAGAGTATTTTATTGCATCAGCGATGTTCAGCAGGATAACTCTCTTCAGAGCCGCTGACAGTGATGCCTTCTGATGTCTGTCAAAGGAACCATCACCTAAATGCTCTTTCAGTGGCAAACGAAAATCCTCCTTACTGCCCATCTGTTGCTGACACAAAACAATGGGTGCACGATTCTGACACATGTATATAACTCGGTCGGAAGATTTAAAAGTTGACTGTATTTATATGCAAAGTGCAAGATCACAAAAAAGTGTGATGTCTCCAGATGAATGAATTGCATTTTCAATAATGTAATTCAATCTCCTCAAATCAATACTGCTTTATGCAGCCACTTTGTATGAATGCAAGGCTAACAAGAACTCCAGCGGGAGTGTGTGATTGTGAACTTTACCTTCAATCTAACAGCACACTCTTTGTGAGTCACTTTCAACAGTAAATCAGTCAGAGGCTCCAGAACTGCTTTTAAAGTATTGTTTGGAAAATCCTCTTGACCCAGAAGAATGCCTTATATCTTGGGTCTAAAACACCCCGGTGCATGAGAAAGAACTTTTTTTTTTTTTACGCCATTTAAAGATGAATGAAGAGAATGGATAAGAAACCATGGCTGTCTCATCACTTCCTGCATTTTTAAAGTTCACAGCATATTTCAAAGCAAATGTGGCTTTAGCATCATTCTTTTTTAACAAAAAAAGATCATTTCAAGTAAAAAAAAAAATATAAATTTCTCATGACCTTAAAACATCCCCCCTCTCTCAAACTGGCCATAAACTACTTTTAAAAAATACAAAATAAATAAATAATAACATGCAATTTTTATGATGCTTCTTTTATTTTGTATTATTAATTATAATGATTAACATCTTGCATATTATGTGATATTAAAATAATTAAAAACAAACAAACAAAAAAAACAGAAACATTGTGAAATGCTACATAATTTAAAATAACTTTTAAGAACTTGTTTTCTATTTGAATACATGTTCAAATGTAATTTATTCCTGTGATGTTTATACATATACACACACTAATAGTCAAAAGTTTTTGGACAATAAGATTTTTAATGTTTTTTTAAAGAAGTCTCTTCTGCTCACCAAGCCTGCATTTATTTGATCCAAAGTACAGCAAAAACATAAAAGAAGAAGAAGAAGAAGAACAACAACAACAACAACAAAAACTATTTAAAACAACTCTTTTCTATTTGAATATATTTTAAAATGTAATTTATTCCTGTGCTTTCAAAGCTGATTTTAGCATCATTACTCCAGTCACATGATCCTTCAGAAATCATTTGAACATTCTGATTTGCTGCTCAAAAACCAAGCTTGCATTTACTTGATCCAAAGTACAGCAAAATCAGTTATATAAAAAAAAAAATTGAAAACAACTGTTTTTTATTTGAATATATTTTAAAATGTAATTTATTCCTGTGCTTTCAAAGCTGATTTTTAGCTTCATGACTCCAGTCACATGATCCTTCAGAAATCATTTGAATATTCTGATTTGCTTTATTTATTATTATTATTATTAGACTGAAAACAGCTGAGCAGATTTTTTGTGTACTCAACTGTTTTAAATAATGATAGTAATAATGATGAAAAATATTTCCTAAACAGCAAATCAGCATATCAGAATCATTTCTAAAGATCATGTGACACTGAAGACTGGAATAATGATGCTGAAAATTTTGCTTTGATCACAGGAATAAATTACATTTTAAAATATATTCAAACAGAAACCTAATTTAATAATAAAAAGTTTTTTTTAAATAGTAGAAATATTTTACAATATTACTGTTTTGCTGTATTTTAGATAAAATAAATGCAGGCTTGCTGAGCAAAAGAGAAATCTTTCAGAAAACAAACAAACAAACAAACAAACAAACAAAAAAAAAAACATTAAAAATCCTACTGCCCAAAAACGTTTGACTGGTAGTTATATGCATTTCTAATATGCATTGCACTGCCAGTTAGCTGGTAAATGCGTTGTCACCAACCCCTCTCTTTTGGTCGATTATATAAGCAAGCTCGAGAAAATTAGTTGTTGTTTTCTTTCCAAAGACTGCACCATCTGTTAGGAGAGTCTGGCTGGTGTGTCTTTAAGGGCCATGAATCATATGAACATCTGGTCCAGGTGAGAACATGATAAACACACAAACACAGTCACACGAGCAAACTCAAGCAGCTCTCGGTATGTGATCACTGTCGACTATGAGCAGCACAGTCCGCTTTGCTCTTCAGTTTGCACAGTAAAGTCCTATTCCTAACTGTGAGAATGTCAGTAAGGGTAAACACAGCTGATCTACAACACTTTTACACAGTTGTTTGTATTTGCATTAATTCCAACTCTAAATAAAGACAAACAATCTTATCACAGAACAGAGATGAATTAAATCCAATTCAGTGAGTAAACAACACCAAAGTCTGCTTTATAACTCTCGTCTCCACGTCAGCTTATCAAATAATATGTCGAAACTCCGAGCATACAATGCTAAACGTGCTGTAATTAGGCAGAATGAATATTTAGATGATTAATTAAGTATTTCTGACCTGAAATGTGACATTTAAGTCTTTAGTCGAGGTGATTTAAGGCTGAAGTGTACGGGGAGCAACTCTTCACATTTATTCGGTGATGTTTAGCGTTGAAGGATCAAAGTTTAGCTCGCAAACATCCTCTTTATATTGGAAAGTTTGATTTGTTTTAGTCACTCGGTTCGTTCTTTTGAACCGAACCGAAAATAAACGACTCAGTGAGGTGTAGTATTGATGAGAATTCGACTCTTCTGAATAAGATTCTTATGAACGATTCGCTAGAATTAAAACGTCAGCACGTCATAAACGAATTCGTGGAAAAATGCCCAAAAGATATTAGAATAATTTAAATACAGGCATATTATATAAATCTCGGCATTTATATATATATATATATATATATATATATATATATATAAAGCAGTATAAGAGTAATCGCTTGTTTTTTTGTTGTTTTTTTTTTTGTAATCGGTTATTAAGTCTGACGTCAAGTGTCCCCTTCCTTGACTTCCGGGTCCAAACGCTCTATCAGATGACAGGAAGAAAACAACAAACGGTACTAATTATACACTCACAATGTGTATAATTCTACCAAAACATTATAATCCTACCCTTTAACTCAAAGCAGACAATAAAAATAAAAATGATTTGTGTTTGGGATGCTGCGAGCACGGACACTGTAGTGTACACCGTAAATTTGAAAACGTTTAGCTTAAATGTTTACAATGAATAAACAATTATTTATTTATTTTATTATTTATTTTATTATTATTTTTTTAAATAGGAAACAGCGTTCGTTGGATGCATTACGTCATCACCTAACAAGCCCATAGTTATTTTCTGCACGTTTTTGGCGGCACTGAATGTAAACAATGCCACTTTACCGAACAAAACTCACAAATGTAGCTTATTATTGTTGCTGAAAATAATCAATTTTTGTTATGTTTTGGGCTGTACTAATCAGTCATACCAGGAAAACATCTGGAGTACTATAAACTGGCAAAAGTTATAACAAATCAAGGAGAAGAGTTCAAAAGACTTTCTGAGGAAAGAATGTGTTTGTATTTGGCCAAACTGAACAAGGATTTCCAGGGCAGGAATCTTGACAACATTTGTGTTTGTTCTTATCATTTCCGGTCAGGCAGGTAAAATATTAGGCTAGTATCTTCATGCTCTTTTGCCACCTGTTTACTTTCTCAAAATATTGTGCCCTTTCCTGCTTACTAAGTCCTCCTCTATGATTTAGCAGCTTCCACACATTTTTTTCATGGTTTAGACAGCATAAATTAGCAGAACAACATATTCAGTAGTACATTAACCATGCAATCCTTGCTGTTGTTTACATCAGAATATTTCCAATATGGCCACACATCCGGGTAACTGACCAAACAGTGGAAAATGAACCGGAAGTCTCTCCCATAGGCTTACTTCTGCTTTAAAAAAGGTGGCAAAATGATGTTTATTCACTAAAAAAAAAACAAAAAAAAAAAAAACAAGCATACAAGTACATAACTATCACAAGTTCTGGAAGGGCCATTAGGTCAATTCAGTTTGTCACATTTGTTTCTGACAAAGTAAATGATTCCTAAAATGTAAATCAACATATTTCTATTTAGAATTAATCAACCTTAAATTAGGATCTTAAGGTAATTATATCAAGTATAAATAAGCAACTGGATCCATTTTAAAACCAGAGATATTGTTTTCAGTCTTTATTAATGACTCAAAACTGCATTAATACAGAAGCATCTTGCAAAAGAAATATTAATTTCAGAAAACCACAAAACAAGCCAATACTGTATGATAAATACATTTTTTACACCATTTTTAATCTTGCTGCAGTTCACTAGAACTTTGCAAGCTCTTCTGCAAGTACAATCCAATAATTCCAAAATAAAAATATATGTGAAATAAATCAACAGTGTGTCCACAAGCAATATGATAGCAATTCGACCTCAAAGATGAAAGATTAAAGAAAGCACACATCAGAAACACTACAGCATTATTTAAAAAAAAAAAAAAATCAATAATAAATAAATCAGCATACGGATCTCAAACTTTTTATTTGTATTAACAAAAATATTTGTACCTTTTTAACTTATTTCAAACTAAATTTGGTCTTGTTTAGAGAGAAAACCGTTTTGTTGAAGTATTTTCAGACAGCAATGCAAAATGACATGCATATACACCCTTAGTTAGTAGTAAGGGTCAGTAGTAAAGACGGGTTAGCATATCACACTACTACTATCACTTAAACAATGCTATGCCTCTAGTGACACAAAATCTATTTGGCATCATAACACATTCAGTCGATTCTTATAGAACGTCAATACTTCTCTCTCTTAACAATGAACGAAAGATGTGTTGTGAGAAGATGAAAAACTATTTTAAACTTTTTTTTTCATTCCAGCTCTGACTAGTAACAAACCAAGTAAAAACAGAACTTTCAGTACAAACTACACCAGGAGTTAATGCACATATTCATCATCACTGACATCTGAATCATCTGCATCAACTTCCCCTTCGATCACAGATTTCTTCCCTTTACAGCATGAAACAACCAAACCAATAAGAAAGACCTGCAACACAACAAAAGACACGTTAGGATTATAGAATAATAATGATAATAACAATAAAAGGAACATTTTAGGAAAAGACATTACCACAAGGAAAGCCCAGTTGCCAAAATAGTAGATGGTGCTGAAGAACCAAAACTTGTGCAGGAACAGGTATGATCTTGTAACTGTGCACTGATCTGTAAAACAAAATGTGAACAAAAAACATTAACCTTTAATTCTGTATTCATTTTTGGAAGTACAATATTTTAATCGCAAAACAGCACAGTTCTGAAAGTTTTGCCTTCTTTTGTATTGCCTATATGGTTACTCAGCTGTTGCCTTACTCTCTGTTATTCTGGTCCCTAGATACAGCTTTAATGCAAGTTTAATAGGAGTAAGTAAACGGTAATGTGTTTGTAGAGTCAGAAGGTCAGTAGGTTAGTCTTCACCCTGCTGCCGTGCAGAAGTAATCACACATGCACAGCAGTACGTGTTTTCATCAAAGACCATGACACAGTAATTGCCGGCACACAGCCTTGTGTAATTGCACCAGCCACGCTTTACAGGTTTGTGCTAACAACATGCCGCTTTTCACTTAAATGCATGAGAGAACCTCTTAGCTAGATGCCGCCTCAAGGTAACCTGCCACACTGACCAGAAAACTGGCAACGAGCTGATGACCATGAAAACATAACGAGGGATCCAGGGAAAGCAATGACACATTTGGATAAAAATGACAAATATTTAGATGCGTCTTGGCAAACCAAAATAACCAATATTTGGACAAATGGTGAGAAAACAAAAATATTTATTAGTGAAAGTACAAATAAATAGGACTGCAGGATTTTGGGGGAAAATATATATATTTTTTCTGATAAAACGGCAATTGGGATTTTAAATTGGATTTTAAAAAATCAGGTTTGCTGTGCTTGTTTGTAAAGTTTTTATGATTATATATCAATATGCCTATAAAACAATTAGTAATACATCTAAATAATAATAATGATGATAATGGTGATGGTGATGATAATAATAATAATAATATAAATTATTATTAATAATAAATAAAAAAATAAAAAATACTAAATAAAATAAGACATATTACTATTGTAATATTACTACTATATTAATATTAGTAACTTTTTTCTAAATAGCCAGACATATTTATGGCTGTAAGAAGCTTCAGAATATTTTAAAAATCAGGTTTGCTTTGCCTGTTTGTACATTTTTTGTGATTTTATATCAATATGTCCATAATACATTAATAATAATAATAATAATAAAGGTAAACTTTATTATTATTGCTATTGTTGTTGTTTTTGTTTATTCTTATTAGTGTTATTAAATAAGACTATTAAAAATACTAAATAAAATTATTATTAAATTAAAATTATTATTATTATTTATTAAAATTATTAATAAATTATATTAATATTAGTATTAATTTGTACTTTTTTTTTTTAAATAGCCAGACATATTTATTACTGTAAGAAGCTGCAGTATATTTTAAAAAATCAGGTTTGCTGTGCTCATTTGTAGTTTTTGTGATTTAATGTCTATGTCTAAAAAAAATATCATTATTAATAATAAGAATTAAAAAATTTAAATAATAATTATTATTGTTCTTATTAATAATAATACTAATAACAATATTAATATTATTTGTTACTATTATATATATATATATATATATTTATATATGATTAATCAAAATATAAAAAATACTAAATAAAATAAGAAATATTACTATTGTAATATTACTATTATATTAATATTAATGTTTACTTTTTTCCAAATAGCAACAATTATTATTATTATTTACACATATATTATTATTATTATTATTATTATTATAAATCAAAATATTAAAAAAATAAGAAATAAAATAAGAAATATTGCTATTGTAATATTACTATTATATTCATACCTTTTTTTTTTCAAATAGCCAGACATATTTATTGCTGTAAGACTTAAACTTAAATAATAATGATAATAATAATAATACATTAAAAAAAAATACTAAATAAAATAAGAAATATTACTATTGTAATATCACTGTTATATTAATATTAGTAACGGTCCTACAAATAATGTAACTTTTTTTCCTCAAATAGCCAGGCATCTTCATTACTGTAATAAGCTTCAGTATATTTGAATTGAATTAGGGTTTATTTATACAGCACTTTGAACACAAGACCTTGTCTTAAAGCAGATTTTCATGTAATGGCTGAATCCTTAATTTACCAAAACAAAAACAAAACAAACAAATAACAGAGAAAACTGAGACTTCATCTGCTTTAAAAATAATCTGACAGCATCATCAGCCACACAGATGAACAGTCCAGGACTCATTTGGTATAGTTTGAGGTTTAGAAGTCTGCTGGTCTGACAGCTGTACTATACAATCAAATGGGTAGCAAGGAAGCTAATGTAAGGGATTCCTGTATGATGAAGTTAATCTGGGCTCATGGATCAAACATGGTAAGTGTCACTACAGCAGGAGGGTTGTAATAAGCTCAATCTGTCGAGCTGCTTGTGAATATGCGGCCGTACAGAGTGTTGTCTACAGAGGGAAGGGAGGAGAAGCAGAGAGAAAGATCTGATAGTGTTTATTCAGATAATTAGCTGCTCCAGGCATGCAAGGAAAACCCAGACATTAAAAAACATGAGGAGCACCAGAGGTCACTGAACTCACTCTGTGTTAGACATCCTATCATCTCATGCACATGTAGTCAAAGGCCCCGTCTGCTCTCAGCATTAACCTTTGTCCCAAGTGATCCCATCACAAGTGGTCAGCTAGAACCAGGATTGGATACATTGCTTACTACATCAGCAGGTGGATATTAGGCAAAAGATGCTTTGTGATGCCTTGCATGCATTGCATTGACTCTCCTAAATGTTGCATCAGATAAACGCTTTCTTAAAAATAAATAAATGTTTAAGACCACCAAATGTGGTTTGAGAAATCATATAATTTATCAGTATTATAGGATTGTGCACCATTCAGAACTGCATTGCAATTCGAATTAAAATGTAAGGAAATACAATTAAAATTAGTTGAATTCAACAAAATTCATGTGGAGAAGCAAATTTAGCAGATAGCAAGGGACTTGTTTGATTTACATAAAAAGTACCAAAAGTATAGAAAGAAAGAAAGAACGATGGATGAATGGATGGATGGATGGATGGATGGATAGATAGACGGACAGATATTAAGAGCAACAGACAGATCGAAAGAAAGGAGGATGGATGGATCCATGCATGGATGAACAGACAGATGGATGGACAGAGAGACTGAAAGAAAGACGGAAAGAAGGAAGGATGGATGGATGGATGGATGGATGAACAGAGAGATATTAGGACCAACAAACAAATTGAAAGAAAGAAAGTTGGATGGACGGATGGATGGATAGACAGATAGTAGGACCAACAGACAGATCGAAAGAAAGAAAGTAAGCAAGGAAAAAAAGAAAGATGGAAGGATGGATGGATACAACAAAGGACACATGGAGGAACAGACAGATCGAAAGAAAGAAAGAAAGAAAGAAGGATGGATGAATGGACAGATATATACTATAAGATCAACAGAGGCAAAAAAAAAAAAAAAGAAAGATGGATGGATGGACGGACATATTAGGAATTAAAAGAGAGACTAAAAAAGAAAGAAAGAAGAATGGATGGGTGGATGGATGCACGGACGTAGAGACAGATGTGTCTGTCTGTCCGTCCATGCATCTGTCTGTCATAATATCCAGCAGATATTAAAATCAACAGACAGACTGAAAGAAAGAAAAAAACAAGAAAGAAGGACGAACGGATAGTAAGATCAACAGACAGAAAGAAAAAGAAGAAGAAAGAAGGAATGTAGGATGGATGGACAGACAGATATTAGGACCTACAGACAGAACTAAAGAAAAATGGACAGATGCATGGACGGACAGACATATTAGGATCAACAGAAAGAAAAAAAGATAGCAGGATGGATGGATGGATATATGGACAGACGGACAGACAGATATTAGGACCAACAGACAGATCGAAAGAAATAAAGAAAATAGAAAGAAAGAAAGCAGGATGGATGGATATATGGATGGACAGATGCATGGACGGACGGACAGACAGATGGATGGACAGACAGATATTAGGATCAACAGAAAGGAAGAAAGAAGGATGGATGGATGGATAGATTTACAGATGGACAGATGGATGAACAGATCAAAAGAAAACCAGAAAGAGAAAGAAAGAACGAAAGAAAGAAGCTGTTGCTGCATCTTTTAATAAAGCAGTCCTGCTAATACAGACCAATTTAATTGGCCAAAATCAATGCTCAAACTTTTAAGTAACTTTAAAGTACAATCCAAAGCAATTGGCGGAAAGTTTTAGCAATTAGTCCAATACTAAATCAGATCGAGTTCCTTGTTTCGGCCAAATCAGAAAATGAAGACACTCCTACACAACAAGACTTTTTTTTTCACTTGAAACTTTATAAGTTTTCAAGGCTTCTGCCAAATGCAGGCTAATAAAATGCAGTGCATGTCAAGCTTTTGGCATCTAGTTGCACAAAGAATATCTTTAAAGGACAGATACAACGGGCTCTGTGCAGTAGCACCGGTCCTCTGGTTCTGGCTCAGGAGAAACTGGACCTGTTTGAGAGCAGGCACCGTCCTCCCCTCCTGCACTTTTCCTGCCATCTGCAGCTCAGCAGATGCTCACCTGAATTACAGGGCAGATGGTTCTCAACAGTGCTCTGGCTAAACAAATCATCGTGTACATCACTGACCCGGTTCACCTTCAGATCGCAGTCACTGCTGATGGAGAACGCCTGCCAAAGACCACAGCCATTCAGAGCAGCAGCCTGTCCACTCGCTCTGTTTGTGTGCCATTGTGTTATTATGGGGGATTTGGGCATTGACTGTTAAAGGGACAGTCCACCCAAATATGAAAATTCTGTCATTTTCTCACTTTCATGTTTCCCAAGTCTGTGTGTTGTTACTTTGTCCGTGCAGTGCAGAAGTAAACATTTCTGAAGAATGAATGAATAGAATACTATAAAAGTAGCCCATACTACTTATGCACTTTATTCCAAATTTTAATTAAATTCAGTTAGTCTGTTTATCACACACACACACAAATTTAAAAAAAATCTAAACTTTCAACTGTTATCCAGTTTAAAATGTTTTAATAATTGTTAATATTATTAAAATAAAAAATGTATAAAAAGAAGATAATACAGTTAAACAAAGAATATAAGCATAAAAAAATACAATAATTTTAAAAGGAATTTTAATAAATCTGCAATAATGCAATAATTATTATATTTATTAGAAAAATAATTATATAATGGCATATTATGTGTGTATATAATATTAGTGGTGTTAAACTACTAATCACATCCAAAATAAAAGATTTTGTTTACATAATGTGTGTACGGTGTCTATTTATTAAGTATATGTAAATACACACACATACAGTATATATTTTGAAAATATATGTATTTACATGTTTATATTTCTATTCATAAAATTGGTATTATATATAAATATTTGTAATATATAAACATAACATATTTTTCTTAAATATATACATGCTTATGTGTGTGTGTGTGTATATATATATATATATATATGTGTGTGTGTGTGTGTGTGTGTGTGTGACTATGAAAAGTGCGCCAAAAAAGAATACAATCATTTTAAAAGAAATTCTAATCAATCAAATTTAATAATTTATCATTTATTCTAATTTTATAATTTATTTAATTAATTATATAAAGACATACTCTGTGTATATATATATATATATATATATATGACTTTGAAAAACGCACCAAAAAAGAATACAATGATTTTAAAAGCAATTCTAATAAATATTATAATGTCATATAATATCATTATAATAATGACATAATGCCATTATAATTATATTTATTATAACTAATTATAATACAACAGAAAAGATAAGATTTGCTTATAATGTATATATAAAAATACTATTACTTTATTACAGTTTTACGTTTTGCTTATTGTAATTTTATATCTTTACCAATCTTTGTCAGGAAGACATTTATAATCATTTAAAATATAATTACATTTAGTATGGTCACTTTTTCTTTTATTTATTTTAAGATAACTCTAAATTTACTCATATTTTGAGATTTTAATTTTACAAAAGTTATTTAAAACAAAGTAGACAGATGCATTTAATATGATTTCTTTGTATACAAATCAATTTTGAAAATTTAATTTAATGCAGATAGCAAAATGGGACGTCTCATCTTTAACACTCATACACACAACATAAAAATGATGCTTTAATATCACTACAGTCAAAATGACATTGGTAACACAGCAATTTTGGGCCAGGATGCATGCTAAATATGTGCTTTGGGGAAGGGCAAAATCACTGGTGAATAATAACTAACAAAAAAGTTATTGTATGGCTTAAATAAGAGTTTGAATGTAGTGCATTTGGACCACTTTTATACTGCTTCTATTTTTTTGTATCTTGCCAGCCCTCGGTCACGGTGAGGCATTATTATAGAGATGATAATGGTAAGAGCTGATAAACAATTCTTCAAAAATTTCACCTTTCTGAGAAAAACACAACCGCATTGGTTTCTGGGACAAGATGATGAAGGGTGAGTTTTCATTTCCGTGTGAATTATCCCTTTAACCGAGGAAAGTGACTGAGAGGAAGCACGTGGCAGAGTGTGAGTTCAGCGTGTGGTCAGTGCAGCGGGGCAGCCCTCTCTGAACGCATGCATTATTAATCATGACTCATTTGTTTCTGTGTATACACTGAATAAGAACAGGATGGAAATAGAGGAGAAGTGCTCTAAAGTGCTCCCTCCCTATGAGAAGAACATTCTCTCAACCTCTGTTTGTTTGCTTTGGGGATTTTTGTTTGTCTTGGCCCTTTTTTTCTACAGTTTTTCTAAAAGCACTATGCACATTTCACTATGTACCCTAGTTTTCCAGGCTCGCTGAACCTCAGACCAGTGCTCTCTGCGGGAAGCTGCCTGGCTCTGCTCAATCTGAGTGGACCCCAGAGATGGATGTTGAAAACCACCCTACCCTCTTCAACCGCCTTCAAACTTTCTGACATGGACAAAGACCTCCACCTACAGACTCATGTTGGAGAGCAATTGCACAGTTTGTTTCTCAGATACCAACTACTAGAAACATAACTGCCTTCTGGTTCCAGATGATGATGAACCCACTGTGGGTTATGAAAAGCTCCTCATTATGAATGCTGTACTCAATCAAAATCTGTCTGCTGATTATTGTAACCTTTACTTAAAAATAATTGTCAGTCCCTGTCAGTGTTATCATAAAAACATGAGCAATAATTGAAATAAAAATAAAAACCGCAACTTCATCATTAAGTGTGTGTGTATGTCCGTCAAAATGACGATGAGTCGTAAATCTACTATTACCCATCATTTTAAGTTGCTTTTTTTCCCACATTTTCATTTTTAATTATGAACCTACACGACGATATAGGCCCACACCCCACCATTTTAATAGATTCTCATTTTTATGAACCAATCTCGATTCGTAAAACCCAATCGATATTTTGGTTTATGCTGTTTTCAGTTGATGAATGAACAGTACAGTGGGCCTCCCATCCAATAAATCGCAATAGGCTAAGCTTTGTGTTACTTTTGATATGAAACAAAGTCTCAGATACCAAATTCTGTCCATTTCATTAGGAAATTCAAGCAATAAATAGTGGTTTGGCGCTCTTTAATGTGGCGTGATACATCGTTGTAGCCTCTGTGTACTCGCCTGTGCATAATCTCCTAACTGTGCCCTTCTCCTACGTTAAGAACTGCAGATGTGCTTTCTCTGAACAACACAAAAACAGTTAATCTAACAAAATAAATCACATAACATATTTAATAAAGGTGTATCAATGCACGTTCCCCACCAGTCTTGTGTAAACTACGGCACGCAAAGTTTCTTTTATTTATTTTTTAATATCATGAGATGGCGGAGCGCAACAACATAGTCTTAGGTACTGTTGCTGCTCACTTGAACGATCTTATTCATCTCAATCTGCTCGATCTCGGTGATGTCAGTACCCTAAACGATGTTATAATATACTATTTTACATCCAGAGATGAAGGATCAGACAATGAAGTTACTAATGAGAAGGAGTCTGACGGCAGTCTGTTAAATGCACAGTGCGTGAACAGTTGGGCTGTCCTTGCTTTTCTAAATGTAAACTACAACTACAAGGTACATTATTCGTTAGTCTGTTTGTATAATGACGCAGTATAGCGCTCCTGACTTGACAGACAGCTCTCGTTAAACCCCTGAAGTGAAATTGCAAGCTGCCATTTGTTTGGGAAAGGGCTTAAACCCAGCTTTCATGTGGTATAAAAACCTTTGGGTTGTCCTAAATCGCATATATATATATATATAGAGAGAGAGAGAGAGAGAGAGAGAGAGAGAGAGAGAGACAGAGAGATGTATAGTATATATATTTTTTTTTTTTCAACAGTTCTGAAGGACATTGGAGTAATGGTTCCTGAAAATTCAGCTTTGCCATCACAGGAATAAATGACATTTGACAATATATTAAAATTGAAAAGGTTATTTTAAATTGTAACAATATTTCTCAATATCAGATAAGTGCCTTTTGGTAAGCAAAAGAGACTTCTTCCATTTTCCAAAAAAAATCAGACTTTTCATAAGTAGTATATTGAGAGAATATAAAATTATAAATCTATCTACAATATATAGTATTGCAATAAAACAGTCACAAATTAATACATTGCATGTTGTAAATTCTCAAACTAGAAGATTAAAAATTACGCAAAAACTACACTAACTAAAAAGCGAATTTAAAATAAGTATAACAATAAGTTATAACTAAAGATGCACCAAAATAACAATTCTGGGCTGAAACTGAAACCGGAAATTCTTTTTAATAATTATTTATTTTATTATATAATCTAAATCTATCTATCTATCTATCTATCTATCTATCTATCTATCTATCTATCTATCTATCAACTATCACTAATAAAAAAAACAACAACACAGTATTGGTATCAAGTGTATGTAAACTTTTGAACAGGGTCATTTTTGTAACTTCAACTATTCTTTTCTCTTGTGGACTACATGTAAACGTCTTCAGTTCTATGCAACAGAATCAGATTTACCTGAATTGTTTCTGTTTAATTAACCAAATAATTCAACAATACAAAGCTGTTATTATCAGAACTTGTGCGCAGAGCATGAGCAGAGCACCGATGTTCGCATATATACCAGATAATTTATGAACATTTATGAACGTCAATATGTAGCACAAGCACATACATGCTTCCTAATAGTATATCCTATTAGAATACTGATGGAAAATCTCCTTATTGAATAACTAATAAATAATTGAATAATGTAATAATACATTAGAACCCAATATCTAGCTTCTGTCCATGCTCATTTTTCATATCTCATATTTGAATCTCTCAAAAAGCACTCAAACTGTAACTGTTAAATGGCCCATCTGTACTAATAACACAGGCACAAATCACAATATGTAGTACTTTAGGGTATGCCATAAACAAAAAAAGAATCTAACCTTTATTATTACATGCATTATTAATACTTATTCAAATAAAAAATGCAGGTCTGTTACATCAATGACTATGTATATGCAGTGAGTGCTATTGTATATTTGTTTGCAGTCTCAGTAACAGCATGTATCTGTGAACTCTGTGCACTGGGTCTGAATCAGCTTAAATGAGACTGCATTAAGATGCATTAGATTCTCTCTGTGTACCATTGGTCCACATCTACCGCTAAAGTAACACCATGGGGTGCACATGGCGGCATGGACCCGCGCCAGGCTGTGCCTGACGTGGCTATTAATTAAAGTGTTCCTTAATTATCTGCTCTGTTTTAGTGCTTAGCTGAGTAATTATAGCCAGCTCTCTATGCACCAGACCGGGGGTGAATTCAGAGAGACTAAGAAACCGACAAAAGGAAGAAAACAAGCGATCGATGGTTTAAAGCGATAGTTCAACTAATGAAAGAAAATCCTGTCATCATTTACTCACTCTCATGTCATTCAAAACCTGAATTACTTACTTTCTTCAGTGGAACACAAAAGGAGGATTTTTGAATTGGTCACTTTTTTCATTGCTGTTAAAATCAATGGAAACTGACATGTGTAGGAAGTAAAAGCAACATAAAAGTATCATAAAATGGTCCATATGATGCATGCATTACATTCTTATGAAGTTATATGATAGCTTTTTCCACTGATAATCTTTTCCCCCCCAAGTAAGCTATTAACCTCTGTGACCAGATCAATGAGTCAAGCAAATCAGCTTGAGAATCTGATTCACTCATCAGAATCATTTAAACAGGGTTTGTGAACTGGAAGAACTGATGCATTGAAAAGATCAAGCTCAAAGGAATGAATCAGTCATGAATCAGACGTCACTACTACTGTCTGATACAAGAACGACTCAATCCTTACAGCAGTACCATTTGTGAACTAAATGAACTGATGGATTGAAAGAAATCACCTCAGAAGAATGAACTGTTTTATTTCTCTCATTAACCCTCATGAACACACTAAGGAGAGCTTATACAGATTTTCACTTACATTTTGGTCTGTTCCTCCTTGTACAAATCTAACACATAATCTAACACATTAAAAGTAATGTGAGTTATGTAATTAGATTACTTTTTTCAAGTAACTTGTAAAGTAATATTACTTTTAAATTTGCAAGAAAAAGTCTAAGTTACTTTTTCAAAGTTACTTTGTTTCCCCATTTATTCACTGACACCTCTCCTTTCCTGTGTTGAGAGAAATTGCAAGTAAGGTGCGGAGGCAGAGGCACTTTTTCTTCAGGCTGAGGCTTATTAAGTCACTTTTGGTGTGAAAGGGCCTTTACAGGAAAAAAAATATAACTTTTGGGGTTTTTTGTTATTAGAAATAAATAAGCAGCCCAGCTCAGGAGACAGAAAGTACTGTGCAAGTGCTTACTGTAAAAGTAACTTAAGTAATGCAATATTGTAATACATTACTTTTTAAAGTAACTTTCCCCAACACTGATCTTTAATACATTTATGACACTGTCTTTATTCTTTTTAAAAGTGTGTCCTCAATTATTATAATTGCATGGAGGTACTATTACAAGTCTTCTTCTGTGTTCTATGGGAGACATATCATCATATGGGTTTAGATTAGTGTTCATTTAGTTAAAGGCACAATATGTAAGATTTTTTTTTTTTTTTTAAATAAAACATCCCAATAACCACTACACCGTGTTATATATTTAGCTGATTTGTGTACTTGCATTATCCCAAATGTTTCCAAGAATGTTTAAATCCAGAAAAATAAGCAATTTTAACTAGTGTAACGGACAGTGTCATTGCGTCGCCTGCCAATGACGTCATACACCCTCAATTATTCGGTCTTATTTTGTAGAAAACATGGAAACCCCAAAGACACATTAATATGTTTTGCATTTTATCTTGTATGATAAAACAGAGCTGTTTTACCACACATACAGTGGTATGCGAAAGTTGTGAATCATTTTAACAAAATAAGAGAGATCATACAAAATGCATTGTTATTTTTTATTTAGTACTGTCTTGAGTAAGATATTTTACATGAAATATGTAATCCACAAAACAAAAAAAAAAATAGCTGAAATTATTAAAATAATCCCCTTCAAAAGTTTTGGAACCCTTGGTTCTTAATACTGTGTGTGGTTACCTGGATGATCTACGACTGATGTTTTTTTGTTTTGTGATAGTTCTTTATGATAGTCCCTTGTTTGTTCTGTTAAACTGAGCACTGATCTTCCGAAAAAGCAGATTTTTCAGTTTTCCAGCATATTTTACATATTTGAACCTTTTCCAGGAGTGGCTGCATGATTTTGAGATCCATCTTTTCACATTGAGGACAACTGAGGGACTCAAACACAACTATAAAAAAAAGGTTCAAACATTCACCGATGTTCCAGAAGGAAACACAATGCATTAAGAGCCAGGGGGTGAAAACTTTTGAACAAGATGAAGAAGTCCAAATTTTCTTATTTTGTTGAAATATTTTTTTTTTCCAATTAGTACTGCCCTTTGGAAGCAACAGAAGAAGTTTCCCAGAAAATAAATTAAGTACAATTTACCTTGATCTTCAAATGCATTGTGTTTACTTCTGGAGCATTTTCACAGATTCTGCAAGTGGTTCCCAAACATTCGCATACCACTGTACGCATGACCGGAAGGAGTGGAAGCGGTTGACTGTGGCATAATAACAGCTCTGCTGCTTTCGAGCCGTGTATCACGCTCGTCCTTCATTAGCAATCACTACATCATCCTTGTTTTGCTTCCACGACTTTTAGCCCACCCTGCTTCATACTACTGTGACCTTATGTCTTTTATACATTAGCTCATCCATAAACATGAATTCTGTCCAAGTCCCGACAGACTGCATCGGCTGTGGGGATGAAGACCACTCCCATGATTCCACATTTACAGCGTCATCAAACTACATCTTTGGTTCTTTGTTTGTTTTGAATATGCGCCCTCTAGCGGCGAAAACGAACATATTGTGCCTTTAATGAAAACTATGACAAAAAATGTTTGTCAATGAGCATCTTTGATGTGACTAAAATAAGACGTTGACGAGATGAAAATAAGGTCAATAAACGATAACTGTGACTACATGCAATATTGTTGACGATAAAAGACAAGACTATAAAGTATTTAAAAAAAAATCTAACTTAGCCGAAATCTCCTTATTTCCATTGAAAAAAAAAAGAAAGCAAAACATTATTGCAAACTGCTGTGCATCCCTCTACTGAGCTTTCATGTGTACGGTTGCCAGATATTATGAGTTCAAATTCCCAAATCAGAGATTCACTGTTAAAAGGATACATTTTCTGCTCTGTGTTTTGCTTAATTTTTGCAAAACTGCTAAAACTAAGATTAATTAAAAAACTTTTCATTTTTGGATAAACTATTTCTGTAATGAGGACTAGAATCACAAATCCTCTGCTATAAAACAGACAGAAATTGTTTAGATATCCGTCGCTATATTGGAAGCAACTGCACTTTCCACTTTGTTTTCTTCCCTCTGTCTTTCAATCTGCCTTTTTTTTAAGCCAACAGATGCCTAAATTTGGCACTGATTTCTCAAAAGGCTTTAACTGGAGCATTTGCTAATCTTTATCACAAAGCAATAAAAGTGAGAGCCAAAAAACAGGCAGCTAGAAGGCAAGGGCTTTTCAGAATGACCTCAAGGGGAAGAGAAGATGCAGCGGAAGAGGTGAGTGTAATGTTCACATTGAGGAAACTGCAGAATGGGAGGGCGTCAGATCGAGTGCGAAATTGCATACAATCAAAGGGTGGCACTTTTCACTACAAATAATCCTGTGGGGTTAGAATGAAATCAGACTGAAAGAGTGGAAGAGTGCAGCAGCAGAGCATGAGTGATATCAGAGCTGCTGTCTCACCTGTTACCAATCCTCATATTTATAGCAGCAATATAACAGACAGACTCACGTGACTCATGATTCACACTAGTCATCCATAGCACCTTTCTGGGTAAATGTGCATGGAGAAGGAAAATAGAACAAGTGCATACTTCACATCTTTAAAATACATCAAGGAAATGGTGGCAGATTTAAATAAAGCTCTGGATTTAAACCCATAAAAATACATATTTAAAGCCATATATCCAACACTATTCAAATGTTTGCAGTCAGTAAGCTTTTTTAATTTTATTTTTACAGATACTGATACTTTTATTCAGCAAGGATGCATTAAACTGATCAAAAGTGACAGTAAAGACTTATACATAGTTAAAAAAAAAATCTATTCTTTTCACTTTCTGTTAGGGCTATCAAACGATTAATCGTGATTAATCGCGTACAAAATAAAAGTTTGAGTTTGCCTAATATGTGTGTGTGTACTGTGTAATCATTATGTATATATAAATACACACAAATTAATGTATATATATATTTAAGAGAACTATGTTATGTACAAAATTCATTGTTATTTATATATAACAAATTTTATAAAAATGATAATAAATACATGTACTTGTAAATATTTCTTAAATATATACATGAATGTGTTTGTATTTATATACATAATAACTACACACAAGCTTTTATTTTGTATGCGATTAATCACGATTAATCGTGATTAATCGTTTGACAGCCCTACTTTCTATTCACCAAAGAATCTTTTAAAATCAGGGTTTCTATAAATAATAATAAAAACTAAAAGTTTTTAACACTGATAATGTTTCCTGAGCATATCAGAATAATTTCTGAAGCATCATGTGACACTGAAGACTGGAGTAATGGCTGCTGAAAATTCAGCTTTGCATCACAAGAATAAAATATATTTTAAAATGTATTAAAATAAGAAACAGTTATTTTAAATTGTAATAATATTTAACAATATAACTTTTTTTTTTTACTGTATTTCTGAGCAAATAAATGCAGGCTTAATGAGCATAAGAAACTTTAAAAACATTAAAAACCTTACAGAACCATAGCATCTATATACAACATACCATATATAATTTATCATTTAATAAATTAATACATTTATTGGTGGAATTAGTCTGACACATTAAATGAGTTTTCACAGAACCATTTTGGAAATAAATTTATAAATACACATAGAAATCAACTAGCTAATCTAGTCTCATAATTTTAATAGGACATGAATTCCTCAATACTGAGATTCACCAGATAATTTAGGATTTCGTATATTAAACGTCAAAGTGCAAATGCTGAAATGACAAAGCTTTCGAATCTCATTTGAAGCTCATGTAACTGAAGTCAAACCTTTACATTTAAATTTGATTCTGTACCTCACAAAAAGATGATGAAATGGCTTCATACGGCTCAGAATTCAGTGCATGAGTCATATGGACTGCTTTATGCTGATTTTTATTCATTTTCAAAGCTTGACCGCTCCAGACCCCAATTTATATATGGAAAGACATCAGAACAGATTTTTGGAGCTATAACTTTAAAAGTTAGAAATAGCTGCAACCACATTGGCTAGTATGTTGTTTTTTTTTTCTTGTTGGATGACACTGTTTTGGACGATGTTAGTATTTTCAGGTAAATGTTCTTCAAAATATACCAGCCCCTCATTTACAATATACTACGCTATAAATATATTTCAATGAAACAAGTGTGGCCTTCGCCTGTTCTGAAAAACACATTTCCTGTAATTCATTCAACAACCCACCTTGATAGAACTCCATCATAAAACAACTTATTTCTGTTCTGTCCTTCAGAAATTCATCAATCACTGACATTTGTGTAATATCTTTCTGTCTCTTCATTACAGCATCTGAAGCTACAGGAAAACACAGTGTGGTGAAGAATCACAGGTTTAGAAACAGAAAAACTGGCATCTGCTGACCACCGTGAGAACAAGGCCTGATTCATCCAGATAATGACTTAACATTGATTTGTGTTTTGAAGAAATGGAACTGCATGGTAAAAAACGAGCATAAGTATCTGCCATCTTTGAACACATCAAACATCGTTCTCTCCTGAACATCCCTGATGCTGTTGCTAGGGAACAGTCCTGACAATGAGGTGAGCACTTGATTTCTTCAGCATTAAAATATATGTGTCCTGCCTTTCCATGTCAGACTCATGACCCTTATGGAATCACATTTTCTAAAGCACCACTTAAAAAATACAAAGTTTACAAGTGTTTTATGTCATACTATTAATTAATGCACTGTGATTACATCAAATGGTAACACTCTGATATTTAGATAAATAATATGTGACTGAATGATTCAAAAAAATTACATGGTACTTAAAAAAATACCATGATAGAGCAATTATACATTGCCAAAAATGATGGCGGTATGATGGAACCTTGTCCAAAAAAAGACACTGCAGCACCATGCACTTTTTGGTACTTTTTTAATACTGCATGTGTTATGGACATTCCCTCAATTCAATGTGCTGAAATATAAAAATGTCACAGGCGTGCTTGAAATTTAAGTGGCAATTTTGCTCCCTTCAGTCAAACTGAGGCCTGAGCAGATTTTGAATATACACCGAGGAGAATTTCATTAAAACAGTGGATTAGACCGGTTTTACCTAAAGTTCTGAGAAGTTTATGAGAAAACAGATGCATGCTGAGAAATGACATTAAAGTTAATCAAGTAAAGCTGATCACAGATATGCGAATGGCATTTCCTTTTAACTGTGTAAATGTGTATACAGTGGTGGCCAAAATTATAAGAACACTAGTATTTTCACCAGCTAAAAATGTTTTCAAGTCAGTTAGAAGTTAATTGATGAAGAAAATCTATTTATAACATTATTTGTGACAGAATCCTCACTCTACAGCATTTTTGCCTAAAACTTTGCAGGTAGGTTTCTTGAAGCATCTTGGAGACATTGCCACAGTTCTTCTGGATTTAGCCTGTCTCAGTTTGTTCTGTTTCTTTATGTCATTCCAGACAGGATGATGATGATGATGAGATCAGATCTCTGTATGGAGCACTGGCTGTAGTCAGACTCCTTGTGCAAACAAAAATCTCACTGGATTCTTATAATTTATGGCAAAATTAATGTTTGGAAATGTTAACTGGTGTTTCCTACTGACACAATACAGCAAAAGATAGGAATAGGAACTGAATTAAACCCATTTTTAGCTGGTGAAAACACTAGTGTTCTAATAATTTTGGCCACCACTGTATGAGATGTGAGAGCAGAGGGGAATGTTATTAGAGAATAATGCTATGCATTACATACACTGACCAAAATTATAAACGCAACACTTTTGTTTTTGCCCCCATTTTTCATGAGCTGAACTCAAAGATCTAAGACTTTTTCTGTGTACACAAAAGGCCTATTTCTCTCAAATATTGTTCAGAAGTCTGTCTAAATCTGTGTTAGTGAGCACTTCTCCTTTGCCGAGATAATCCATCCACCTCACAGGTGTGGCATATCAAGATGCTGATTAGACAGCATGATTATTGCACAGGTGTGCCTTAGGCTGGCCACAATAAAAGGCCACTCTAAAATGTGCAGTTTTACTGTATTGGGGGGGTCCGAAAACCAGTCAGTATCTGGTGTGACCACCATTTGCCTCACGCAGTGCAACACATCTCCTTCGCATAGAGTTGATCAGGTTGTTGATTGTGGCCTGTGGAATGTTGGTCCACTCCTCTTCAATGGCTGTGCAAAGTTGCTGGATATTGGCAGGAACTGGAACACGCTGTCATATACGCCGATCCAGAGCATCCCAAACATGCTCAATGGGTGACATGTCCGGTGAGTATGCTGGCCATGCAAGAACTGGGATGTTTTCAGCTTCCAGGAATTGTGTACAGATCCTTGCAACATGGGGCCGTGCATTATCATGCTGCAACATGAGGTGATGGTTGTGGATGAATGGCACAACAATGGGCCTCAGGATCTCGTCACGGTATCTCTGTGCATTCAAAATGCCATCAATAAAATGCACCTGTGTTCGTTGTCCATAACATACGCCTGCCCATACCATAACCCCACCGCCACCATGGGCCACTCGATCCACAACGTTGACATCAGCAAACCGCTCACCCACACGACGCCATACACGCTGTCTGCCATCTGCCCTGTACAGTGAAAACCGGGATTCATCCGTGAAGAGAACACCTCTCCAAAGTGCCAGACGCCATTGAATGTGAGCATTTGCCCACTCAAGTCAGTTACGACGACGAACTGCAGTCAGGTCGAGACCCCGATGAGGACGACGAGCATGCAGATGAGCTTCCCTGAGACAGTTTCTGACAGTTTGTGCAGAAATTCTTTGGTTATGCAAACTGATTGTTGCAGCAGCTGTCCGGGTGGCTGGTCTCAGACGATCTTGGAGGTGAAGATGCTGGATGTGGAGGTCCTGGGCTGGTGTGGTTACACGTGGTCTGCGGTTGTGAGGCCGGTTGGATGTACTGCCAAATTCTCTGAAATGCCTTTGGAGACGGCTTATGGTAGAGAAATGAACATTCAATTCACGGGCAACAGCTCTGGTGGACATTCCTGCAGTCAGCATGCCAATTGCACGCTCCCTCAAAACTTGCGACATCTGTGGCATTGTGCTGTGTGATAAAACTGCACATTTTAGAGTGGCCTTTTATTGTGGCCAGCCTAAGGCACACCTGTGCAATAATCATGCTGTCTAATCAGCATCTTGATATGCCACACCTGTGAGGTGGATGGATTATCTCGGCAAAGGAGAAGTGCTCACTAACACAGATTTAGACAGATTTGTGAACAATATTTGAGAGAAATAGGCCTTTTATGTACATAGAAAAAGTCTTAGATCTTTGAGTTCAGCTCATGAAAAATGGGGGCAAAAACAAAAGTGTTGTGTTTACAATTTTGGTCAGTGTACAAAGAAAAATTACTTGTGTAAATTATTTCATGTTGGGGTGAAATAATAAGAGTGAAGCTAAAGTATTTTAAATTAATTAAATCACCAAGAATAAATAATTCTGTCATTATTTACTAACTCTCAAGTCATTCCAAAACCCTAATATTGTTTTTTGTTTTTGTTTTTTTCATGAAAACCCATATAAAAATGTTGAACTTCTATACTATATTCCATACCTGAAGTCAACTTGGGCTTCAGACTTTCCCCAGTTTGACGCCAAACAAAATGTTTCCCACAGACCCAAATAAGTTCAACTTGCTCTCATCACAAAAGTGAACTTTGAACCAGTTCTCCTCTCTCCACAAAACATGCTCCTCAGCAAAATGAATTTGAGAAATCACATATTTGGAATGACCAACTTCTCTTGGAATGGCTGAAAGCAGGGTTCATACAGATAGGTAAAATGAAATTTTTCAAGCACTACTTTTAAATTTTTCAGTGGGTTCAATCATCCCATCAAACTGTGTCTTCAAATTAAAAACATGGTTAATTTAGTTTGTTTTAATTTTAAGCCATTTGCATTTACTTTCTTTTTTCTTTTTTTCTTTTTGTTTTTTTTTTATACTGTTTTAATTAAAAAAAAAAAAAAACGAAATAAAAGATTTGTGAAACCACTCCGAAATCCTGATCTGAAACAAATGATTCGTGGTCCATGCTCTGAAGTCCTGAACTGAATTATATGATTCACAAACTTGCACCGAGGTCTCAATCTAAATCAAATGATTTTCAAACCCGCTCCGAAGCTCCGATCTGAATCAGGTGATTCACAAACCCGCTCCCAAGTTCTGATCTGAATCAAATGATTCAAGATCTGCGCTCCAAAGTTCCGCTCTAAATCAAATAATTCACGATACGTGCTCCAAAGTCCCAATCTCAGAGCGGGCCACCATCTTGCAATCTCAGTAAAAATTGGAGGAATTCTGCCAGTTAAATAGGGTTTGTCATATAATTAAGAAAATTAGCACCAGGTGAAAGATTAACACCAATAACTTGGAGTTTTCTGTAAGTGTTCTCTAATTTTGATCAGAGTTCTTTTTCAAATATTTTAAGTTTTTTTTTTATCCTGTGTTTCAGAACACAATTAATTTATGAAATATGCTTACAAAACTGCCCTTCTACTCCTGTTGGGATAACTTTAAAAAGGTCTAAGTAGTGACCTTGAATTTAGGAAATTGTTGGTTGTTCTCTAATTTTGATCTCCACTGTATATCACACACAGACCTACTAATCAACATATTCTACATTGTACGGAATAGGGCAATATTAACATTTAGCTAACATCTCCATTTCTATTCCATGGGGAAAAAGAAACTCAAACAGGTTTGGAATAACACAAGGATGAGTAAATAACAACATGTTTTTCATTTTAAAAAGAACTAATCCTTTAACATTAAGACTAAAGTACATTTTAATCTGCTTTCGAGTGTCTGAAAATGCCTAATAATTTAACAGAGGAATAAATATTTAAATCTTTTTTTTTTTTTTTTCTCTTGTTTCAACAGCGCTTGGAGCTCTTATGATCAGTGCACTAAAAATCAACAGGATATATTTTTCCAAACAAACCACATCTGCGCATTTGCTGAGAGCCAGACGAGCATCATGCGTTCATTAGAGCATGGTTAGAAATCAATCTGACAGGATGAGGAAATTTATGCCTGGCCGACTGGAGGGGAGAGCAGAACATTGTAAGTTTCATTTTAATTTGAGGCTACTGAATCTATTGGCACACCAAGTGACTTGGTGGATGGTAGCCATGGCAACAACACTTGATCCTCCAGATACACTGCATATATCTGAACTAAAATGAACAGATATAATATCATTAAATGAATGCAGAGAGAAAGACAGGAAGAGAGACATGCAGGAGCTAAAATAAATCTGAAAAACGGAGGATTGTGAAAATAAGGGAGATCAGGAAAACGATAATACAGTTGCCTGTTGAATGCATAACAAGGCATAGAACGACTCGAGTGGTGCCTTTTGTCAGATGAACTTCATAGCTGTGCGTTCAGCAGTTCAGATGACTTCAGCAGCAGTTTGAACTAAAATTCTGCATGCATAGCACAATCCCATGAATCCCAGCGCCTGTTTAATTGACACTAAGGGTGGGCGGTATGACCGAAATCTTATATCACAACATGACTAATTTTATATAACGGTGTATCAGTATGTATGTTTTTTTTCTGCTGGTCTTATGCAACTTGAGTTAAAAACACAATAAAACATTTCTATTTATTACAATTTATATGCATTTTACACACACACACACATATATATATATACATACATACATACACACATTACATTTGATTTAATTTATTCATATTCTGTTAATTATATTTAAATCAATTTATCAATTTAATTATAAAATATAACTTATAATTTGTAATAATATAAAAAAAATAATATATATAATATAACATAATATATAATAAACACTATATTATTATAAATAATAGTATATAATTTATATTATTTTATAGTAAAAATGTATAACACACTCATATATATATATATATATATATATATACACACACACACACACATACATTTAATTTATTTATAATTTAATAATTATTAATTTTGTAAATAATAAATAATTTTGTAATTATTTTATTAATTAAATTTGAAAATAAAACACACACACACACACACACGTTTTTGTTTTTGTTTTTTGTTTCCTTTTTTATGATAGGACAGTGAGTTGACAGGAAGCAAAGTGGGAGAAAGAGGGGGGCGTGATCAGGAAAGGTCCAAGAGCATGGACGCTCGAAGCGCAACAGTACAATATGTTATATAGTTTTAAATGTAAAATTATATAAATATATATAACTGCACATATCAAACAAATACAGATACTACATTCTCATTAGATGCCACATTAAAAGCCATAAAATAGTCAAAATGCATACAACTGTCATTGCACATGAACTGGAGTCCATATAAATCTGTGAAGATGCAATGTTGCTTGGCAACCAACTAAACTCCCAATACAACACCCCATAATAACTAGCTTTTTGACTTGTTTAGGTTATGTCATGCTCAGTATTTTCACATTTATCCATATTTCCCTCTCAAGTGAAAATAACGTAAAGCAGTCCTACACACAACTAGCAACACAAATATATCTATCTCCTCACAGCACAACCTCGACCAGATGACACATCTCTGCCGTCGCACGGAATATCCCATCATACCGCCCGGCACTAATTGACACTCTCCATCACTCAAACCCAAAGCACTTCCTCCAGGAGCTTGAAGGACAACCCAACCCCGGCATTATTGCCAATCCAAGCTGTGCTCTGTGAAGCAGGACTCGCCTCTTGCTCTGTCGACTCGAGGCGTGAGAGTGGCGGGGTTCGAGAGCACGGGTCGGGCCCTGCGGGGAAGAGATGCTCTCGGTTGGATACCGCGCCCTCCCTGTCGCATGTGTTCTCCCTGCTTGACACTTCCTCCCACTCACGCCTGGTTGTGCAACGGCTGTTACGCAAGACAGAGCAGCTTCCAGAGTGATGAGAAGACTCGGGTTGCTGCACAAGAGGGAAAGATCTGGCAGAGCGAGAGGACTGCAGATGAAAAACGGCAACAAAAGGAGAACGAGCGAGAAAAAGTCGATATTATTCAATTCTTTCATCTACAGGCCAGCTGGCAGGCCGGGTTTTTGCTGCAGGTCAACAGGTACGAGTGGGCGAACACGCGAGGGGCCAGAAGGCTCGGCGTCTCATCAAGGGTCGCAAAGTGACAGTCGATATGCTGAGAGTAGAGTCTGGAGAGAATTGGGAAAGGGCTGAATTGATTACTCATTCAATTACAATAATTAAG
Organism: Labeo catla; assembly: GCA_012976165.1. Lineage (NCBI taxonomy): Eukaryota > Metazoa > Chordata > Actinopteri > Cypriniformes > Cyprinidae > Labeo > Labeo catla. The sequence goes on from VONZ01000358.1 coordinate 270,638, forward strand.
CCCCTACTTGAGGCACTCTGTCTTAACATGCCTTTTGTCATTTATTACTCTTTAAAAGAGGAAAAGAGGAGTCCTTCATTTCTCTTTAAGGGAAAAAATACTCAACGAGGGACAGTGTTGTGTTCATGAGCATCATATTAATCACTACAAACATCAGCATCCAAACCTTTAGGGGAGAAAAAAAAAAATCACTGAATTTTTTAGCCAACACACAAAAAAGAGCCTGAAACTTACACAATGAAAGGTGGTTCTCAGTCTTTTAGGCAAGAATACACATTAAGTAAGAAATCAGACTAATTTCTGATTACTTTTTGCCTCATTTGTTTATCACATTGATCTTAATAGGACAATCTTGTGTCATATTGATATAAAAATACAAAACGAAAATGTATTCCATTCTTTTTTGGTCAACATTGCTTTAGGAATTTGCTTGTGAATTGATAAATTGATAAAAAGCCAATAATTAAATCTTAATATGCTAAATAAAAATAATTAATACTTTCAAAATAAAAACAATTTAAATGAAATACTCATTAAAAAATGAAATATTGTATTTGTTAATGCTCTGTGGCCCCTTTAAATTTAAAACATTTGAAAAAAAATGTATGAATAACTTACTGGAATTTTAAGAACATTATATAATCATGTAATCAACGACATAACTATAGTCTGATTATAATTATTTTAAGCATAATATCACCTAATTAAAAGTATTTAATATTTGGAATCTGATTCCATACTCCAGACTACATATGGATAAGCCACAGTCAACATACATAACATAATATAATATAATATAATAATATAAGCATACACCTTTGAATGAGATCAACTAAATTAACTCAAAATTAAGTATTTTATATATTTGTAAAATTAACTCTTTCCCTGCCAGCATTTTTGAAAAAGTTTCCAGTAATTTTACTAAAATTTCATGCCCCCCAGATTATTTAGCTGTATGAATATCTGAACATGCAATACATCAAAATAAATAAAGGAGCCTCTACTTTAAAGATTTTTTTTTTATTTCCAGCTTTAAATACTTTTTATAATCACTTGAATGTTGGTATGTTTCATTAAACATTTTAAATCAACACATTCTGAGGGATTGTTCCTTTAAATGCAAATGAGCTCTGCTTGTCCCGCCCCTCTTTTCTCTCTGTGGAGTGACGGGCATGTTTACTTTAGCCGCATTTAGCGCGTTTAGCCGTGAAACTTGCTAACTAGCATGTTATTAGGTAACGTGATTGCAGAGATTCATAAAAAAACCCTTATACTCACTTGTGCTGTAAGTAAAGCTAGATCACGAGTGATTTGCGGGAACATAGATGCATTTATGTAGATCGGGAGCCGCATTCCCTTCACAAACAAACGTAAGGTCGGACAGTTACAGCTGATCTGAGGTAAGACGCTCATGTCAATCAACTATCGTGGGAGTGGCCTCTGCATCTGAGATTGGCTTGATTTGCAAAAAGGGGATATTATTTTTACAGATTAATTAAAAACCACTGCATGGATTTTTATCATTATAGAGTAGATTTGTACACACACTGTTTTGACTGCCTATTTGAATGCTGTTTATTATTGATGATCACAGTTTTTTTTCAAATGCATCTGCTTACATATGAGGTCACTCGTTTCTGCGTCTTCCTCGCCTGTGTTTTTGATCGGGAGATTCTGGTCTCATTCAGAAAATGCGTAATAGTGCCCCCAAGTGTATAACAGTGAAAACACAGAAAGCTGTAAAATATTGTCTTTGGCAGGGAAGCGTTTTCTCATGAAAGACGAGAGGGAAAGAGTTAATGTAGATGTAGGTTTAAAACATTCCCTATTAGTTGAAAGTGACAACTTTCTTCTGTATATGATTAACATGAACTCAATGAACACTCATACAGTAGCCCTAATTTCAAGCAGACTACATTTATTACAGCTAGTCTATCTTTTAATCTGCGAGGCTGTCGAATGATGGTCATATGAATGAACTCTGTGGGATATTACACAGCCATAAATCACATCAACAATAACAATCGTTTACACCCACTTCCTCAAACAAGCTGACCAGCTCTCAGCATCATTAAGCAGATCAAAAATGGTCCCTTTTTGGAAAAGAAACCGTTAGTCTGTTCCTATTATTCAGAACAAAGACAACAAATCTGACTTCACTGCAACGATCTGAGAAATCATTCGGGGTGGAAAACAGCCACCTCTCAGCTAGAGCGACTCCAATCACAGAAATCAAACCCTGATAATGAGGCGAGAGTCTCAATATCAGAGGCAACCACAGGAACAGTCAAATATTTGTTGCGTTATGCCATCTGGAGAAAGATGAAGACAGATGATTCAGAAATGTAAAAAAACACCCTAAATAATAAGCATTTTTGTCGATTAAGTCGTACCACAAACAAACTGCTGAGAGCTTTTAATTCTACTCAGCGTGCCTAATGGATTCAAACCACAGTAGAGGAAACTTTGTTAAGATAAAATGAGCTAATATCAAGGAAAATTTCAAACGCTTCCAGATTGATGCCGTTTGTCAAAAACCTTTTATTGCGCCATGTTTTCCTCTGCCCATTTTGCCCAAAGCTGTATCGTACTGATAGTGAACAGTAATTGTAATAAAAGCAAATGGAAATCACGTCTCCCACTGTGAAGCGACGGAGAGTCCCGTGCTAATGGATGGTGTACAGCTTGTCTTGCGCTGTTCTATCTGAAAACAGTAATGAGGCATTTTGCTGATGACGGGTAGGTGGCAGAAACACAATGACTGGGCTCCACTGACCGACCGCAGATGGGAAAAGGCCAAAACCCACACAAACAGATTGGGAGGCTGTGCTGGTTGGCAAGCAGACGGCTTAAAACTACGCTGGTTCTAAAGTGCGAGTCAACTGGAGATGGATCAATTTCGAGTGACCCGCAGAGCAACTTCTGTTGCACAGATTTATCCTCCATTGTGCGAGACAGCGCCTCATTTTGGCTTTGAGAGACTTAATTGGGTTATGATACAGAGCATTGTTTGAAGGAAGCATATGAGGAAGCATTCACGCAGACAGACTAATGCAACACAACCGACTTCTACAGTTTTTTTGTTCTGCTTTTTCTGTCATCTTATTATTAAAGGTATGTGCTAAGGAAAACATCATGATTACTGTTGCTCGTACCTAAGGTTAGGAATTTGAGCGGCGTGTACAACTCGCAGCGCTTGTGCTACAAACTTGAGTGATACTTCAAATCATGCGGCTTGTTGAGAAGAGGTGTGCTATTACTGTTCAGAGCAATTTGACTTTTTCTTTTCATCTGGCAGGCGATAAAATGAGTGCCGTTTACTTACACTGATGGAACATGAGCTGTAACTGCATAGAAACATGCTCAAAATCATTCTCATTCGCTGCAGAGACTGTGTAGCAACCTTCTAGAGCACCCTAGCAACAGAGCAGAAACATGCTAAAAACAATTCACCTTAGCAACCACCTAGAACACGCTAGCAACAGAATAAACATACTGAAAACCGTTCACCTTAACCACCTAGAACACCCTAGCAACAGTGTAGAAACAGTCCAAAAACAATTTAGCTTAGCAACTACATAGACCACCCTAGCAACAGAACAGAAACATACTAAAAACAATTCACCTTACTGTAGCAACCACCCAGAATACCCTAGCAAAAAACAACTGACCTTAGTAGCTGCCTAGAACGCTCTAGCATCAGTGTAGAAACATTCCAAAAACAATTCACCTGAGCACCCGCCCAGAACAGCCAAGCAACAGAATAACCATGCTAAACCAGAAAACCAAACAATTCACCCCAGCAACCGCCTAGAAAACCCTAGCAACAGAATAATTATGCCGAAAACCATTCTCCTTAACTGCCCAGAACGCAACAGTATAGACATATTCCAAAACCAATTTAGCTTAGAAACCACCTAGAACACCCTGGCAACAGCACACATGGCAAACTTGGCAAAAACATTTCACCTTAGCAATCACCTAGAACACCCTAGCAACAGAACAGAAACATGTTAAAAAAAACACAATTACCTTTGCAGTCACCTATAACATTCTTCAGAAAAATCTTGCTGAAAATCATTCACCTTAGCAACCGCCTAAAACACCTGGCAAAAATCATGCCGACAACCTTTCACCTTAACCACCCAGAACAGTCCAAAAACATTTCACCTTAGCAACAGTCTAGAACACCCTAGCAACAGTGTAGAAACATGCCAAAACATTTCATCTTAACAACCACCTAGAAAACCCTAGCACCAGTACTGAAATATTAAAAAATCAATTCAGCTTAGCAACCACCTAAAACACCCTAGCAACAGTGTAGAAACAGTCAAAACTATTTAGCTTTGTAACCACATAGAACGCCCTAGTAACAGCACAGAAACACGCTAGTAAAAACATTCAGAATACCTTAGCATTCGCATAACAATTAGCCTAGCGACTACCTAGAATATCATAGAGAAAGCACAGACATTCCAAAAAACATTTAAAACACCTTAGCAACCACCTCGAAGAACCTAGCAACAGCATAGAAACATAAAAACATTTGAAACACCACCTATAACACCCTAGCTGCAACCCATATAAATATTAAAAAACATTTAGAACACCTTAGCAACCACCTAAAACACCCTAGCAACAGTGTAGAAACAGTCAAAACTATTTAGCTTTGTAACCACATAGAACGCCCTAGTAACAGCACAGAAACACGCTAGTAAAAACATTCAGAATACCTTAGCATTCGCATAACAATTAGCCTAGCGACTACCTAGAATATCATAGAGAAAGCACAGACATTCCAAAAAACATTTAAAACACCTTAGCAACCACCTCGAAGAACCTAGCAACAGCATAGAAACATAAAAACATTTGAAACACCATCTATAACACCCTAGCAGCAACCGCATATAAATATGCTAAAAAACATTTAGAACACCTTAGCAACCACCTCGAACACCCTAGCAACAGTGTAGAAACATTCAAAAAACTATTTAGCTTAGCAACCACCTCGAACACCCTAGTAACAGTGTTGAAAGATGCTTAGAACCATTCAGAACACATTAGAACACTGCTAGCACTGTGAGAGTTTTGAGCATTTTCTTCATAAAGTGTAAACTATCTAGCTAATACGATCACTTTGCGGCTGAAGTCAGCTCTACCATGACCTGAATTTTTAATAGCAGCCTATAAAAATGGAGAGCAGAAAAATTTCTGAGCCTGCCAGTCTGATATTCTGGCACAATCCGAGGACCTGAAGTGAGTGAGAAGCAATTAGCAGGTGGAATCTAGCCCAGCATAGAAAGATGTATTTTAAGAAAGGTTACAGCTGATGGAGGACACGTCTTAAGGACATTAAAGAAGATTGGCCACTTCTTCTTGGTTCGCTGATCCAATTGCATATTAATATCTTTGATTTCATTATTATTCCAATATCCTCCAATGAGATTGGAATGTAATATCGGAGTGCCCTCCTCTGGATAGAAAATAGTATCATGGCTGCACGCTCAGGCTGCACGGCAGTACATCAAACCATAACCAATGCGATCCGAATCCACCGTGACATTACGGAATAACTTATAGCTCCATTTTCCAGGTTTTGAAGTTCATCTCATATAAAAATGTGTCAAAAACACACTAAGAGACAGACCTGGTATTAAATTAACTAGATGTTAAAGAGCTTAAAATCACTCATCACAATGCAGAGCACGATACCACGCTGTTAAAACACTAAATCAAAGCTTTTACAGTAAATCCCAACATCATTCAGCATTTTCAGCTGCCTTTTTTCTCTTCCACCATCGTGAGAGTAAAATCTCAAGAGTGCAGTATCTAACATGTTGAACTAGATTCTGTGCACCGCACGCTCAAAACACACAGATCTATCTGCAATTAACCGCAAATGTATAGTGGCAATTAACCTTATAGATCGTAATTAACACTTTTTACAGCATTTTAATTAATGTAGATCTCCCTCCGACAGACTGTTATTTGCCGTAATGAACGCAGAGAAATGCGTCAAGGGTCATGTTCTGCAGGCACGATATCTGACTTCATATCTTTGTATTATCAAGACTATTTACAGTCTTTCCTCATTGACTGAGCACACAAAACCAAACACCAATACATTCAGAAAAAGCAATGGTCCGTCACACCTGAAACAATTTTGATCTCCTATTCAGATTCAGAGTCTGTCTCCTGCCGGTTCACGATTTCATCTCATATCTAGCGTCATTAATAGCTACTGCTTCTTCTTCATACTGCCCTGTGCAAAATCCATTTCGTTCTATTTACTGAGTGCTCTGCTCATCTCTCATAACTGACGTACAAATAAATATTTAGAACTGTTTGGATCGGGGAGCGACTGATACATAGACAAACTTGTATCTGCATGGCCAGCACTGTAATCGAGAAAACAGGCAGTTCAGAAAGAACAAGTAAACATCAGTTTGTCGCATTTATAATGGGTGAGAGTAGAGCAGAGCAGTTGGGTTCCAGAAGTAGAAATCCTGTTCATTTTCTACAGAGTAACTGATGCTGAACAACGACAAATAAACCTTTCAAAACAGACCTGCTATGAGCTCTGATGTTGTTATTGGGAGATATATGCGCCTGTAAGTGTGATTTCAGTCGAGTTTAATTGCAGAATTCCCAGTGAAGAGCTAAACTACTCATAATTCTGAAGACACCAATTGCTGTTACCATGAAAACGTAAATCGAAAGAGATTCACTCCCATGAAGCACTGAGAACGATGTAACCAAGCCTCTCAAATTACTTCAATACGAATGAATGCAATTATTTTACAATAAACTTACTGCTTTTACATTTATATTTTTTCATTCTGTTGCAAAATTCACAACGCTCATTGGATAAGTAGGGATGAAAAATACACAGGCATATACAGTACACCACCTTTCAAAAGTTTAAGGCCGGTATCGGTAAACGGTATTTTTTTTTTTAAGTCTCTTAAGGGGTCAGTAAGTCTCTTATGCTATCAAGTCCGCACTTCTTTGATTAAATACAATAAAAGTAATATTGTGAAATATGTTACAATTTAACAACTGTTTTCTGTTTTTATATACTTTAAACATTACTTAATTTTTACAAATATTTTTTATTTATTTTAATGTACTCGTGATGTTCACATGATCCTTCAGAAATCATTCTAATGTATTGATTTTGTGCTGAGGAAACATTTCTTCTTATTATACAGACCGTTACAGAATGGTGAAAACCATGGAAGCCTGTTTCTGTCACCAAATAAATTTTTTTTTGTCTTTTTGTCTCACTTTTGTCTGACTATTTTTCTCGCAATTGCGAGAACTGATTTTTTTTTTATTGTAGATTTTTGTGTAATTCAAACTCACAATTCTGACTTTTTTTCTCACAAATATAAGTTTGTATCTTGCAATTCTGGCTTTTTTTCTTGCAATTGCGAGTTTATATCTCACAACTCTGACTTTTTTCCTCAGAATTGTAAGATATAAACTCGTAAATTCGAGTTATATAGTTTGACACTTAGAGTTGTGAATTTATATCTCACAATTCTGACTTAACTTGCAATTGCATGTTATAAAGTCAAAATTATGAGTTATAACCTCACAATTCTGAGAAAATGTCATAATTGTGAGATATAAACTCTTGCAAGAAAAAAGTCAGAATTGCAAGACACAAACTCGCATTTGTGAGAAATAAAGTCACAATTGCGAGACAAAATTCTGAGTAAAAAGTCACAATTTGCGAGATATAAACGTAATTTCAAGAAAACAAGTCAGAATTTTATTTCGAAATTTAAGTTTATTTATTGCAATTCTGACTTTATTTCTTACAAATGCGAGTTTGTATCTCGCAACTGACTTTTTTCTCAGAATTGAGATATAAACTCGTAAATGCAAGTTATATAGTTTGATTCTCAGAGTTGTGAATTTATATCTCACAATTTTGACTTAATAACTCGCAATTGCATGTTATAAAGTCAAAATTCTGAGTTATAACCTCACAGTTCTGAGAAAATGTCAGAATTGTGAGATATAAACTGGCAATTGCAAGAAAAGTCAGAAATGCAAGACAAACTCGCATTTGTGAGAAATAAAGTCACAATTGCGAGACAATTCTGAGAAAAAAGACACAACTGCGAGATATAAATTTGTAATTTTGTGAAAAAAAGTTAATTGTGAGGTTATTTCTCACAAGTCTGACTTTATTTCTCACAAGTGCGAGTTTGCATCTCGCAATTCAGATTTTTTCTTGCAAATGCAAGATTATATCTCAAAATTCTGCCTTTTTTCTCAGAATTGTGATATAAACTCAGAATTTCCAGTTATAAAGTCAGATTCTCAGAATTGCAAATTTATATCTCACAATTCTGATTTAACTCTTTTGCGTGTTATAAAGTCAGAATTGTGCATTATTACCTCACAATTCGGAGAAAAAGTCACAGTTATGAGATATAACCTTATAATTTTGAGAAAAAAAGTCAGAACTGTCAGTTTATTTCTTTCAATTCTGACTTTATTTCTCACAAATGCAAGTTAGTATCTCGCAATTCTGACTTTTTTCTTGCAATTGTGAGATATAATTGCGAGTTATAAAGTCAGATTCTCAGAATTGCACATTTTTATCTCACAATTCTGACTTAATAACTCACAATTGCATATTATGAGTTCTAACCTCACAATTCTGATAAAAGATTTAGAAATGCAAGTCCAGTGACAGAAATGGGTTTCCATAGAAAATGTGCTTCCATTGTGAAAACCATGATATGTTTTTTTTTTTTTTTTTCAAGATTCTTTTACAAATAGACAGTTCAAAAGAACAGCATTTATCTGAAATAGAAATTACAAACTTTTGAACCTTACTAACCCCAAACTTTTGAACAGTAGTACATCTTTTGTCCTTTTCAGGTTTGTATTGTGGTCATTCATCTCAGAGTTGGTCGGTTTAGTTCACGGCTTAGAAACCTTTACTGATTTTTTTTTTTAATCACAATGAAGAAAATGAATGGGAACAATATGAACCAAGTGTGAAAAATGTGGGCAGTCATAGCTGTGCTCCACAGCCACAGACTCTTTAAATGGGCAATGCACTACTATTTTCCCCCCTGAAGTCCACTTTCTGTGTAATGTTATCCAAGACTTCATGCACAAAAACGCATGTCAGACCCGTTTTTGTGCAACTGAACAGGATGTTTTTATTACTGTACATTTAACACGTCCATATGTACAGTAGGTAGTCAATGAGAATGCCTACTACTGCCAGTCTTACTGCCGCGGTAAAGCGGCAGCGGCAAATACAAATCAGTCAGATGTGAAACTTGTACATTTCAAACATTTGTATTTGTGACAATATTAAGTAATGTGACACTGCATACCCGCAGATTCCACACTGAATATGTTTTCACTGCAATGCTTATTCAACAATGAAAATCATACTGCACATCTGTTAAATTAGTAAATTTACAATTGTGTAACAGAGTAAAAGTAAAGTAAACTAAAGGGTAAAAGTATTATTCTGGATGAGTAACATCTGTAAATGACCTCTGTTATTACTGGCTTCTTTGCAGACAAAAAAAAAGAAAATCAAACCTTTAAATAGCCAAGCAAAAAACTTTCCATGATACATTTTCCATGATATAACCTCTTCAAAACTCCTTAAGTCAGTCACTCTGTGTGTGATAAAGAATGACGGTCTTACCTTCAGGAGCATCTGCGTCACATATCTTAGTGATGGCAGCAGAGTGATTGCCCTGTGATGGGTCTGCTGTAGGCAGTGGAGTCTGGGAACAAAAAAAAAAAAAACTCAATAAACCCAATCTGATCTATGGAACAGGACTGTAAAAGTATGAAAGTTAAACATAAGGAATATGATTCGTTTTTAATAAGTTTTTTTTACATAAGCATTTGTAAAACATTACCACTGTGATCTGATAATTGTCTTTTTTTCACACTCACTTAATAATAAATGTACAAAGCAGTTTTGTGCACATTATTCTCATATCTCATTCACTAACCACTCACAATCCAGTTTAACCAGCTACTAAAGATTAAAATAGCCATGCTGTAATATTTAAATTAAGTCATTGTCACTCTTTTCTGTTTTATTTAAATGAGACTCATTAACACAACTCAGCTATGTGCATTGGTGCAAAGACGTGGCAGAGTTAACGCTAAAAGGAAAGCTTGTAAATGCTATTTCATTAAAGAAAAAAAAAAACGTTTACATTGATCTTGGCAGTAATGCTTTATCAAACGATGGAGAAGAGCATTATAACCTGTCACATGCAAACATGTGGCATAGTCAAACACAGTTTAGTCATTTAGACTTGATTCATAACTGAACCCAACTGATATAATTCCTTCAGTAAACTAGTGCTAAAACAACACAGATTTGAGTGAGTATAAACAACACTTATATTTCCAGAACACTCTCCTACAAGAATACTGACAACAAAGCAAAGCAAAGCAAAAAAAGAAAGTTCTGACTGACTCATTCTGCATAATTTCATGTGACACATACTAATTAAAAGAGACAGACTGACTCATAAGCTTTTTGGGTTATTACATTATGGGAATGTGTTCAGAAATACAATTACAGTTTCAATTACACATCACATGTGCTTAGAGATAATGCATTGCTGTTTATGCTGGATGATAAAATAAGTAAACCTCATTTGTTAAAAGTAAATATATGAACCATCTGGGTGTACTTATGATTCAAATAATTATTTTTAGAAATAAAAGTCTCACATTTTTCACCATTTAATATCACATAAATATAAATACACTTAATACTTAGTCCTCAACTTCGTTCAAATGTTTGGGGTCATTTTTTAAATGTTTTTTAAAGAAGTTTCTTATGCTGATTAATGTTCCATTTATTTTATCAAAAATACAGAAAAAAAGTAATATTATAAAATGTATTACTGCAATTTAAAATAAGAGTTTTCTATTTTAATATACTTTAAAATATAATTTATTTCTGTGATGCAAAGCTGAATTTTCACCAGCCATTACGCCAGTCTTTAGTGTCACATGATCCTTCAGAAATCATGTTAATATGCTAATTCATTATCAATGTCGGAAACAGTTGTGCTGCTTAATAATTTTTCGGAACCTGTGATACTTTTTTTCAGGATTCTTGGATGAATAAAACGTTTAAAAGAACAGCATTTATTCAAAATAAAAATCTCTACTAACAATAAAAGTCTATCACTTGTTATCACTCTAACACATCCTTGCTGAATCAAAGTAATTTTTTTTTTTTAAAGAAAGAAAGAAAAAAAAATTACTGACCCCAAACTTTAAACAGTAGTGTATATTGTTACAAAAATAAAATAAATGCTAATAAATAAATTAATAATAATTTATTAATAAAAAATAAATACATTTTACATTTTAAAAATACATTTACATTTATTTTTTTTTTTATTAATTAAAAAATCCTGAAAAAGTATCACAGATTCAAAAAAATAAAAAATAAAAAATAAGCAGCACAACTGTTTCCAACATTGATAATAAATCAGTATATTAGAATGATTTCTGAAGAATGCACTGGAGTAATGATGCTGAAAATTCTGCTTGCATCACATAAATAAATTCTATTTTTAAAAGTATTACAATAGAAAACCACTATTTTAAATTGCAATTATATTTCACAATATTACCATTTTTGGCTGTATTTTTAATCAAATAAAAGCAGCCTTCATGAGCAGAAAAGACTTCTTTAAAAACATTAAAAATCTTACTGATCCCAAATTTTTGAATGGCAGTTTATATTCATATATTTATATATATACTATTTTTATATACACAATATATATGTATATTTATTACATTTTTGTATATTTCTTATGAGCGTAAAATCGATTTTGTATAAATGTTTTTTCTTACTGTTTCTGCTCAAATTGAAACAAAATATATAAATAATCTAAATAATAAAATAATAAATATTCATAAACAACATATTAAAATACATATACAACATTAGCTAAAATAATACTTTATTTTTAATCACAAATCCAATGCAAACTACTTTTTTACATTTTTAGCTACTAAAAATTAGACTTGGAATTGCGCTTCAGTAAATTACTCTTCCCACCATTCCAATTTAAATTCCAATTTTGTATCCTGTTTGCTACATCAGTTCTAATTCAGGAATCTAATTGGAAATTTAAAAAGCATCCTCAATTCAATTCTGCATGACGCACAACCCTGCAAAACACGTATTTCGTTTATGCTCATTTCAATATTTACATCTGACGCTGCAGAGGGGTGAAGGACGGCTGTAATTGGTCAGATTTCGACACATGCTGTGATGTTTACTGAGTAGAACAGGTTCGATCTTGCCGCGAGCTGTTCTTCCTTCTCTGTCCTCGGCAGACGATTTGCCCCATCAGCTTTTTGACAGCTTGTCAGCCTCACAGCAAATTACTCTTCATTTGAGCTTGTATTTACGCAAAGGCAGCATAACTTTTGGAAGTAATCAAACGGGATAACATGCACCGCTGGATAGATGCAGAATGACTGCTACCCTTCCAGGAAGTGAAGAGAAATCAGATTTGACTGATGAAGAGTTTGTCAGTTTCAGCCACAGCCTCCCATGGATCCTTCACAGTCTGTTCGGCGACCACCTGATGCATTGTTCGCACAAAAATGGCAAGCGCTGACTGATATTGACACATCATCCTAGACTGGCTGGGTTTTTCTAAATTCCTGATGAGTTTTTTCACAAAGATCTATTATTGATAATAAAATAAATTTAGCACACAAAAACAAAGAAAGAATTCAAAGGCATCACATCTAGGTCTGAAAGTCTAAGTCTGAAGTCCTACTTCCTGTCTAAGTAGGTGGTTCTTGGCTTGAATAACCTGGCCAAATTTTGTGCCAAAAGTTGATCAGCAGTTGCTAGGCTACATATGGAAAGACGTATAGATTCACAGTAAAGTTTTCACACTTAACATGATCAGGTCAAAGACGTCGGACAGTTTTTAACCTCATATGAATGTACAGAGCTTTGAAGAGGCAAAAATAAATAAATAACAGACGAAGGAAGGCCTTTAATGGGTTTTCAAGAGAGTCGGGAGAGAAGGTTTTGAAAGGCTTTCAAACACTTGCTTTGTAAAGGGTTGATCATTACATACTTATGTCACCGGCGTGGGCCCTGTTTGCTTAGAATACGACAGCTGTAATCCTGTAATCCTGATGCCGTGCAGCACCGGGGATTGACTGTTACACAAACAAGCGCACATCTCACCTGCAGCAGGTATTTCTGGCTGCCATACATGACGTATTGCGGGGCCAGACTGTAGATCATGTAGCTGGTGTGGAGGACGATGAGGAGGAGGATCATGCAGAGGAAGAGGAGGGCCTGCGGACGGGTTCTCTGGGGTCTGATCTTATACAGCTGCACAAAAACAAACAAGAAACATCCTTTTATTACTCATATGACTATAAGTACTATTAGTCTTCAGCACTCTAAAGTGCAGAAATGCACACTATATAAATAATGTTGCATTAAAAACAACAAAAACAAGGATAGATATAGCAGAACTGCAATAATGGATATTTTAAAAAAAAAACAAACAGGGTCAAAACTGAGATGAAAACATTTTTCGTGGTAAAGGGTATAGTTAATGCACAAACTAAAATTGCTGAAATGAATAATCAAAATTCAAAGTGCATTACTAAGGTCTGCTAGACAATCCTTGTGCAACAGTTAATGTTGGAAAACCAAGTATTGTTATTTTTTTATCTTACATATAAAAACATATTTTTTTTTAATAAATTAAAAATGTATTGTTTTACACAGTATATCAATATTGTTTCAGTGTTTATATACAGCATAGTAAATTAGCATATTGAAGAATCATGTGACACTAAAGACTTAAGTAATGATGCTGAAAATTCTTCTGATGCTGAATAAATGACTTTTAAATATATTAAAATATAAAACAGTTATTTTTAAATTGTAAAACTATTATTTCACAACATTATTATTTTCACTGTATTTTGAGCACATACAGTTGAGGTCAAAAGTTTACATAGACCTGCAGAATCTGCAAAATGTTAATTATTTAACCAAAACAAGAGGGATTATACAAAATGCATGTTATTTTTTATTTAGTACTGACCTGAATAAGATATTTCACATAAAAGATGTTTACACATAGTCAGCAAGAGAAAATAATAGTTGAATTTATAAAAGTGACTACATTCAAAGGTTTACATATGCTTGATTCTTAATACTGTGTTACCTGAATGATCCACACTGAGGACAACTGAGGGACTCATATGGAGCTATTACAGAAGGTTCAAACACTTACTGATGCTCCAGAAGAAAAAAAGAATGCAATAAAAGCCAGGGGTGTAAACTTTTGAACAGAATGAAAATGTGTATTTTTTTTTTTCTTTATTTTGCCTAAATATCATATTTTTTCATTTAGTGCTGCCCTTCAGATGCTACAGAAGATACTTACATGTTTCCCAGAAGACAAAATAGGTTAAATTTACCCTGATATACAAATTTCGAAAAAGTTTTCATCCCCAGCTTTTAATGCATGTTTTTTCCTTTTGAAGCCTCAGTGAGCGTTTGAACATATGAGTCCCTCAGTTGTCCTCAGTGTGAAACGATGGATCTCAAAATAGGGCTGGACAATAATTCGATATCAATATATATTGCGATAACGGTGATACGATTTTTAAACCCATTTCCAATATTTCGATATACATTTGCATATATATATATATATATATATATATATATATATATGGGGGAAACATAAGGGGGAAAAACATATGGGGAAAAAAAAAAAATAAATAAATAAAAAAATAACACTGCTTAATCGTTATCAACGTACTGCAGTGATATTATGCCCAACATTCTATGTGAATATTTTAATGCGAGAAGTACAAAACCAGGTTTACATAACAAATAATATTTTAGCATTCAAATACATCTTGAATACGGAGACATTTGGATTTGTGTCGTATGAGAGACCCAAAGTTAGTTTCAGTTTCGCTTTAGCCTAAATGGTTTCGTTTTGGCTTGTCGCCTAGCTTCTTAAATTTTTCATTCTTGTTCTTTTCTAAATACTGTTAAATTGAAAGGATTTTTTGTGGAGTGAGGGGAACTAAAATAGCCTAGCCTATGTTTATAGTGTATTGTAAATATTTCGCGTCGACACCAGGTCTTTCTGAATGTAATAATAAAATGCGACTTAACGTTATAGGCCTACGCGATTTATCTTTTTTCTCTCAAAAATGCAATTTCATTTTATTTTAACCATCCAGAAAACGTTTTAAAATATTTTGATTACTGAATTACTGAAAAAAAGACCTTTTAAACCGTTTAACTGATTGTATTAATCGGTCAAAATTCTTTCTGTCGGTTAACGGTTAACTGGTTAAAATGAGCATCCCTAATCAACACTCAACAATGTTCCGGCCAGAGCAATGTGTTTTTGTTGTTGCTCACTCTTTATTTATTTTATTGTATTATTTTTGTTTCTTTACCCTGGCTGAAGCAGTTTGTTTGTTGTTTCAATTTATATGAATATTCAGCCTGTTCTAGTTTAAATGGAAATATATTATTGTTAATAAGCTGAGTCTGAGAGTTTTATTTATTTGATAGTTTATTTCACATTTCTTGTTTGTAAAGGCTAAATACAAATAAAATGTGAACCTTATTTTTTTCGTACTGTTTTTATTTTAAAAAAAATTCTATAATTTTAATAGGAGGAGCCTGGAGGTATTATAGACTTTGCAAATTCAGTTTGCAGACATTTGTAGGTACAGACATCCACTGTGTGTGTCCTCGGCAGTTTTTTCCTTTAATATTGTCCGTATCGATATCGGAATTATATCGTATCGACCGAAATTAAGAAATATATCGTGATATAAATTTTTGCCATATCGTCCAGCCCTATCTCAAAATCATACAGTCATTGTTGGAAAGGGTTCAAATACACAAAAGTGCTAAAAAAAAAAAAATAAAAAAATAATTTGTGGGACCTGAAGGATTTTTATGAAGAACAGCAGTCAGTTTAACTGTGTAGGACAACGAAGGGACTCATGAACAACTGTCAAAAAAAAAAATCTATATATATAAAAAAAACATCTGTGAATCATTCAGGTAACAACAGTTAAGTGTAACAAGAATTAAGTGTATGTAAACTTTTGAACGTGGTCATTTTTATAACTTGTGGACTATGTGTAAATGTCTTTTATGTGAAATATCTTATTCAGGTCAGTACTAAATAAAAAATAGCATTTTGTATGATCCCTCTTATTTTAGTAAAATAATTAACATTTTTTCAGATTCTGCAACGTGTAAACTTTTGACCTCAACTGTAAAAGGAAAATGACTGTTATTTATTGTAATGAAAAACAAAGTTTTATTTTTAATTAATGTTAAATATGTATTCTATAAAATACTATAAAATTAATTGATATACATACAAAAATCAAAATAACTTTTAAACTAGTATTTTTAAAAACTGTCAGAACGAAAGAGGAAGTTTTTGTAGTCCCAGTGTACATACATTTTACCTATACAAACTAAATGGCCAAATTTCATCATTAAAATTCAGTACAACACTACTCACATTAGCATAAAAATGCTTTTAATAAAGTTTTAATTGTTTCTCACCCGTAACCAGAAGAACCAAATCCCCATGTTACGGATCCCAGCCATGGAGGTGAAGACAAAGTACATGGTGATGATGGTAATGAGAACATAGTCCAATGGGAAAACCTGAAGAAAGAAAAGAAAAATCAACCACGTTTGGACGCCAACCCCACAAATACACAAACTTAGAAGTTCTTGATCAATTTCAGCCATTCACTAGAACTACAACGCAGTCTCTATTCATCTACACACAACACACTTTTCAGACCCGAATGTCAACTAAAAGAACCATTACCCTGACAATGAAGATGGCTGGAAGGCCATGACAGTGCTGTCCACTTTCCCAGCCTTTTTCTTTGTGTACCAGAGTGCTTTTCAGACTAAGTGATGCATGTTTCACAAACCACACAATGCTGGAGGCACAAAGGATATATATATACACACTCACACTCTCAGCGGTGGCCTAAAATACTGTCACTCCTGTGCTAGAGATGTATCGCTCCACGACTCGGAGGTGATCTTTCAGCAATCCCGACTATTTTCGATGCATTTCATCTCAAAAGAGCCACAGGAAGTACATGGCAGAACTGTTTGAAAGTCAAGCTAAAAATGATCAGCCTGTTCCTGGAAGAGTTGCTGGCTCGTAGAAACGGCAATGCCTCTTCCGTTGGCAGCCTGTCCTCCATAACTCCGCTGGAGCTGAAATTCTGTTTTGGAAATGAGCAAAACACACACTGACCTTACCTGCTACCCTCGGAAGATGGTCAGTGACATCATGGAGTACAAATTAAAAATGTTTCTGGAAGCACGAGCAATAATTCTCCGACCTACTTGTCTTATCCTTTTGCAAATTACTTTTCTTTTTCCCTTTTCACAAGGCATAATTGCAGAAATCAATGGTCTGGATTCCTGAACAATTTGGTTTAATCAAGCCATCTGAAGTAGCGAGTGAAACAAGAGATCATATTTTATTCAAGCACATGGAAACTGATCATTGTGCTACTTGAAGAAGATTGAAGGATTTGAAATCTCTTCCAAAAGCACTAAATGATGAAAAGCGCTTATTTCTGATTCACAAATAGCACTTAATTCAGAGGTCGTCACATCTTTTTATGCGGCAAGCGGCCATAGACTACAGACTGTTCAGGGTCTTTTATTTCATTTCAAGGATTTGGACATTGTCATACTTGAGGTTCAGTGTCATCATATTTCTTGTATTCTGTTTTGATAAATGCAAACACAAATAAACCTGTATAAAAATACAGCCTTGCAATAAATTGAATGTTTAGTTAAATCCAGTAAAATGCATATCTAAATGGTGCTGATTTCTTAGCACAAAAACTTGAGGGTGCGTTCTAATTTCAACCCGTTTTCTTTGCTCATTCCAAAAAAAGAATAAGCAAAGAAAATGTTTATAAAAAAATTATATTGGGCTTCCCCTCCATACAAATCCATATTACAATCAAATCTACCCAATGCTCATTTATTCTTTTAGAATTTTTTACACTCAAGCAACACAGCCTAATTAGAGGAAGTAAACTGCTATTGATGATGTACACTAACTGCCAAAAATGTTTGGACACATCTGAGTAAATTTATGTTTTTCATGATGTTAAAATCCTTTTGATCTGACAGCTTTTGCTTAAACACTTTCAGACGAATACAAATTGTGCTGACATGCACTACCGTTCAAAACTTTTCTTTTTTTTTTTTTATGAAAGAAACAAACACTTTTCTTTAGCAAAGGTGCTTTAAATGAATCAATTTTGACAGTAAAGAGATTTATGACATAAAAAATAAATAAATGTTGTTCTTTTGAACAGTTTCCACAAAATGTTAAGCAGCACAACACTGATAAAAACAAATCAGCACGTTAAAAATATTTCTGAAAGATCATGTGACACTAAAAACTGGAGTAACAATGTTCAAAATTCAGCTTTGCATCACAGGAATAAATTACATTTAAAATATGAAATTAGAAAACAATAATTTAACATTTTAATAACATTTCAAACCCTATCAAAAACATTAAAAAAAATATTGCTAACTTCAAACTTTTGAATGGGAGTGTATTCTTTAGAAAACAAAATTTAAAATTCTTTTTGTTGCAATTTTTAGTTGGAAAACTTTTAATTTATAATTAATCATTCTTATTAAATATTAAAAAGCTGAAGAAGAAAAGCAACCAAAAAGAGCACAAATGTGAAACTCTTCAATACTGCTTTAAAACAGCACTATGTAACTTTTTCTGTGTTCAAAATCTGCAAAATGTATATAATGAGTGAGTACATCATGAATTCATCTTCCAAACTGTGTTTTTGTCTTATCCCAAATCACTACGGCACACTTATAATAAGTGCTTATATTTGGCATATTGTAGCCTGGTTGGGTCATCACCGCTGCATAGTAACATTCCTGCGTGAATCTCCATAGGCATAAACTTCGAGAAGTAGCTCCGGTTAAAATGTTCTTCTGCTAGACGCATGCAAATCTGTTTATTAACCGCTTGAGTGCCAAAATTTACATAGTGCTGCTTTAAAAGCATCTCATGATGCTTTTCATTAAGTTTATTTAACATTTATAGGCCACTACATAATTAACAGACATAGGGCCAGTTTTACTGACAGCTTGTCCTAGTGCAAACCGTCTTTCGGCGTTAAAATAGTACTGTCAGGTATTACTAGTGACGGATTACGCTGAAAAGGCATGGACACTTTTATTTTTGCGCCTGACCTTGCTGAATATGCATTTGTAGGAGTTTCCCTTTCAGACGCAAAATTTATGGGAGGAGAGTATTAAAATTAATCACGGACAGCGTTTTACTATACTGCATAAAATGCTTTTCTTATTGAAATTTTTTGTCTTGTTTCTAGCCAAAATATCTAAAAAGTGTTAAATCAAGAAAGATGTTCTAGACAAGCAAAAATTATTGTCTTGCTTTCAGAAAAAAGACATCAAATTTAAGTACGTATTTGCTTAGAACAAGCAAAATAATCTGCAAAATAATCTAATTATTTCTATCAGAAAACAAGATTATTTTGCTTACCCCACTGGCAGATTATTTTGCTTGTTTCAAGCAAAAGCTCAATTAATTTTGACTTGTTTTTTCTGAAAACAAGACAATAATTTTCGCTTGTCTAGAAAATCCTTCTTGATTTTAGAATTTTTGGATATTTTGGCTGGAAACAAGACAAAAAATCTGTTAGAAAAGCATTTTTTGCAGTGTAACATTTGTGCTGGTCAAATTACTAGCATTTGTGCCATTATTTAACGCCCAAAAAAAGCATGTCTTAAACTATTTTGCGCTTGAAATTATTGTTGCTAAGAGGAGGCACTGCAGAGAACAGAGCACGTGTGGTAGAAGGGAGAGGATTTTTTTTCAGCACGGATTTTTTTATTTGGAATGCCAGAAGAACGCATTATCCAAACATATCGTTTGCAAACCCATGTTATTTTAATTTGCTTCAGGAAATAAAACATGATTTCAAACCCTCAACTAAGAGTCACGCAATACCAGGTCTAACGAAACTTCTTGCAACCCTTCATTTTTTTTTTTAATGTACTGTGGCTTCTTTATTTCTTTATTCTTTATTTACGACTACACTAATTTGCACTGCGCTTGGTATATTGCATTGGTTGATATGTAAATGTTGCATCTGTGTTCTTTAATTTGCGCATTGTTAGTAAATCACCTGCAGAAATTTCCACACCCATCGGTGCTGTTTTGGAATTGCGCTCTCGCGTTAATTTGCCCCGTTTAGTAAAACTGTCCCTTTTGCTATTTTATAGCTCTTCATTCAAATATGAAGAAACAGTATGAAGGTAATAGCAATGGGAATGAGTAGGTGTGTCCAAACTTTTGATTGACAGCATGCACTTTCCAATTACAGAATAACGCTGCTTGTCTTGGCAGAAATTGTCTACAGCGAGCAGATCGCATTTTTACATGTCTTACGACAGGCACAAGCAATTGCTGTTCTGCTACTAAGTTTCGTAGTAAAACCAAAGTGAACAATGCTTTCCATTTCTGGTAGCTTCTCCTCCAGAGGCATTACACAACTCTGGCTGCACAGAACTGTCACTAACACTTATGTCGAGGACACAAACGTAACATGATTCTGAGACAAAAGAAAAAGAGAATGCAGCTCACCGGTTGCAGCGCCAGCAGTAGCTCATTAAGAGGGTTGGTTAGGTTGGTCCCAAAGATGATAAATCCAGTGCTGATACCAGCTGAATGTAAAGCTTTATCCAGACTGCAACAAGACAAACACATTTAACAACATCATCACATAAGAGACTGAATTAAAAACATCATTAACTACAGTTCTCCATGGTCTGCTATAGAATGATGGTACATTATTGTAAGTGTGAGCTCATTTAGAGCACTGCAGGTGTTGATGAATGCGTGTGTACAATAACAACAGATTTATGGCTACTCCAGCACTGAATCAAAGTGTCTCTCAAATGCACTTTGCTCTGAAGGGATGCCATTCTTCCTGTGCTTTTCAATGGGGTGAGTCACTTGTTGGTAACATGTGAATGTGTATGTAAGAAAAACAGTTTAAATGGGGTAGAGTCTGCTATCAGAGTGACATTTCATACAGGCTGATGGAACGTACTTGGAAATAAACAAGGTCACGAAGAACAAAAGGGCCACCAGGATGAAGACCACCCCGAGCAAGATCTGACGAGACAAAAAAAGAGACATAGTTACAAAAGAGCTGAACAACTTTAAAAGTTTTTAAACTTTAACTTTAAAGTCTTTTTAAAAAAAGTATTTAAAGAAAAAGTATTTTAGAAACCTTAAAAATATAACGGAATATTACAAAATCGCAACACGTAACCATAGAAACTGCACAAAAAACATGACAGATGTTTTATAAATCTCCTGCTTAATATTTTTGTAGGAACCTTGATACCTTTTTTTTTTTCAGAATTTTTTAATTAATAGAAAGAACAAACAGCATTAATTTGTGATGTCTTTTCTAACAATGGAAAAGTCTTTACAGTGCTACTTCTGATCTATTTAATGTGTCCTTGCTGAATAAAAGTACACATAACGTTACAGAGATATGCAAAAATAAATAAATAAACAAATAAACATTTTTTTTATTATAAAACAAACAGATTTTTTAAAAATTATTTTAAGATACCAGAACAACATATATTAAAATTAAAAATAAAGTTTCTTTATCAGCATCAATGGTTCCATAAAGAACCTTGAACATCCATGGAAACTTTTAAATGCAGAAAAGGTTCTTTTAAAAGTGGAAAAGGGTTCTTTAGATTTTTAAAATGTTCTTCAAAGTAGTTCTTTTAAGAACTATTCACCGAAACGTTATTTAGGAAACCAAAAATGGTTCTTCTATAGAAACACAGCAAAAACACCCCTTTGGAGCCTTTATTTTTAAGAGCGTAGGATGACAGTTGTTTGTTTTCAACAATACTTCAGCATCAAACTGTCATTAATCAAATAAATGAGTTGGAAATAAAAATGACAAACAGACATTTTCAACTAAACTTTCATTATGCTATAAAATAAGTGAAGCATTCAGTTCCTTAAAAAAAAAAAAAAAAAATTATAATTTACCGATCCATTCTAAACCCCCATGACCTTTTTTCTCTCACTATGAATAATGAATAATGCACTAGTTGCTTGTTCCCATGCAATTATGCTGAATTGGAAAAGAGCAGAAAAATGGAAAAGCTTAAAAAAAAAAAAAAGCCATAAAAGTACCATAAAACTAGTCCACATGACTTATGCACTATATTCAAAGTCTCTTGAAGTCATACGAAGATATAGGATAGTTCCTCACACAAAGTATCGCATAGCTTTAGAAGACTTGGAATATAGTGCATGATGTCAATGTGTTTTTTGTCGTTCATTTACTTCATAATACTGAAAAAAGCTGCCTGGATGTTCTTCAAAAAAATCAGAAGAAAGACGAAATGAGAGTGAGTAAATAACAACAGAATTTTCATTTTAGGGAGAACTGTACCTTTAAATGAATCAGCAAATTGATTCTTTTGAAGCAGTTCAATGAAATGATTCACTAAATTTCCAACACATATACTAGCATACAAAAATATACACTTCAGCACCAAATGTTTGTACAAACGACTGAAACTCCCTGGTCCATCATGTCTAACCCAGAGGTCGTGTTGTTTTTTTTGTTTTTTTTTTTACACATGGCCATATGGTGCGACCCACCTCAGAGTGACACAATCGCCAAGAGTAATATGGACATCATGGTCACAAGCTCTCTAAATAACGAACAGACTGAACTGCAGAGGAAAGAGTAAATGAACATAGATGGAGACACAAACACTCACAACCCACAAAGCAAAACAAAACCAATATGCCAGACTGAACGGCTGCCTTTCACTGGCCTCCCGGAGCTCACGTCTGCTTGACTTGACTTGAGGGAGTAAACAAAACCCTGACGTGTGCCGTAATCACTCCAGATTTTCACAAAACAAAGGAAAAGAGGTGGCAAAAAGAAAAAAAAGGGAAGAGAGACAAAAAAGATGGACACATCTATCTGTCTGCCTATCTCTAATTTTAAAAGCAACTCACATTTATGCTAGCATTGTTATACAATAATTGCATAACTTTAGAACAATACAAACTCCTAACGAATATTCACAAAAGCTAGTGACATTCGCATTGGACAGATTTCCCTCAAGAACAATATGACAGATTGTGAATTGTAGCGAGAACATAGATTCGTAAATGAGCGTGAATCCGCCTTCGAGACATAATCTATATCTAATTCAAACGAATGACTGCGAGTTATTAGTGATGCTAGAATCACGCTTTGTGGTTAAAAACACAGCTGGAGCTATTCTAAGAGTATATTGGGAATTTATGTCTCAAGCTGTTGCCATAATACCAATAATAAACGCTTGCAGTTATAGCCGTAATAATCATGACAGCCAGAGCTTTAACTTTACAGAAAGGAGTACATTAATAATAACAAAAGCTACAGCACCAAGCAATTCATTATTCAGCATGCCTTCAGCTACACAACAAAACCACAGACCTAATTGCACAGTATAAACACAACTACCTATCACATGTGCCTGTTTTTTGTCTCTTTATGAAGGCACCTACAAGAAGTTTCATGTCTACATGTTTGAAATATTTTTCCTGTGCAATTGTTCCCCTTAGAGAGGCCTAGTGGACCACTACAA
Source organism: Labeo catla (assembly GCA_012976165.1). NCBI lineage: Eukaryota > Metazoa > Chordata > Actinopteri > Cypriniformes > Cyprinidae > Labeo > Labeo catla. The sequence goes on from VONZ01000358.1 coordinate 294,453, forward strand.
CAGTCAAAGACATTTCCACAAGCATTTACTCAAACACCATGCACACAAAAACAGAAAAATATCATAAAAGAGACAACTGCAAAATAAAGTCTTATGCCAAAGGTCGAACAGAAGCGCGTCTTTACACTGACTGTTAAAAGGATTGGTTCACTTCAGAATTAAAATTTCCTGATAATTTACTTACCCCATATCATCCAATATGTTCGTGTCTTTCTTTCCTCAGTTGAAAAGAATTTAAGGTTTTTGAGGAAAACCTCTCAGGATTTTTCTCCATATAGTGAACGTCAATGGGGACCAATGGATTGAAGGTCCAAACTGCAGTTTCAGTGAAGCTTTAAAGAGCTCTACACGATCCCAGCTGAGGAATAAGGGTCTTATCTAGAAAGACGATTGGTCATTTTCCAAAAATAATAACATTTTATATACTTTTTAACCTAGAAACTAGCTCTGCGATGTGTGTCCATGACTTCATGCATTACATAGTCACATTAGCAACATGGCGTTAGCAGAAGTACCAACCCAGTGTTTACAAAGCGAATGTGCAAAGACCAAGTCAAAACACCCAAAAACAACATCAGATGATTTTGAAGTTGGAGGAGAAAATGAGTCATGCTTTTGACCTTCTCAAATTAATTACGTAATGCTTGAACTTAATGCTGGGTGATTTTGAGATTTTATTGATAAATTTGATATTTAATGTCATTATTTAATTGCCACTTTTTTTTAGAAATCGAGAAACTGTGATTTTGAATAGAAATATTACCAAACGTTAGAATTAGACACTTTGACAATATGCTAATACCATGCACCATTCACACAGAATGCACTTTTGTGTTGACAAAGATGCGACGTGGGCAGTGGAATAGGAAAAACATGCAAGAAGATGGGAGTTTTAACTTAAGCGCCACGTTTTTAGAATGCCATTTCATGCATAGGCAAGTACAATGTGTCCATGTTTACATAAAAAACAATGGGAAAAAAAGTGTGAATCAAATAAAAAACCTTTGAAGAACTACTACTGTATGTCTGATATTTCATGTTTGCATCATAATGACAGGCTGAAAGCTGCTGTTGATTGATTTTACAGAACATTTACAGTTAATAATAGTCTACTGGTGTTAAACCTTCAGTCATTTTGAATTACCTTGACCTTGTTTTTTTTAAAGCATTTTCCTTGTACAAACTTGTCTTATACATATTATATGTTATTTCTTAACATATAATATGTATAAGACAAGTTTGTACAAGATGTAGTTATAGTTCATGCATCTTTTCTGTTGCAGATATTTAACAAGTAATTTGTTTAACATTTACATTTAGATATGTTGACAATTTCTTGTGTGGTGCACTTGGAATAGAATTTTCTTTAACTAGAGGGTAAATAAAGAAAAAGTTACTTGAATCATGTTGTAGTTACATTTTCAAGTTTTCTAGTTAAAAATCGTAAAAAAAAAAAAAACGAGAATCCGTCAAACGTTCTGAAAAGAAAAAAAGTTTTTTGCCACATTATCCAGGCCTACTTGAAGTCATGGACATGCATCGAAGAGCTAGTGCAATACGAGCATTTGTGGTTAAAAAGTACATACATTTGAATTTTTCTAGAAAATGACTGATCGTTTTTCTAGATAAGACCCTCATTCCTTGGCTTATATTGTGTAGAGCCCTTTAAAGCTGCATTGAAAATACAATTTGGACCTTCAACCTGTTGGTCCCATTCAAGTCCACTATATTGAAAAATCCTGGAAGGTTTTCCTAAAACCCTTTATTTCTTTTCAGTTGAAGAAAAAAAAGACATGAACATCTTGCATGACATGGGGGTGAGTAAATTAACACTTCTGGAGTGAACTAATTCTTTAATGCTGCTCAGAGCTGGCTTAAATACATATACACAGCCATTTACACCTGTATACTTTGATACTAGGTGCTGAGGTGCATCTCAGCAGGCATAGTTTAATCTGGCTTTGATGCAACGTCACAAAACAATGCAAAAAAGAGAGCAAATCTGCAAAAATAGAACATAATGTACCACAACTATGCAACATCAAAGCTGATATAAAGTATTCAGCATGCTTATTTGCCCTGAGGAGTGTACAGAAACAGTTAACACTTCTCGTTTCTTTGTTTATTGTGCACACATTCAAGCTTTGTTTGTTTATCTATATCAATTTCACATCTGCAGTGGCTTGCTTTCCCATGTTTGGCCATAACGGACCGCTCGAGGCCCCTGGCAGTCAGACGCCCCTGGTCACACACCCGGTCCATAATCGTCCTTGCTCTGAGCTCTGCCAAGGGCTGCTTTATCAGTGCACTGCAAGTGCATTACGGCAGAGATTTTTTTTAATATCCTTTGAATGATAATGAAAGCCTCTATAGGTATCAAACTCGCACTGGCTTCATAAACAAGTTTATTTCATTTTATAATTGGACTCGCGACCACCTGCCACTGCTGTCATTCTCGGGGCCTGCTGGGTTCTAATGTGTGAACCTTTTGGATCTGTGCGCACATCTACTACAGCTATACGGTTACAAGCGAACCACAGTGATGACTATACGTATAGATCCAGTGTGCTCGTTACTTGTCGCGAAGGGAGGAAATATGTGCAATTTGCATGGTAAGTGTTGCGTTTCATCTTCTCGGGGCTCATTAAAATACCTAAGCATCTCCAATACACCACTTTCAATTTTCCAAACCAATTTCCGCTGCAGATGAAACGGTAAACATAATAATTAAAATCAATCAAACTTAATCAATCAATCTGATAGAGAATTTAGGTCAATTAACCTGCTCTCCTAAAGGAATCAATCACATCTGCCAGGTCCACATTAAAGGGTAATAGAAGTGCGTTGGTGTACGCGCACGCGCGTCTGCGATCTATTAGTTTGTACTGACAGCTGAATTTATCTAAACTCATCAGCAGGGACTCACACGTATCAAATCGCCCCACTGGACCACCCATGCAGCAGCTAACAAACCACCCACTGGGCCTCACTTTCTACTCTATTACGTAACGGCATTGGCTCTCGCAGCAAGGAGCATGGAAACGTGTTGAATATCAGTACACATGTTGTGTTAGCGACAACAAAGTACACGTGAGACTTCGCCGCAGGAGCGCGAATCGAGCCTGGAAGTGGCCCTTGGAGAATATGAAGAGGAGATGCTGACCTCAGATTTAAATGCTCGGAAAACCTTTCCACTAAAATCGTTAACTTTGCACTGTAAAGCAAAGACAAGCGCAGCGCATCATGGCGGCGTAAACGAGGCGCGGTGACTGATGGAGAGACTGTTTGGCAGACAGATTCGTCTCAGTATGCATTTCCCCCGAAGCTCTTGTGGGAAAATTAGTAAATCTCAAGTCTAGTTTAGGTATAATAGAGTCTGGAGTCTATCATTAGAGTGCCATGTTCATGTCTGCTGCTAGTGGGCCGCTAAAGACGGAAATGAGGAACCCCTCTGGTGCAGAGCATGCTGGGAGAAGAAACGATGCAAAGAATAACAGCGAATGAATGAAAGACGGCAACCATTTTAAAGATAGGCTAGGTTTGTGACAATCAGAGTGATTTTGTGCATCACTAGATGTATATTTAAAGAGACAGTTCTCTGAAAATGGAAATTCTGTCATCATTTACGCATCCATATTTTGCTATTTTCAAGCTTAATAGCCTCAGTTTACATGGACAGCCAGAACATCACTTTTTGTGTCCTGCAGAAGTCATACCAGAGAATGTTAGAATATAGCTTTAACAATGCCAAGATCATATATTTGATTCCCAGTAAGCACACATATTGAAAAAGAGCCAAATAAATAAATAGAAATATTACATATTCAATAAAAATGGCTGGACGAAAGCAGAGCAATAAGGTGAAATAATGCATCTAGCAAAGTGGTTGCTCAGTTTGGCGAATGTGTGCCAAGGTGATAAAACCCAAAGGGTTTCTTGATTTTCTTGGGAATATGTGTTGGCATTCAAATGAAGTCATAATGTATGCGTTACATCAAAGTCACCATGAAAATTAATTTCCTTCACACCTCCCCCTTGATAGACTTTGCAAGATAGGATAGTGACATAATGGAACAATTAATTAGGAACAAGATGATGAAAATGCTTGGAAATGCTTGAAAAAACATCAAAAGGGTGTAAAAAAGAATATAATGGTACATAAGTCTAAGCTTATATAGTGTAAAATGTATATGTTAATTAGGGCTAATGCTCAACTAACTGTTAGTCAACGAGAAGAGGCTTGGTCGACCAAAATTCCACAAGAAATGGCAAAGTCACGCAGTCGGTGACAGACAGATCGTTAACATCTGATCTATGTGGTAATATAGTGCATCGGGCAAGACATCCAAACACTCACCTATCATTTATCAACCTCAAATATGGCTTTTCATCTTAAAGATGTATGTAGTAGCAACTTTACATAGCCACTCAATCTAATATTAACCTAGAAAAATGTACGCTATTCAAGTGTTCGTGCGGAGTGTGGAAGCTGAACAGTAGCATGCTCACTGTGTGACAGATGAAGGAACTGGCACAGTTACTTGCACTTAAAATACTCCATCATTTTTGCTCATACAGATAAAAGTAATAACTCTTTCAAATCTGACACTAGGTTTATTTGTGTGCACTCAGAATAACAACGAAACGTTGTGCTTTTGTAAAATAATTAAAGCAAACAGGATGCGTTTCCTACCGTCTCAGTTTCTGTGAACCTGAGCACGAAACATCAAAAACCCATGTATACTTGGCTTACAGGCACTTAAGCGCTTATTAGGCTATGTAGGCAGTTAAAGGCTCATTATTATGATTTATATGGTTTATTAATAAACGTATGACTAATAGTCAACTAATGCTTAAAATGAACTACTAGTCAACCAGAAAAATCTTTAGTGGAGGGCAGCCCTAATGTAAACCATACTTTATAGTTTGATGGTTAATAGCATGGAAGCTTTTGAGTAATTTTATTGCAGAACCAATGGAATATTTTATAGGAGAACTCCACTTCCAGAACAATAATTTACAAATAATTTACTCACCCCCTTGTCATCCAAGACGTTCATGTCTTTCTGTCTTCAGTCGTAAAGAAATTATGGTTTTTGAGGAAAGCATTTCAGGATTTTTCTCCATATAAATGGACTTCATTGGTGCCCCAATTTTGAACTTCCAAAATGTAGTTTAAATGCAGCTTCAAAGGGCTCTAAATGATCCCAGCCAAGGAAGAAGGGTCTTATCTAGTGAAACGATCGGTCTTTTTTTTTTAAGAAAAATTTGTATACTTTTTAAGCACAAAAGCTTGTGTAGCACGGGCTCTGGGATGCGCGTCCACGATGCTATGAATCACGTCTTTCATCGTTTGTGTACTCCGGCTAAAAAAGGTAGAGCGAAAAACTCATTTTCTCCTACAACTTCAGAATCGTCCAACATCGTTGTACCTTTTTGTTTGTAAACAGCGTTTGACTTACTTGCACTTCCATAGTCTTTGCACTGACTTTTCGACGTGATTCAACAGTACATAGCGTCGTGGACGCGCATCCCAAAGCTTGTGCTACACAAGCTTTTGTGTTTAAAAAGTATACAATATTATATTTCCCTTCTTCCTCAGCTGGGATCGTTTAGAGCCCTTTGAAGCTGCATTTAAACTACATTTTGGAAGTTCAAAATCAGGGACCAATGAAGTCTGTTTCATGGAGAAAAATCCTGAAATGCTTTCCTCAAAAACCATAATTTCTTCATGACTGAAGACAGAAAGACATGAACATCCTGGATGACAAAGGGGTGAGTAAATTATTTTTAAATTGTTGTTCTGGAAGTGGAGTTCTCCTTTAACATAAACATGAAATTGCAACTGCAACCCATTTTACTTACATAATCTAATGGATTTAAAAGTGAAACGAAAAATTCAAAGAGAGTTTGCAGACGCCATCTAAATGTGTTTACTATTAACTATTAGCTTTCATTAAATTAATGGTAACAGCCTTTAAATTACTGGATTATACTTTAAACTTCAAATAATCAACGTCAAAATAGCTATTTTGCTATTAGTTAACCTTAACCAAAAATCCCCACACTGACATAAAGAAAGAGAAGCTATTTCAGATGCAGAAAAACATTCTGTTAAAGAACAGGAACACTTATTGTGGAAGAAAATGGGGTCAATTTTGATTTCATGACTTTGAACACTTTTGAGAAAATGCAATCCATTTGAATGACTTCTGATCGAATGTGGTGCAACAAGGTGAGGATTGCAGTTCACAAAGAGCTGAACTCGATCTGGCATCATTTGACTCGTTAAAATCTCTTACAAATGCCACTCTTATTCCATCAGAGAGAACTGTCACCTCTGGATATTCACTTTTTGTGTCAGTGTGTGGGAAGACAGCTGTTTATGATTTGAAGTATTTACTGTTTGATCCAAAGTATGAGTTAAAGACATTTTTCTTTTAAAAAAAATAGCTGCACTGATATTTAACTACTGCAAAGTCTATTTAAGTTTATTTGACAACAAGTTTTTGTTATTTTGTATTTCTCTCAACATAAGAATTAAAACTATTTTGTGCCACCTTGTTCAAATAAACTCCAGCCCTGTTTTTAATGCAAGTAGTTACATTTATATCTGTGACCTTAGACCACAAAACCAGTCATTGTCAGGGGCAGTTTTTTTAAATAATTTGAAAGCTGAATAAATAAGCTTTCCATTGATGTATGGTTTGTTAGGATTTGGCTGAGATTCAACTATCTGAAATCTTGAATCTGTGGAATACTGAGAAAATCGCCTTTGAAGTTATCCAAATGAAGTTGTTAGCAATGCATATTACTAAAAAATTAAGTTTTGATATATTTACGGTAGGAAATTTACAAAATATCTTCATGGAAAATGATCTTTACTTAATAACCTTTTGGCACAAAAGAAAAATCAATCATTTTTACCCACACAATGTATTTTGGGCTATTGCTACAAATATACCCAGGCTACTTAAGACTGGGTTTGTGGTCCAGGGTCACATTTATGCATTTGGCAAATGTTTTATATTGAAAGTTTACATCTTATTAGCTCATGCATTCCCTGGTAATCAGGGAAACCAGATTCTGAACACTGAATAGTCATCTCTGATGTGTAAATGTGGCTGTTCATATGTTTTTTTTTTTTTAATGTCAGAATGTTATTTTTTGCATCAAAGTCATTTTTGCATCTTAGTTTCAATAGATGCTCTCTCTGAGAAGTTTTTAAAAACTTCTTTTTAGACTACACTGAACTGGAAAAAAAAGCAATTTCAAAAAGATCATAGAAAATTGGATTTCTTACTGCACGACCTCTGTGATTCAAAGCCAAACACGCGGCACAGATGTAACAAACAGAACCACATCAATGTGGGCAATCAACAATTGTTGAAACTGCAAAAGGCATATGCAGAAACTCAATGAAGTGATTCTGAGGCAAAACTCAACACACCTTCATGGGACGCAGAGCAGAGCCCACTTTATTGCAACAGTTCCTCTCTGCGATCTCAAGGTGACGGCCCCGTCGACGCAGCACCTGTAGTTTAGCTTCAAGATCCTGAAGGTTCCTCCGGTCCCTCATAGAAAGAGGACGCCCATCGACACACTGAAAATAAAATCACAAATTTGCTTACTGCATGAAAATAGTTACTGGCATAATTTCTTTTATGCCAAAAAACATTAGCAAATTAAGTAAAGATCATGTTCTAAAAAGAAATGTAGCAAATTTCCTACCATAAATATATTACAACTTAATTTTTGATTAGTAATATGCATTGCTAAGAACTTCATCTGGGTGATTTTCTCAACATTTACATTTTTTCGCACCCTCAGATTCCAGATTTTCAATAGTTATATCTTGGCCAAATATTGTCCTATCCTAAAAAATCCATACATTAATGGAAAGCTTAATTATTCAGCTTTCATATGATGTATAAATGTCAATTTTGAAAAATTTACACATATGCCTGGTTTTGTGGTCCAGGGTCACATATTGTGAGTATTTGGTTTCAAATTCAAAATGTCTTTTTAATATTGATGGTCAGAATACTAATTTTCTCAGAAGCCAATAAGTTAGCACAAAAAGCTGAAGTTGGTAAAAACCATTGTTTTATGCATATGGCAATTCATTTAAATGACCTACTGTTACAGCCACAGGTTTGTTTGCAAATTAACCCATATTTAATGTGGTATGGGGCATTTTTTTCTTCCATTTGAGTTTTCAGTTCTGTTCATGGTATATGTTGATGAGGGCCAGCAAACACCCTGATCATTTTAGTTTGTACCCTATTTGTGTACTTTTAAGATAGACTAATTTGCTTTAAAACACTGTACAACCTTTAACACCAACATATAGGAAGACATGAAAAGATATGAGAAGTATGTTCTCCCAAAAATGCAAATTCTGTCATTAATTATTCACTCTTGTGTCGTTACAAAACTGTAAGACCTTTGTTCATCTTTGGAACACAAATTAAGATATTTTTGATGAAATATGAGAGTTTTCTGACCCTGCATAGAGAGCAAAGCAAGTACTACATTTAAGGCTCAGAAAGGTAGTAAGGACATTGATAAAATAGTCCATGTGACATCAGTGTATACTGAGAATACTTCATACATCATTTTTGGGTGAACTATCCCTCTAGGCCTTTTTATTTTACTATCTTAGCTACACTTCCATCCAAAACTTTGGGGTCAGTAAGATGTTTTTGACTCTTACACTCACCCAGCCTGCACTTATTAGATCAAAAATCCAGTAAAAATAATATTGTGAAATACTATTATAATTCAAAATAGCTATTCTCTATTTTAACATATTTTTAAAAAATGTAATGTGATGCAAAGCTGAATTTTCAGCATCATTACTCCAGTCTTCGGTCACATGATCCTTCAGAAATCATTCTAATATGCTGATTTGCTGCTCAAAAACATTTATTATCTTTATCGATGTTGTCACTTTTGAACAGTTTAATGCAAATTTGCTGAATAAAAGTATTAAAAGTATCCCAAACTTTTGAATATTAGTATATAAATTGCCTTCATTATTTGCATCTGTCGACAATCCTCAGACCCATTTTGTGTCGGGATCCACCAGATGAGAACCAGTGACCTTAAGGACAGCAAAAGACAAGCAGCTCATCCTAAATAAAGTGAGCAGAGCTCTGATCTGAATTCAGTTCACACAAACAGAGACCTTGGCTTTGAGCTTGTCTATCTGGTGCTCCACCTCCTCCGTGTCTTCAGTGTTCTCCAGCCGCTCGTACAGGATGCTGCGCGTGCCTTTAATCAGGTTCAGCGGCAGGACGGACATCCCGTACGCCTGACGCGGAGAAAGAAAGAGCATTAAAGACCAATTATACACCATTCACAGTCATCAGGCAGAGTGCCACCACAATTTCACCAAGAGACCTGCCGATCGCCTCTAAGTGCCACTGTGCAGGGAAACTAAATCCATACATTATGGCACTTGATAAGAAAAGAGCACTTTCTAAATGGTGTCATTCAGAAGCCCACTGAATCCATGTATGTGTTTTCTGTGCAACGAGGGCGAAGAGGAAGAGATGAAAAGAGTGTGAGAGTGTGCGTTTGCATGCAGCGACCATTTTGAGATGTACGGCTTGACTTCCAGCAATGCGCAGCCTAACAGTGCCCCCATGTGACGGCGCGAAGCGCGCTTTCACATGCACAATGCATCGGAGAGGAAATATCTGAGCTTGTGTAGGGAAATATGATAAAGCCCTGCAGTTTCTGAGGGCTGTAAATCAGAGGTTATTTCAACACCCTGAGCTCATCTATGTTTTTTTTTCCCATCTCGGCGTTAGGAAGCACAGGTCTTATGCAGTGAGCACAGAAAGGCCTGGGTCAGAAGCCTGCTAGCCTTCTCAATATGGGCTTTGTGAACTTTAATTAAAAATAAAGACCATCTTCAATACTCTCCTGGTGGCAAATCAATACAGGCAGAGAATAAAAGAGACCCGGTTGTGCGTACACACACACCTCGAGAAAAATGCACCCACATTCGTTGAGGTTCTGCCATTTTCAAAAGCTTTCATATCAAAATGCTGACAAAAGTCAGCGGCACAATTAGATCTTCAGAAAGCGGCTAAAACACTGGTGACCTTTTTATCTTCTCTGCCGAAGATGCTTTTAAAGCAGAGAAGGTGACGTGCTCTGTAAAACTCGTCAGGCCGTGTGCGTCCGTCCGTCCGTCCGTCCGTCGCCACGGGCCGTGACACCCTTTGCTATGAATCACGAGGGCTCTAAAGGCCGGACCATGTCCCGAATACCAAGCGCTCCTCATAAAAGAGGAATCTGTCCTGCATCCCCAGTGAGCCGTCTCCTCCTCCTTCGCCTCCTCTTTCCCATTCTTTCCTGCCCTCCTCGCCCCTGCAGTCCGTCAAGCGTGAGAAAAATAAAAGAGACACTCCAAACAAAAACAGGTGTGTTCTGTGCTGATTGGAAAAGGAGACCCGAGGCAGGAGACAGAGAGAGAGTATGATAGTTTGAGAAGGAGGGCAAAAAGAGAGAGAGAAAAAGAGAGAGAGGAAAGGTGGAGAGATAGAAGATGAAGGGCTTGCGGTTGTCAGCTGGGAGAACGGAGGAGAGAGGGATGAAAGTGGGGATCGGGGAGAGAGAGAGAGAAGAGAAAAAGTGGAGGCGTACACCCCCTTAACACAAGGATGCTTTTGTTCAACAGCCTGCATGGGAAAAGTGTGCGCTTTTTGTGGCTCTGCCACAAAACTAGGAGTTTCTCCTGACTTTCTTTACACTTTTCAATGTGGCAGACAAAAAATACAATAATGTGCAATTTTTTTTAAGCAGACTCCCGTATACCTCAGGACTCTTTTTAACCAATAAATTTTGGGCTTTTCTACTTGTTTTAGGGCTGTCGCTAATGATTATCTTGGTAATCGAGTAATCTGATGATTCATTGAATAATTTTATAATTTTTTGTAGTAATAAAAATAGACCTAAGTGAACAACAGCCTTTAAAATGACTCGAAATACATATTAAATAGCAATGAGGCAATAACAATTCGTTCAAATGAAGTATCAAAAGCAATTAAATATGTGGTTTTATTGAAAAAAACTGTTAAAGGGGTCAGCGGATGCCCATTTTCCACAAGTTGATATGATTCGTTAGGGTCTTAATAACAAGTCTATAAACATGCTTTAGTTAAAATTCCTCAGTGGTAGTGTAAAAAACACCCTTTTTACCTTGTTAAAATCAGCCCTGTTCAGAGCAAGCCATTCGGTTGCATGTTCCTTTAAATGCTAATGAGCTCTGCTCACCCCGCCCCTCTCTTCTGTGGGGTGATAAGCCGGTCTGTTTACTTTAGCCGTGAAACTTGCTAACTAGCTTCTGCTGTAGGTGAAGCTGCATCACAAATGATTCACGCAAACATAGACGCATTTATGTAGATAGCTGGGTGCATTTCCTTCTAAAACGAAAATAACGTTAATCACATGTCAGGTGGAGTAAATGATGACTGCTATGATCATATGATTATGACATCCAACAACAGAACACCTCAATCGGAGACTTGTCTTCTCCTGCATCGGAGTTGAAACAATGGTGGTCGGAGTCGAACTGTACACAGCTCAATCAGGGCGGGTCTAAGGTAAGACGGTCATGTCAATCAACTATCCTGAGAGTGGCCTTTTTCGGTGTGTTGGTGAGAATAGCTTGATTTAAAAAGGGGATATTTCTTATAAAGATTGCAAAAACATCACTGGGTGGATTTTTATCATAATAGGGTGGTTGTGTACACACACTGCCAACACACATTTATGTTCAAACAACATGTAAAAGTCAGTTTTGCATCCGATGGCCCCTTTAAAATACATAATGGATTATAAACAGCGCTAATGTACATTCCGCATTAAAACAAATGACTGCAGAGGGCACCAACGGCCTGATGATTTTTACACTTTACTGTGCAATCTAATTCGTGTTTAATATTGACTCACCAACATTTAATTCAAATGTCCACTTAATCTTTAATATTTGGCCATTTCTTTACGATAGAAAAGCAACAGTCACTGTAATTTCTTGAATATGAAGACATCAAAACTTATATTTTGAAATTGTGATGAAAAGTTAGCAAGATAATGATGTATTCTCCTGTGTTTGCGTAAGTTTAGAAATGACAGGGGTTGGACAATGAAACTGAAACACTGGCCAATATAGTGTTGGAGGTTTCATGGCTATATTTATGCAGCCTGGTGGCCAGTCTTTACTGATCGCACATTCCACCAATAAGAGCAGAGTGTGAAGGTTGACTTTGTGCACCCAATAGCTCAAACATTGTACCCTGAAGGTGGTGCCGTGTATTAGGATGATAATGCACCAATACACACAGCAAGACTGGTGACAAGAGTGATTTGATGAACATGAAAGTAAAGTTAAACATCTCCCATGGCCTGCACAGTCACCAGATCTGAATATTATTGAGCCACTTTGGGGTGTTTTGGAGGAGCGAGTCAGGAAATGTTTTCATACACCAACATCACATAGCGACCTGGCCACTGTTCTGCGAAAGGAATGGCTCAAAATCCTTCTGGCTACTGTGCAGGACTTGTATTTGTCATTCCCAAGATGAAATAATGCTGTATTGGCTGCAAAAGGAGGCCAAACGGCATACTAATTGTGGTCTAAACCCAGGTGTTTCAGTTTCACTGTCCAACCCCTGTATATACCTTACAAATCTGATTAAATAACGTGCGTTGTGTTCCCAGGTGAACGTTATAATATAAAGTCAAACTCACAACAATATGCAGAAATGGAGTTTGAGATGCTCCACACATGTAAATGATAACAGTTTGTGTAGCAGCATTTAATGTGAACAGAGCCGCTCTGACCTACACCCATGTAAATAATTAAAGCGCGTATATTAAACCTGCATCGCATATAATTATTTGACTGAACCGTAGCATTTGTGAATTCTGAATAGCATTATACTTTGTTTAGATTTTTAAATGAGTTTAATGATTTTTTTTTTAAATCAAACACTCGCATAGAATCAAGGAATTGTTGCAGCCATAACTTGTTTTAAACACCATTGTCAAATATTCGGAATCATTCAAAATTATTTTTGTTCCGAAAACATAATAGAAGATTTTTTTTAAAAAGCTCACAAACTGAACATCATAATGACTTAAAAGCAAGAAAACAAGCCAAAAAACATCCAGATAATAAAATGTCACTTAAAAATTATTAAATATTATTAAATCAAAATATTAAAGTAGTAATATTTTGAGAATAAAGTCATAGCATTGTGACAATAAAATTGTGATTTTGTATGAAAAATAAATGTATTCTAGGTTTCCCACGACCATGAAGTAGTTTGATTATTTTGAGCAATCAGCGCAAACTTGAACTTTGTGTTTGAGGTCATTTAAATTAACATCCAAATCATGTTTTCAAAGTCAATGGGGCATACTGTAGGCCTAATTATGCAAATAATGTCACAAAAGCATCTTTACTGATGAAGGAGGGAATGCATTTACAGTAATGTTTTCAACAACAATAAAACAACAATCACTACATCCACTAAAATTACAAGCAACATTAAACAATCAAAAGGTTGATCTCACATTATTATTTTAAAATAATCTCTCTGTGTTAATGCCATAATGAGGACACAGAGAGTAAGTAAAACTGACCAAAAAAACAAAAAACTAAGAAAACGCAAACACAAACAGATGCATAGAGAGTTCAGCATGCAACACGCAATGGACTTCTGCCAGATGGTGTTTCAGTGTTTCTTCTGTCCCTTTTGTAGTCTGTAAATTAAATACAAACGTGTTACACCGCTGGAAATGAGAGGCTAATTCTATTTGCTGTTGCTTTGTAAATATAACACTGTCAGTTTACACCGTCCATGCAGGTGTGGAGAACAGTGTGTTAGAGAGAAACACATCTGTGTCACTTGTCATGGTGAAAACTAAATTAATATAATATCTAAAACGTTTTATAAAATGCATACTGCAGCTCTGGTTCTGGGTGCTGATTGGTAAGTATTCCCTACCACTTAAACCACTTTCTTAAAGAACTTTTAAACAATTCAATGGACATAAATAATAATGATGACAGTATATATATATATATATATATATATATATATATATATATATATATATATAAGTACCTTGAACTAACAATTACTCTTTAAAATGTAAAATAATATATTGTTGGGTCATGATATCTAATCTATACTGTCATTATGACTTTATTTTATAATATTTGCATATCATGTATGTACATATATATCAGGGGAATTTCCTTAGAAGAGGCAAGGGTGGTGGTGGTTATCTCCTCAAAATATTGGATGAGGAAAAAAATCTGTAGTGCAAAGATAAAACAATGCCAATAATACAAAATATAACATTAAAAAGTGTATAAATCACTTGTTTTTCTAAAGAAACATCATCCAACAGTGACACCAGCAGGTAAAGTTACAGCGGGAGTCTGCGTCTCTCTCACCTCCCCTGAGCCCATTGAGTTTTAACAGACCCCCTAAAGAGTCTAAGTGGGGGGTAACTGAGAATGAATGGGGGCAAAGTTGTGTTAGAGGAGGTAATGCCTCTATTGCGGTATGATTGGATATGACTGGTTATTATCGCCTGTGATTGGTTCATGCGATAAATCCCGCCTCTTATGTTTGTGTAACATGCACGTTCCGTGTTTGCGAATTAGCCTGAATTAACAATATACTAGCTTTAATGAGAAGACTAATTTTAAAAAGTAAATAAACACACTTAGATATAACCACTTCGTTACAACAAAATACAGTAAGACCTAAAATGTCATGAAAACATGATCTGTGGGAGTTTTTAATGTGTAATCAGCTTGGTGGAATTTAAAGCAAATCTCTGTCTGTGACCAATATTTAACAAGCTTTGATGACCTGAAAAATTCAAAAATAATTAAAAGTTAACTATTAAAAAGAATGTCTGAACATAAGGTTTCAAATAAAATATATTGTTTAAATGGTCACCGCCTTGAGTAATTATTTTGGAATAAATGTAAAATGCCTTAAAGAACACTAACAAGGAGATTCATACTTGGCTTTAATTAACAGAATATCAAAATATAAAATTGTTATTTTTTTCTTTTTCTGATAGTGTAAGTAATGTTTATTTAACCAACAAAATGGAACTGGGACATGAATTTACATTTGATTAAAACAACAAAAACAAAAAAAAACAAAAAAAAGAGGTCCTCCTTATTTTAGAACACCGAACAGGTGACCCTGGACCACAAAACCAGTCATATGTAGCACGGTTATATTTGTAGCAATAGCCAACAATACAATGTATGGGTCAAAATGATAGATTTTTCAAACTTAATTTTTGATTAGTAATATGCATTGATAGGAACTTCATTTGGACAACTTTAAAGCTTTAAAGGCCATTTTTTCAATATTTAGATTTTTCTGCACCCTCAGATTCCAAATTTTTAAATGGTTGTGTCTAAGTCAAATATTGTCTTGTCCTAACATACATCAATGGAAAGCTTATTTATTCAGCTTTCAGATGATGTTATACATCTTAGTTTCAAAAAATTGACCCTTATGACTGGTTTTGTGGTCCTGGGTCACATATACTGAAAGGTAGAGAGAACGATAAAATGATCAATAACATGCTAGAACAATCGATAGAATGACAGAGCAAATGACTAAACAAACAATAGAACAAATGACAGAAAGACAAAAAGAAAGACAGAAAGAAAGAAAGGAAGGAAGAAATGAAGGAAGAAAAATTGGAAGCAAACAATGCCTAATCATATCCCTAAAACCAACCCACCAACAAACAAGCAAACAAAAGAACTGAACTAATTAAAAAGACAGGGGACAAAAAGCATATTTTCTGTCTCAAGAATCCCATGAATAGGACTGAGACATGGAAAAAGAAACTCTGCATAAAAGAGCAGACCTGAGTAAATTAAAATTGTGGCATTTGTTGTTGAAGTGGCTCCTCAAATGCACCCGAGACGGCGAGGAGGAGGAAGAGGCTCTCTTGCCAGTCGCAGGTCATTTTTGCAGCACTATGATTAAATCAGAGGAAATTAATGCGGTCACCCTCTCGTTGGGAATCAGCATCTTTGGGCCGCAGATTTAAGAGGGAGAGGAACCCTCCAGGGCTGAACGTCAGAGCGCCAGCCAGACTTTTAAATCACCACTCTGTGTCACGCAGCACGGGGACCGAGACGGCCCACGGTCAAGCGGACAGATCAAAGAGCCGTGATATACGCTCATATGCATATGCAAATATTACATGCACATTAAAAAGTCAGCGGGTCAATAATTTTCGCTGGAACGTCACACCGGCAGCAAAATGAGCTTGATATAAGACCTCAGCATCTATATTAGCCAATGAAGGACGTTAAATGGGTTCAAGTGAGAATGCAAGTGGCGGTTTTGATGTCGAAAACTATTCATGCACAGCAATCGGTTTAGACTTTGGGAGGTCAGGAACCGCTTTGAGCAGAACGGGGCTCGATCAAGCATAAAACACACTTTTGCACCTCATAACGTTGAGGGTGATAAAGGCTTTTTGAAACGGCATCTTGGACAAAGGAGGGTCTACGAGTACATAAAGGTGTCAAAAAAAGGAGGGCCCTTTCAGATGATAAATACGGATGAGGTGACAAGGAGTTCAAGGTGATTGGTGATCACTAATGGGAAAAGTTTAGAATAAAGTAGCAAGAGCTGACACATACTATACACAACAGTGATGTGAAAGACTGTCAGTGGAAGGTTTAACCCGCTGGTTGTGTTCGGGTCAAACTGACCCGAAAAAAAGATTTTTTTTTTTCCGAAAATACTAGTTAATGTTATCACATTGGACTCAAACTTACTGACTTTGTTCACACAGGGTATAAGTACTTCTCTGAATTTTTTTTTTTTTGAACTTTTGTAATTTTTCTGAAATTTTATGGGCTTTATTTCACCTAGTCACACTTCTGGTGTTCAAACTCCAAACAACTGCTTATAAATCTCTTATTATGCTATATTATCACTAAAGTCTGCATTCATTCTTTTTGTCAATTTGGTTTCTTTCATTTAGGATGATTAATGTAGGCCTCATTTTTCTGAGAGAAGGTACCTCATTTTTAGAGTGAAAAAATCATTTTTTATGAATAATTTTCACAATCTGAGATTAAAAAAAAAATTATGAAAATTTGCACTGTGTAGCACACTAGTGTGCTTTAATGTTTAATAAGGAAGTTCGCTTTTAAATGCTTTGATTTTGTACAAAATTGCAAAAAGTCACACTTGTGGGGTTCCCGGTCAAAAATGACCGGGCTCGAAAACAACTGCTTATAAATCTGTCATCATGCTATATTATCACCAAATATTGGATTCAATCTTTGTCAACTTGTTTTCTTACATTTACGACTGCTTTTGTGTTTCTATTTGCATCTGATTAATCGTAGGCCTCATTTATCTGAAAGTAGGCAAAACTACAAAACTGCACAAAGTCACACTTGTGGTTGACCGGATTCCAAACGAGGTACCTACTCTCGGATAAATGAGGCCTACGATTAATCAGATGCAAATAGAAACGCAAAACCAGTCCTAAATGAAAGAAAACAAGTTGACAAAAAGAATGAATCCAATATTTGGTGATAATATAGCATAATGACAGATTTATATGCAATTGTTTGGAGTTTGGTCATTTTTGCCCGGGAACACCACAAGTGTGACAAGAATCCAAACACAACCAGATTGTTAAATTCACTCTTCTTAGGATTAAAACGAAGACATCGTGCAGGAAGTAAAAAAGGTGTTTCAAGTGCAAAACCACTCTCTTCAGTTCAAAGCGCAAACAACATTTGCCTAGAAGGAGCTCTTCTGCATTTTCCTGAATAAGCGATTCACCCCCAAACAGCCTGAAATAACCAAACTTCTGCAACTTCACGCTGTTTCACTTAAAAAGCACGATTA
Organism: Labeo catla; assembly: GCA_012976165.1. Taxonomy (NCBI): domain Eukaryota; kingdom Metazoa; phylum Chordata; class Actinopteri; order Cypriniformes; family Cyprinidae; genus Labeo; species Labeo catla. Next base: position 312,401 of record VONZ01000358.1, read on the forward strand.
AAACGCCCAGCATGATTGTTTTTAAGAGCTGGCCATCCAAGCATTGGATAGGTAAGTTAGCTTCGCCCGCCCTGACCATATGGCACTTCAGAGGCTTATTAACAAGCCGAGGCTCCTGTTTGTATGTGCTTAGGTTGAATATTAATTTCCCAGTAGCTCAGCAAAGTGTGATGTTGGCCAAAAACAGCAAGTGCCGAAGGTTTGAACTGCTTGCTTTAGCGTTTAGTTGAAGCGCAGCCGGCCGTGGTGTTGTCATTACGAGTTTACATCTCGGCCAGTGGTTTGAATTAAGAGCAAGTGGCCACCTTGGCTCAAAGTGCGGTGATAAATTAACCTGCCCACCGTGGACAACACTGCTGCTGCATACGGCGCCCATCACTTAGATTCCATTAGGTTAATCATGCATAATAATAACACATAGCCCGGTATGATAAATCACCCATCGCTTTGGAAACTTGGATTGGGGAGGATGGGTGATTCGGGTTCTCTGGTGTAGAAGGGGAGGAGGGCTGAGAACAGAAACAATGGGAAAGAGAAAGTGCAATAGGAAGAGCCCGAGTGAGTGAACCCTGGGTTTTGACAAGGAATCTTTGATTGGTTCTGAGTCTCTGTAGCACAACCGAAAAGATCAAAAACAACGGCGCACTAGGAGTCTATCTTTCTCCATAAGCCACTCTCTGAGCTTCTGACAACACGAGGTCAGAAAGAAGAGCATTACCATCCTCAGAGCGTTCTGAGAATTGTCTAACCTTTTAATACGGGCCTGTATTCAACAGCTTGAAAGCCTCTGTTATGTACGATTACTATTACGTGAAAAACACACTTGGGGCAGATTTACTAACAGCTTGCACCAACGCAAACCGCCTTTTGGCATTAAAATAGTACTGTCTAAAGATGCACAGTGAAGAATTAGCACTGAAAAGACGTGGGCACAGTTATTTTTACGCCTGACCTTACTGAATATGCATTTGTAGGAGTTTCCCTTTCAGACGCAAAATTTATGGGAGGAGAGTATTAAAATAAACCACACAATGCAACATTTGAAAAAAAAGCATGTTTTAAAACAGGTGGTAATTTTTAGTAGATTGGGATGGTCACTGAGGAAATAAGATGTTGCGCCTGTGTTCTTTAATATGCACCTTGTCAGTAAATCACACAGAATCTTCCCCTCCCATCAGCGCTTTTATAGAATTTCGCTCCAATGCAAATTTGCCCTGATTAGTAAATCTGGCCCTTAGGCTTAATTGCAGCAGCAACTCTATAGAGTACTTCTTACTGAAATGTGACCCTGGAGCACAAAACCAGTCATAAGAGTCAACTGAGATTTATACATCACCTGAAAGCTGAATAAATAAGCTTTCCATTGATGTTTGGTGTGTTAGGATAGGACAATATTTGGCCTAGATATCTGAAAATCTGGAATCTGAGGGTGCAAAAAATAAAAAATTAAATATTGAGAAAAATGCCTTTGTTGTTCAAATGAAGTTCTTAGCAATGCATATTACTAATCAAAAATTTAAGTTAAGTTCAATAATAAGTTTTTATATATTTACATAAAATTTAAGAAAAATCGCTAATTTTGACCCATACAATGTATTTTTGGCTATTGCTATAACTATACCTGTGCTACTTAAGACTGGTTTTGTTGTCCAGGGTCACAAATGTCATAATTAACATGTAAAACTGAATGTACAAATTTATTGTGTAACAAATTTAATATATTATTAAATAAAAAAAAATATATATATATATATATATATAATTTTTTAAGTATATATACACTATATATACATTGTTAAAATTTGTTTGTTGTTAAAAAAAAAAATGTTAAAAAGTTTGAAATTAGTATGATTTATTTATGTTTTTTAAAGAAGTCTCTTTTGCTCATCAAGGCAAAAAATAGAATAAAACAGTATACTGTGGAATGTTATCAAAATTTAAAATAACACTTTTAATATACGTTTTAATATACTTAAAAAAATAAAACTTATTCTTGTGGTGGCAAGGCTGATATGGCAAGCCATTACTCCAGTCTTCAGTGTCACATGATCATTCAGAAATCATTCTAATATGTAGATTTATTATCAATGTTGAAATCAGTTGTACTGCTTAATTTTTTTTTTTTGGAACCTGTGATAATTTTTTATGACTTTTTGATGAATAAGAAGTTTATTTAAAATAGAAATCTTATGTAACAATATGTATATGTATATTTGTAAAAAAAGATTTCTGTTGTGATAAAAATGCTGTTGTTTTACTTTTTCTTATTCATTACAGAATATATATGAAGAGTTTATTTGCAAAAACAGATAACTCAGTTTTGTTTTGTTTTTTTTTTCAAAAATCATGTTTTTTCTGCGTTTTATTGTGCCAGTTAGCTGTATTTTTTTAGTTACTTTTTACCTAATCAAAATAATCCAACCTCGGTTTGACTGAGATTAATTAGAATGCACAATGAAAAAATGATTTTTTAAAATTGCTAAAAATGAATCTGCTTTTGCAAATGAACTCTTCATGTATACATTATATATATATATATATATATATAATATATATATATATATATATATATATATATATATATTTTTTTTTTTTTTTTTTTTCAGAAAAACAGTTTGTGATACCAATTTCGTTATCACTCCACAATTGACTATGCTACTGGATATGCTCCTTTATTTAAAATTGAATATTTATATAATTTTGTAAAAATAGTGTGCCACAGTGAAAGATATTCCTCCTCATTCTCTTCAATCCCTGATAAAGCGGAGATTCTCATAGCCTGGTTACTCATGATGTTGGCAATGAAAAATGGATGACATTAACAAGTGTTACAGTACAATCAATTTATCTTATCCGAATAGAACAGCTACAGTATGCTGAAGGAATCAGAATACAGGCGTTTATTAATGGCCTTCAGGCTCAGATATATAAATAGGAGAGAGATAACAGGGCATATACATCACGCCGACGTCTCAGGCACACGTCCACACACATCGTGAGAAATGACAGTGTGTCATTTTGAGCGATTGCAGGCCAAAACGCAAGAATCACAAAACATTTCTAACGCTGAGGAGCCGCTTTATCATTCAGGATGACTACAATCAAAGACTGTTTCCATATAGGCGGCTTTTGTGGCGTATGAGAAACCCACGCACGAAGATGACCTATCTCGGCTACAATCAAAGTTAGGTCAACAACCACTTCAGAAAAACTATTCTCTTGCACATCCATAATCACAATAATGTAGTTGTTGTCATTACCGTACACATAGTCTGTTTGTTTGAGTTTCCAAACCTGAGCCTGAAAAGTGGTTCAACCAATGGCATGAGTTTAGGGCGGGACTATCTGTTTTTGCAACCAATGACAGATGACTAAATTACACACTTAAGTCTATAAAAGAATAGACAAGCAGAATTAAATTGAGACATACTTAATGGTGAACAGAAGCATCCATACTTTGTCTAAAACTGCTTTCCTATGACAGTGCTGAGCAGTCCCTTCACACAACCCTCGTAAATGCATGCAAATCGATGGGGCACAAGTAACCACCCACCATTACCAATTCTCTGTTGGCCACTCACCGTGTATGTGATCACTGCCAGCATGCCAATCAAGGTGAGAGAGCTGATGGAGAACGACAGGGCGGCCAGGCCATCTGCAAGACAGAGGGGAATTTTATTTATGACATGGGCCAAATGCAGAGCTCTGTTAAGTTTTGGTCATACGCCAGATATTCAGAGCAGTTCCTGCCCCCCAGGGAAATTTCTCAATGCACCTCATCTTCTTTCCTCTCTCTCTATCATTTCTCTCCGTCTCCTCTTACTCTGACATAGTTACTGAAAGGTCAGCAAAGTTTTTGCCCTCTAAATTGTAATAGTCACAATGACAGGGTGAAAATATAAAGGACATTATGGAAAGTTTTTCAATAAAAATACGGCTTTATTTAGTCAAGAACAATACCAGTAAAATTTCACAATTCTTGATGCCACAGCGAAAGCAAATATGCCGCTAAACATTCTGCTTTATTTAAAATATTTATTTTATTATATTATTTATATTAGATTTTATTAGATTTCATTTTATATTGTTGATTAGTAGTCAGTATCAATACCAGGAAAATTTCACAATTCTCAATACCACAACAAAAGCTAATATGCCACTAAACAATCTGCTTTATCAAAAAAAACATTATATTATATTATATTATATTATATTATATTATATTATATTATAGTTGTTGTTGACTAATAATAATAAATATTAATATAATAAACATAATTGACTTTCGCATTTATCAAGTAATTATTCAAGTAAATAATCTGAAATAGAAATAATAAATTATGAAAAATACAACTAATTAAAATGTAAACAGTATATACTGTTGCTGTTGTTGTTGTTAAATAATAACAATAATAATAATAATTAATTAACTAATATAAATTAATTTATTTATCTAATAATAATTCATATAAAAAAACTAATAATATTTAAACAATGGAATGCAAAAGTACTTCAAAAGTACCTTAAACTTTTAAAATTAGGTTTCACATTTATCAAATTATTCAACAAAATAATCTGTAATAAAAATAAAAAAAAAATTAAAAAAAATACAAGAAATACAACAAAGGTAAAATGTAAACAGTATATACTGTTGTTGCTGCGGTTAATTAATAATAAGGGGAAAATGAGTGAAAAGAGAAGAGGGCATGATGCCAGCTGTCAGATACTACTACTACTACTACTACTAATAATAATAATAATAACTATGAAAATTGACTAATTGCAAACTTAGTTCACAAGTACCTTCAACTTCTAAAATTAAGTTGATTAAGCAAACATTTAATTAACCATCAATTTTTACATTTATTAAGTAATTATTAAGATAAATAAAAAAGTACCTAATTTTATACAAATTACAAGAAAAACAATAAATTAAATGTTTATATACATACATATATATATATATATATATATTATTGTTTTTATTTAGTATTTATTTATTTATTTATTTACTTATATAAATATAGTAATAAAACTACTTGAATTATTATATTACAAATAACCATCATTTTTTAGCCTCTTTTTGTTTCATGAATATATATTGAATATATGCTGAATAGATACAATGTGTGCCGTAAAAGAAAATAAATGCAGATTTTTGTTTAACACTTCAAAACTAGCCTACAAGAATCACCAGAAACTCAGTGGAGAAACAACCAGACAGTGCCATCTTTCTGCTCTTCCATTATTTAACAGGAGCACATCTGTATTTTTGCTGTGAATGACTTGAATGACTACTCACATTCAAAAGAAAATGCAATTTTTTTTTTCATATTTTTGTACAGACTTAGCAAAGTACATTTGACATTTTGTGAATCCCTAGTCCTCAAGATGGAACATGGAACCGAGAGAGAGGGAAAAGGGGAAAATGAGTGAAAAGAGAAGAGGGCATGATGCCAGCTGTCAGATCTGAGGCCAGCTGAGGCAGATTTATGGGAAGTGACCGCCACCGCACTCCCTGTTAGGATCCCACCTGTCATAGGGAGCGAGAGAGTTGAACACACACAAGCTTGCACGTTTCCCCTTTCCTCTGGTTCTGAGCTATGGCCCAGCGGAGCAAAACACAGCATCCTGGCAGCCCTGAGCCCAGAAAGCCCCCTTCTGCCTGCAGCCTACCTCGATTGAATGCAACCTACTGTTCTCTGTTTATTTTCCTCAGGAGCCGTTTTACATCACTCACAAAATGACTTCTTTCCATTTTGTTGAACCGCATGGAGTCTGAGAAGTGTTTGCTGCGCCACCCACCACGTTCCATACACAAAAAGCCCAGAGATACAAAAGCCGACGAGAAGAAATGAAGATGATTACACTCCGGTTTCCTAATGTAGCAAACGGAAGAATATAAAAAGGAGAGGCGCTTTGATGTCTGATGGCTGAAATGAGCATTTACATCTGAATAGGTGTTTCCCTTTGTGATGTCCCCGCTTTTGTTAAGTGGCTAAGGCGCGACGGCGGAGACAATGGCGTTCGTGTTTGGTACGGAAAGCCGCTCTGTTTATGAACTCCTCACAATGCGGGGGGACCTGCGTTCTCCGTCGCTTCCCCGGAAGACTTTCTGAGGGATTGGACAGAGAATATATTGTTTATTATCTGCGGCGGCTCCACAGCTGCTCTAGCGGCTGATTCCTCGGCACTCGCAGAGAGTGGAGGCCCTTATCTCGACATGCACCGAGCACCTCGGGCTTATGTGTGCCGAGGAGACCGCTGCCACTGAGAAGTGTATATTAAAGAGCTCTTAGCCGAGGTATTCACAACATGAGCTTGCTATGATAACCTCATGGAGATGGAAAGCAGCTTGCGAAAGCCAACTCACTCACTGGATTCTGGATTACAGAAAGAGAGAAAACGCGCTGCTCCCATACATTTATCGGCGGAAATATTATCGAACAAAAGCGGTGCAAACCTCTAAAGCGCTACATGCACTACAGAAGAAGTTCTCAACTCTTCTGACATTTTTTATTTATTTTAATCTTATTTATGGTGTATTTTAAACGTTTAAACACAGCCATATGCTAGGCCTATACATAAAATAGGTACTGTTGCACTGACACAGACAGCAATATTAAAATTCTGACCAATATCGGTAATTCTATTCATGTTATTAACAAATAAAGAATAAACAGAAAACAAAATTCTACAAAATTTAGAAAAAACAATTAAATTAAATTAAATAAAAAATTAAAAAGCTACAATGCATCACATTATAATGTTCAATATAAAAAAATCTGGTAATCTAAACAATTAAATAAATAAAATAATCATATTCCTGTCATAGCCAATAAAGAATAAACATACATTGCCATTCAAAAGTTTGGGATCAGTAAAGAAAACTTTTCTGCTCATCAAGGCTGTGTTTATTTGATTAAAAATACAGAAAAAACTGTAATATTCTGAAATATTATTGCAATTTAAAATAGTGGTTTTATAATTTAAAATACTTTAAAATAAAATTTATTCCTGTGATGCAAAGCTGAATTTTCAGCATCATTACTCCAGTCTTTAGTGTCACATGATATTATCACAATTTAAAATAACATTTTTCTATTTTAACATACTAAAAATTACTTACTCCTGTGGTGGCAACGCTGAATTTTCATCAGCCACTGTTCCAGTGTCACATGATCATTCAGAAATCATTTTAATATGCTGATTTGTTATCAATGTCAAAAACAGCAGTGTTTTTTGAAACCTGTGATACTTTTTCAGGATTCTTTGATGAATAAAATGTTCAAAAGTATAGCATTTATTTAAACATTTTTTTATAATAATATACATTAGCGTTCAAAGTTCTGGGTCAATAAATTTATTCTTTCTTTCTTTGAAAGATATTAATACTTTTATTCAGTAAGGATGTGTTAAATTGACAAAAAAAAGTACATTAAAGACTTACGTTGTTAAAAGATTTATTTTTTGAATAAATGCTGTTCTTTTTAACTTTTTAAGAAATCATCAAAAACATTCAGAGGTTCCAAAAAAATATTAAGCAGCTCAGAATGATTTCTGAAGGATCGTGTGACACTGAAGACTGGAGTAATGGCTGATGAAAATCAGCTTTGTATCACAGGAATTAATTATAATTCCCAAACTGATCCCAAACTTTTGAACTGCAGTGTACATCATTAAAACTCAATACAATTTAGTCTTATTAAATAAAAAATACAACCCCTTAACCTAATATGAACCATTTAGATGCTGTAAGTGAATTTAGGCATCACAACATTATAATGTACAGTATGAAAAATGGATATTAATTTGCTAAAGATTATATGTTTAACAATATTAAAATGATTTTAAAGAAAATATAGCACAAAAATAAATGTTAGATGACTGCAAAGGTAATCTAAATGTAAAACAATTATATATAGCGAATAAAAAATGCTATTAAAATTCTATATAAATTAGTCTAAATAAGAAAAAAATTAAAATCAATCATTTAAATGCTACAACTGTATTAGACATCACAAAGTTATGGTGTACAGAGTACAAATATGTAGCAATAATATTTAATCATTAGTATTTTTAGACATTAACTAAATTTAAAATGACTGCAAAAGTAATCTAAATTTAAAATGATCATGTTCATGTTAAATCCAATAAAGAATGTACAGTCAATATTAAAATTCTCTACAATTTAAAAATAAATAAATAAAATAACACAAGTGAATTTAGGCATCACAATATCATATGTACAGTATTAAAAATGGATATTCATTTTGAAATTTCCTAAAAAAAACTGTCATTTTTCACACCCTAAAAACAGATCTAACACCATGCAGTGTGCATGGTGATACTAAATTTTTTTCTTCACTATTCTGACTCATCACGCACTATCGCTGTGAATGCAAAATTATGTCATCAACTCCAAATTAGATTCAGCTGAGCTGACGCCTTATGCTTTCTCGTCACACTACGTCACTCCAACTCCAATTTGAAATGTAACTCTCACTGAAACCCATTCAGCTCAGCGGGAAGGTAAATCAGAGAACAAGAGCCGTCTGAGTGGATTCTGAGTCCGGGCCTCAGCTGCATAATTAAGTGGAGACTTTTTTTTTTTTTTCGCGCCTATGTCTGTGATAAGATCACATCTCCAGCTGTCTACCCTTTTGCACGCTCCCTCGCCTTTTCGCCTCAGTCTTACCCGCTAATGGGGAATCGGGTATTGCATTCAGTTTACGTTTTATGTCTGTTTCACATGGGGGAATCGGCAACTGAAGTGCTGCATATCTGTGGAATCGGTAATGGCAATGCAATGGCACTGGGTGGAATTCGTGAGCTTGGGTCGAGGTGCTCCTTTCAGAAACCGAGGCTTCTCAGGGACATGATAACCCTGCTTATAAGCACACAGGGTCTGGTTATTAATTTTACACATGGAGTGGAGATGAGGAGCAGGGTACCATGACCGTCAACCTCAAGCTCTGCTGCAGATTTTGACAAACAAGGCTGTTTCAAAAGGGACCCTTTTTTTGATGTTCCCCTTGCACCTAGACTTTTTGCTTGATTTTCATTCATTAGGCCAGGGCTGCTGGGAAGGGGCAATGACAGCTCTAAGAACCCCTCACAGGAATCAGGCACTGTCTCAAAGCGTCACAGACTTACTCCAGGCTATTATTGGATTAGGTTGGGTTCTTTAGTGGCTCCATTCCTGCCAACTTGAAGGTCTTCAAGGGAGAGTGAAGCAAAAGTCACGACCCAACCTAACAAGGGAACTTCTCTGAAGGAACACCATGGTGTCGGCAAATCACACTTGCTTTCTAAGAGCAAAACAAACCGTGGTACAAAAATGACTTGTACTGGAAGGAAAAAAGACGTGACTTGTTAGGCGACCTTCAAATGAGCCATCGTCCTCAACAGAGTGAAAACCTCAGGGATTTTCACATTTTAGTGCACTTTTTTCTTGCAAAACTAGCATATACAACATAAATGAACAATATTAATTAGGGGTATTTATTATTAGTATTATTATTTTTAATTTGTTTTATTTTATATTTTCCATTTTCATTTTAAAGTTTTAGTCATTTTTGTAATTTCTTTTTATTTTAGAAAATAAAAAAACTTTTATTTTGTATTTCATATACTAGATTTGCCTAATGTATGTGTGTGTACTCCGTGTAATTATTATGTATATATAAATACAAACACATTCATGTACAAATTTAAGAAATATTTACAAGTATATGTATTCATTATAATTGTATATAATTTATATTATTTATAATTACAAATATTTTGTAGATAACATTTCTCTGAAATATAAACATTAATCTGTGTGTATTTACATGTACATAATAATTACACACAGTAGACACACATACAGTATATTAGGTAAACTCAAACTTTTTTTTGTATGCGATTAATCACAATTAATCGTTTGACAGCTCTAATTTTTATTTATTTATTTTTTTTTTTTTTTAGATATTCTGTTTATGGTTTTTATGCTTTTTTAGTTTTCATTCCGTTTTAGTTTTTTTAATGAAAATGAGAAATGTTGCACTGGCAACAAGCTTAAATAAATTAAATGTTTTTGAAACAAAAATATTTTACTTTTTGTTACTTTTTTATGGTTTTACTTTTAGTTTTAATTAATGATAACAACCCTTGACTGCATTTATGGAGACTGAGAAAAAGAGGTGGAAGTTCACGGCTACACCGATTCTCACACACACACACACACACACACACATATACATTATATAGATATAGATATAGATATATATATATATATATATATATATATATAAGAGCAGGTGCAAACATGGGCCTGCCATTCCTGCTTCAAATGGAAGACCTGATTGACATGTCAAAAGCAGCCAGGTCTTTTCTTTTTTTTTCAAGACAGCAAATTTAGGTAGCACAATGAGGTCTGTTGACATTGACGAGGCTAAATGTCAGCGCTGCCAAACCCACACATCACCTCTGCTCGTGGCTCGGCAGCATCCGTCGCTTTCTAAAAAGCACCTGTCGTTTTGGTGTTGTGGCCCCGGAAGGCTTCAACAAAGCTCTTTTTGCCGTTTTCTTTGCAAGTGTCAGTAAAACTGAGCTGCAATTTCACTTAAAGAGGCTGTTAAGGTACTTACGGCTGCTGCCCAGCTCTTCGAACAGATACTGCACCTTCTCCCACTGAGTGGAGTTCTTGTTGGGCGGAGATTCCAATGGAACAAATGTCCTGAAACACAACAAAAATATTTTTTTTTCAGCATTCTTAAATAAATAAAAAAGTTCAAATGAATGGCACTTCATTTCTTTTAAAAATCTTACTGAGCCCAGAATTTTGAATGGTAGTATAAATTGTTACAACTACACTGTGTGCAGAATTATTAGGCATGTTGATATTCTGGTCACATTTTTTGTTATAGGCTTTACAGACATATAAGTTGAGAGTGACTCTTGAAGGACAAGCATCACATTCTCTTGTACCTCTGATTCAAGAATTTATCTTCCAAAATCTGGCAGTACATTTTGGGAGTTCATGTTTAGTCTCCTATCCTGAAAAGTCTGACTTGCAGAGATGGACTTAAATGAATTCCCAAAACTTACTGCCAGATTTTGGAAGATAAATTCTTGAATCAGAGGTACAAGAGAATGTGATGCTTGTCCTTCAAGAGTCACTCTCAACTTATATGTCTATAAAGCCTATAACAAAAAAAAAAAAACTGTCTTCATGTATTTCACAACACATCAGTTTGTTATTCTTATTAAGTCAGGGGCATTTATTAGGATTTTTTACCAAGCAAAGTCTCTGAGAACCTGACACATTGTACTTCTGAAGACTCCAGGTAGGTTGCAGTTCTGGAAAATGGTGGCGCTGGAGAACTGGAAACGGTTCCTGATGGTGTCACACCTAATTCTTCACCTTAATTCCTAATTCTTTTGCAGTTAACATGCATCTTTTCTTCTCCACCTGTTTTTTCTGACCATGCAGACTCAACAAGCATTTCGCTGTCCAATGGTCAAGCCTTAACTTTGCAAATTCTTGTAATGCATTAGTATTGCATTCTTCTCATGGGCATTTAATAATTTGGACTTTTCAGTCTGGGTTAAATATCTTTTTTTGGCTCATTTTATCTGTAAAAGAAAACATGCCTAATAATTATGCACACCTGAATATAAGGAGTTTTTCACTTCCAGCCTTCACGGACAATTATATATCACATATAAATGATTTAATACAAAATTGACAGCAGTTATTAAGACTGATGTGGTTTGGAATTGGTAAAATGTGTTTGGAAAAAAAATATGACCAGAATATCAACGTGCCTAATAATTCTGCACACAGTGTAAATCTATACAACAAAAACAACTGTTTTTAAATATCTGACAACTTAATATGGCTGTTACTCCCAAAACATAAATGTACAAACAAATGATCAAATTACAATAGAGCACTATGCATTTTTTTATGTATTATTTATGGACTTTTTACACCTTTATTGTGATAGGACAGTGGAGAGATGACAGGAAGGTACTGGGAGGAGAGAGGGGAGCAGGATCAGCAAAGGACCTCGAGGTGGATTCGAACTCGGGTCGCCGTGAGCACAGCTGCGCTATATGTCAGTGCACCAACCACAAGGCTATAGATGCCGACACAATATATTTAATTTTATAAAGCAAATATAGGACTACTCGAATACATGAATTCAAATAGATATTGGTAAACCACCTGTTTTCATTGGTAAGTTTAAGGGCTGGGGGGCACATCCAATGAAAGTTACATTTCAAAATATAAACTTTGAGTAAAGTTTGAGAACAAAAAAGTTTGAAGCAACTGTAAAAGTATGAAAGTTAATGTTGCTAGCATGATTTATCACATTGCTTACATGATTAGCTTGTTACCTGCATTTTTACAGGCTGATTACAATGTTGTTAGCATGATTAGCACATTGTTAGCATGGTACTAACATGTTATTAGCATGATTAACAAGTTACTAGCATGTTTATTGCCTGATTACCGTGTTGCTAGCATGTTATAGCCTGATGAGCATGTTACTAGCATGTTGCTATCATGTTTCTAACATGATTAACATGTTACTAACATGATTCTAACATGATTCCAGCATGATTAACAAGTTACTAGCATGTTATCAGCATGATTAGCAAGTTACTAGCATGTTTCTAGCATGATTAGCATGCTACTAGCATGTTGTTAGCAAGTTACTAGCAAGTTACTAGCATGGTTAACAAGTTACTAGCATGGTTAGCAAGTTACTAGCATGATTAGCATGTTACTAGCATGATAAGCAAGTTACTAGAATGTTCTAGCATGATTAACATGTTACTAACATGTTGTTAGCATTATTACCATATTGCTAGCACGTTTTAGCATGATTAGCTTGTTGCCTGCATTTCATAGGCTGATTACAATGTTGTTAGCATGGTTAGCACATTGTTAGCATGTTTCTAACATGATTAACATGTTAGTAACATGTTTTTAACATGATTAGCATGTTACTTGCATGTTGCTAGCATGATTACCATGTTGCTAGCATGTTTTAGCATGATTAGCTTGTTGCCTGCATTTTATAGGCTGATTACAATGTTGTTAGCATGATTAGCACATTGTTAGCATGTTACTAGCATGATTAGCAAAGTTAATATCATGATTGTAGCATGATTAAGTTACTACCATGTTTCTAGCATTATTAACATGATACTAACATTTCTAACATGATTAACATGTAACTAGCATGTTGTTAGCATTCAGTGGCCTATTCTAGGCCACTGATAAAGCAGGAGTCTCCATCTTAGGTCAAGTATACTTTATTCTTAAAATATTTTCTTCAAATGTTCTGTAAAACTTTAAGTGGAGTACCTTTACCCAAAAGGTAAATTGTCGTCTTGTATATGTATATCTGTATGTCTGTGGCTGACGGCATGAGTGCGTTTACTGTGAACTATCATGTAGAGATCCTTGTATACAGCTAATGTGATGTATCGCCGCAAGCTTTAAAAGCAGCTCAGGATACAGTATGCTCACATTCTCAGTAAATATCTGCAATACGAAGAAAGCCAGTCATCTCCAATGAGGAGAACATCACTCAGAGGGTGAGTTGCATAAGCAAATACCTCAGGCTACAGCTGGTCTGGGAAAAAAATTCCCATGTTTTAACCATTCGGTTCAGTTTTAGACTGTATAAACTCTATAATTTGTATGTCCAGCAATTAAAACTTGTATATGACGTCTGCCTGACCATGTGCTTATTTCACAAAAGCATAGCTTAATAGTGCAAACCTATAACAGCATTTTTGTGCTACATTAAAAAAAAAAAAAAATCTAAAAATTACAAGACTAATTTCGGAACATTTTGAGAATAAAGTCGAAATTACAAGAAAAAAGTTGAAATATTTCAAGAAAAAAAGTCTAAATGTTTCAAGAATAAAGTGAAAATGTTTCAGGATTAAAGTTAAAATTAAGAGAATTAAATCATAGCAAGTTACAATATTTTGAGAGCATAGCCTACGCATGCAACCTTCCCAGAAGTTGCCAGGCCACCACAGTTTATTTAGCAGAAATCATGTTATACTTGCAGGGACAGTATGATTGGAAATAATATTTCACGCCTTCGATTGCATTAATTAGGCCTATTTGTAGTGCACCAGCCACCCAATAATAGCAATAAGCTTTGTGCTTTTGGTACTTTTAATATAAAACAACAAAGTCTTAGCTTTCAAAACTGTCAGTTTTGTAGCAAAATACAAACATTGTGTCTTGCAATAACGTGTTTTTCACACTCTTTAACATGGTGGGACAGATCGCTGTATTCATGTGAACCAATTGTCTTTTTCATTACAATGAGACATTTGTTTCATTAAATGATACAATTTTCTTTGTGAAAATTTCACCATCTACACCACAAAAACGTCTGTGGCATCCAATCTTTCATTTGTCATATCAATTTAATTAAAAACAACAATAAAACTAATGTTTCATTGTAATTGGAAAGATGACTTATTCACATGCTGCTTAAACTGAGGTGAATACAGCAATCTGCCACGCCACATTAAAGAGCATGAAAAATACATTATTGTAATAGACATATTGTTTGTATTTCGCTACAAAACAGACTCTGAAAGCTGAGACTTTGGAATTTCTCCTGGTGCTCCCAATCCAGGTTATGTATGCGCAATAGGCTAGAATCTCGTAATTGCTACGAATTAATTCCCATAATTTCGACTTTTTTTCTCAAAACATTTTGACTTTATTCTCATGATATTTCAACGTTATTCTCAAAATACTACAACTTTAATCTCGTAATCTTAGATATTTTTATTTTTTTTAACATGACACTAAAACTCCATTATATAAACCAGAGGCAAAAATAGTAGTACAAAAAAAAACAACACAAATATTACAAAATATAACATTAAAAAGTCTATAAATCACTCGCTTTTCTAAAGAATTATTGTCCAACAGTGACATCAGCAGGTGTTTTTCTGCCTCCCCTGAGCCCATTGAGTTTTAACAGATCCCCTAAAGCATGCGGTGGGTTTGGTGGGGGTAATTGAGAATGAATGGGGGAAAGTCCCGTGAGGGGAGGCAATGCCTTCATTGCAATATGATTGGTTATGTTCGTCTGTGATTGGTTCATGCGATAAATTGCCTCTTGTGTTCATTCGAATTCCGCATTTACGAATCAGCCTGAATGAACAATATAATGCCGTTAATGGGACTAATAAAAAAAGACTAATAAAAAAAAGTAAGTAAACGACTCATACACTTAGATATTTTGACGTAACAAAGCAGTTATAAGACTTGAAATGGCCTGAAAACATGATCTGTTGGAGTTTGTAGTGAGTAATCATCTTGGTGAAATTTAAAGTGAATCTCTGTGTTTGAGCAATATTTACAGAGCTTTGCTGACTGATGATCCAAAAAATTCAAAGATAATTGAAAGTTAACTATTAAAAAGAATAGCTGAACAGAGTTCACAAATAAATTATATCATTTAAATTGTTACTGCCTTAAAGGAGAGGTCCACTTCCAGAACAAAAATTGACAGATAATGTACTCACCACTTGTCATCCAAGATGTTCATGTCTTTCTTTCTCTTTAGCCATGAAGAAAATATGTTCTTTGAGGGAAACATTTCAGGATTTTTCTCCATAGAATGGACTGATATGGTCCCCCGATTTTGAACTTTCCAAAATGCAGTTTAAATGCGGCTTCAAACGATCCTAAATGCGGTTGTAAACAATCCTAGCCAAGGAAGAAGGGTCTTACCTAGCCAAACGATCGTTATTTTCATAAAAACAATACAATTTATATACTTTTTAATGTCAAACGCTCGTCTTGTCTCACTCTGCCTGTCTGTTTTTTTTCCGGTTCATGACAGTTAGGGTATGTCGAAAAAATCCCATCACACGTTCTCCCTCAACTTCAAAATAGTCTTATATCGCTGTTTTACCTTTTTTTTGAGGGTGTTTGATCTTCTTTGCATGTTCACTTTGTTTCGGTACTTCTGCAGCGATGTAGGATGATTTTAAAAGGATTTTTGAAGTTGAGGGAGAAAATACGATTGGAGTTTTTCAACATACCCTAACTGTCTTGAGTCAGAATACACAGAGTTCAGGGAGAGCAAGACAAGACGAGGGTTTGAGATTAAAAAGTATTTAAATTGTATTACTTTAATGAAAATAACCGATCGTTTCATTAAGTAAGACTCTTCTTTGGCTGGGATCGTTTACACATTTGGGATCGTTTGAAGCTGCATTTAAACTGCATTTTGGAAGTTCAAAATCGGGGAACCATATCAGTCCATTATATGGAGAAAAATCCTGAAATGTTTAACTCAAAAAACATAATTTATTTATGGCTGAAGAAAAAAAGACATGAACATCTTGGATGACAAGGGGGTGAGTACATTATCTGTAAATATTTGTTCTGGGAGTGGACTTCTCCTTTAATTTATTATTTTGGAAAAAAATGTAAAGTGCTTGATGAAATTCATACTTGGCTTTAAACAATAGGATATTGATTACATTGTTAATGTAAAAATCTAAAATCTAAAATCCCACTGATTGAGACTGTTCATCCAAACTCAATGTTTGCCTGAATATCCAAACAACAATATAGGGTGTTAAATGTCACAATACATGACAAAATAATCATGCAACCCTAAAGTACACGTATACTACCTACTGTTGATATCCATTCAAAAACTTTAGAAGCCAAAAGGCCGCATTCAAATGGCAACAGATGCAAATGGCAACAAAATAGGGTAACTTTCATTTTAAATGCAGCCACATCATTCAGCATCACTGGCATAATCTGAGCGAGTTCAATTGACGTGTCACTTCAGAAAAGCTGCGTCGTGCATGAAAATGTCATCTTTTAGGGGTGTCAGTAAATTACGTTGTAAACTGTACGCGCAGCAGGACACTGTTTCATAAATCGACCAAGGACTCCGTGAGGGTTTCTGCAAAGGTACACAAGCTCAAAGACTTAACATGTATCTGACCTTCATATCCACTTTCCATGTCGTTTGCAATCATCAATTAAGGTCCAAAATACTATGTCAGCCAAACTCACTGTATATAGTTAACTTTCACTCCACCAGTTGAATGATATCGCATTCCACACTAAATTAAAAGCACACAGGCTAATTTATAAGCAACGACTGGTGGCTAATTGCAGGCTAATAGGCCAAATACGATCTTTTGACTAAAGATCTGTCCTCTAAGCACCCTTCTGAAACTTAAAATGACAAATGGGACACTTTGCGGTCTCGTGGACTTCACAGACACGTAGGCCACGTGAATGCAGGTCCACATGAAGACGTCCATTTGGGACAGGGCCCATGTGTCTAGAGCTTAGACCAAGTGCAGCATTGATAGAGTGCACTTAGAGCTCTTGAGACATTTCGATGGGTACGAGAGATTGAATGGGACTACAGAGGCTGGGAAGGGTCAGCTCTCCATTTATAAGTCCCATCCTTAGCGCAGACCAATCAAAACAGGCAAACAAAAAGAAGTCAGCCACCAAATGAACAATCACAAAACGCAGGGACTCTGCGTCTCACCCTGAGAAAAAAAGAGGATGGAAAAAGCCATCATGTCCTCCCACATCAGGAACCCTGAGACACAATACTCTTGGTAAAACACTGCAGTGGTTCAAAAGGTAAAATGAACACCAAATTGCTTCTGTCCGAAGTGCCATCCCCACTTTTAAATTTGGTCCACGGCATGTCCCTCTTCCCATTCTGCGATCAAAGTAACCCATCCCACTGGGTCTATACGACATGAAGGTGTGATGAAGGTATCCTGCCCCACAGGAACACTATTTAATGGTTGAGAGCACATTAAATTATATGACCTGGTGAGCAGACGTGTTATTCTTGCAGCGGCAAAGAAAATCCATTATGTTTATGCTGCACGAGCACTGCTGAGAACAAAAAGTATAAACTCGAGGTTAAACAGGACAAAGCCATGCCATGTATCTGTACACATTTAGACTGCATGTTGGTTTTTAGTTCGGTTAACAATTGGACAAGAAATTGTTACACGGCTTGACAAATAAACCTTTCAGGGTCTTGAAAATCGCCAGGTTTAGAGATGCCAGATCATTTGACTTTGGAGTTTGTTATTTACAGCACCACCTTTGGTTCATGTGTTCAATCTAAGACAAGGTATTTCAAAGTGATACCCACTCAATGTTCAAGCATCACTTTTTCACTATAAATATTACTTTTGTCAGCATAAAACTTTGCTTTTACGTCTGTAATCTGTTTCTTATGCTTATCAAGGCTGGCTGCATTTATTTGATCAAAAATCCAGAATAAACAGAAATATTGTGAAATATTATTTCAATGTAAATAACTGTTTTCGATGTGAATATATTTTAAAATGTAATTTATTCAATATAATTTTTTGTCAAAAGCTACCAAAAAGAAACACAAAATTAAAAAAAAATTATTACAGCAAAATAAAATAAAAAAACAGTAATCAAATAAAAAAACAGAAATATTGTGAAATATTATTTTGTTGTAAATACCTGTTTTCGCTGTGAATATTTTTTAAAATACAATTTATTCCTGTGATGCAAACCTCAATTTTCAGCATCATTACTCCAGTCTTCAGTGTCACATGATCCTTCAGAAATCATTCTAATATGCTGATTTATTATCAATGTTGATAACAGTTTAATATGTACTGTGTAATATAATGTATAATATAAATAGTTTAATATATGCTGTATAATAATATTTAGTTGGAACATCTGATACTTTTTTTTAGGATTCCTTAATAATTAAAAAATGATGATTAAAAAAAAAAGTATATTGTTAAAAAAGATTTCTAATTTGAATGAATACGTTTGTTTTTAACATATATATATATATATATATATATATAAAATTTTTATTTTTTTTAATATGTATTTTTGGAGTATCTTCAATGAATAGACATTTCAAAAGCATTTCAAACAGCATTTATCTGAAATAGAAATATTTTGTGACATTGTAAATGATCAATATAATGCATCCTTGCTGAATTAAAATAATAAATAAATAAATAAATCAATCAATCAATCAATAAAAAAAGTAGTGTACTAGAATGGAGATAGTTAAGAAGTGGAGCAAGAAAAGACCACAAAGATTACAAAGACCAATATTTATATTTGGAATAACCCGGACTTGGGAATAACACACAATAAGATCAGGAACAAGCATAAAATAGGCTCAATTTTGAATTAATGTTAACATTCATTTGATGTCCTACAGTACATTTTGCGCTCTCTGGCTCTCCAGAAATCAACTGTGTATCTTATTTACTTTCATAGTCTAATAGATTGATGTTAGTCTGTTAGCAGAATCCACTGATCTAAAATTGTTCAAATTACTGGTGCCAATCCAAGTGTATCAATAATAATTCACGATCTGGCTAGAGCCCTTTGCATTCCAAATTACCCAGAAATGTCATATTATGAGCATTTGATGTGCCCCCTGTAGAAATACCGCTCTACTAAAGCAATAATGGCTACTCAGATTATAGCTACAGTTTGTTCTCCAATTCCACCAAGGTAATCTTAGTACAAAATCATCTAATACCGGTTATCATGACAATTTTGTCTAACAATTTCCCAGCATTCTCACACCTGCTGTACTCCTGATGGAGGCTGAAGATGACGAGTGAATGATATAATAAAGCTCACATCGACCTCTCCACACACACACAGAATACTATAATCTCACAAAGCACACTTACCCAATCAAAAGCAGCGCTGAACACACAATCACAAATCCTACTGTATACTTCAGTGCATTTTTCACTTGCTGTAATGAGAGAATAAAAAACAGGTTTATCAAACTGCGTTCATCAAGTCATCAATCCGTGATAAATTACACTTCATGTAGAGAAGGGCTTTGGGCTGGAGCATAATTACATATTTGCAGCACTTAACAGTCAGGAACACAGTGTCCCTAGTTCATTTTCTGATGGAGACATTGTGGCTCTGTTCCAAAACCTGAGCTAATGCAGTGTCCTAACTGAACAGGAACCTTACAAGTGACCGATTTGGAACATTCTACATTAAATGAGCAATTTTCTGCAGCTTCCAAACAGTCATCACATAAAGCGCATAAGAGACTCAGCTAATAATTGAGTTCAATAATTTGGCATTAGCTTGTTACTAAACTAACAGTGTGATACAAAAATAAATTAACTCAGTATAATAATGCAAATAAATGCAATTAACATAGTAAAATAAGTAAAAACGCAAAAGAAAAAATGTAAATTAAAAAGGAAAATATACTGCACACTCAAATATTGGGTAAAATAGTGTATGTTTAATTTGATTTAACCATTCTGTTGTTTTGCAAATATAAATTTAAAATCTAAAATTAAGAATAGAATAGAATAGAATAGAATAGAATAGAATAGAATAACACATAGGCAACCAAACAAAATTACAGAATTAAATAAGAATTCTATTATAGCAAAAATAAAATAAAATAAAATAAAATAAAATAATGAAATAAAATAAAATAAAATAAACCCACAAAAAAGTACAAATAAATTAAAAGCAAATAAACATAGATACACAGTAAAGATCAAATTTATAATTAGTTACATAATAGATTTTGAAGTTTTCGTTTGTCCTTAAAAATACTTTTCCACTGAGCAAAATAAAATTATAATTATAGCAAAATAAAATAAACGCACAAAGAACATGTAAAAATTTTAAAAAGTAAAATATATTGTACACTCAAATATTGTAATATTTGAGTATTAGACTATATTTTAAATATTTTAATTCTGTTATTTTAAAAATATAATTTTAAAATATTAAATCAATAATATAATATAATATTACAAAATTCAATAAGGACTCGATTATAGCAAAAATAAAACAAAATAAAAAAATCAAAATGCACAAAAACGTGAAATAATGGATATTTAATTTTGTTATTTTAAAAATATAAAATGAATAATATAATATAATATAATATAATATAATATAATATAATATAACATAACATAACATAACATAATAATAAATTGGCAATATACAAAGGCAACCCAACAGAATAGCATAAGTAAAGAATTATGCTACTAAGAGACTGTATATATATTTTTTTTTTATAATAAAATAAAATAAAATAAAATAAAATAGATTTTTTGAAGCATGTTACAAAGCATTATAGATTTGCATTATCCATGAAGGATACATGCAGCACTGGTGATAACTGGGCCAAAAAAAAGAAGAGAGCATAATCATCCTGCCTCCCTTTCAGGACAGCACCTATGATGCTTTGAAAATGCTCAATGACATGACAAAATTTTGTGTACAGATGTATTGATAAACATTAAAAATCCAATTTGTACACATGATGACATATGCCTCTTCTATTATGAACCTTTTTTTATTATTTTTGAATACATTTGTATGTGTCAAAGAGTCAAAAATGTTAAGCCTGCAAATAAAATAAAATAAAATAAAATAAAAAGCTTCAACGATTATCTTGGACAGATTTTTTTTCCCCAAAGCATGTCACAATGCATTATAGATTCGCATTATCCATGAAGGATATATGCAATCCTGTTAAAAACTGGGCCAAAAAAAAAGAAAAGAAGACAGCATAATCATCCTGCCTCCCTTTCAGGACAGCACCTATGATGCTTTGAAAATGCTGCCTACGTAAGAGGCTCAATAGTTTTGGAACACAGCCACTTCTGACTGTTTCAAAGGAAAAGAAGGAGTGGAAAGTTTGCAAAGAGATCTAAATAACTTCTAGAAGATGGAGGAAGCTCCTCAGCATGTAATTTTGCATATCACTGTGGCATCCTTAGAGAGAAATATTTGACATTTGAAGCGAGCAGCAATATAGTGAGAAGGATTTGTTTTTCGTCACTTTATTACCTCAATGCAGTCAAATCTCTCGGAGATGGGTGTCTAGGTGAACTCACTGGCTTATTATAAATGAATTGCCATAACTGTAATCAGGCAAAAATCACTTAGCAATACCTCAAGGGCATTTTCTGTTGATATGATTAATGCTAACTTTTCTAACTGCAGACAGCAAGCCCTGCTTTACATCCTAGTATAGTACACACTATTTATTGACTACAAATAGCTCAACGTAGCTCTTTCCCATCTAGTTTTTCACTGTGTGTGTGAATTATCCTTGTAAGGCTGAAAAGGCAATCTATTTTAGAACTAGAAAAACAGGAAGGAGTGTCAGCTTTACCAAGCACTTGTTGCTGTTGTCTTCATCTTTCTCCTCGTAGTAGAAATACACAAACGGAATCAAGAAGAAGACGCAGAACAGAATGATGGAATACAGAGCTGTAAAAGAGAAAATAAAGATGGACAGTTACACACCTGGAGCACACTCAACAACCAGAATCCACATTAAATACAGCATATTACACATGGCGTATTTAGATGTCACCGGGTCAATGACGAGGCGCTCATTTTGTGTTAATAAACATTAAAAATGCAATTTGTACACATGATGACCTATGCCTCTTCTATTATGAACATTTTTGTAAATTATTTTTGAATAAATTTGGTGTCAAAAAGTCAAACATGTTTTTTTTTTGGTTTTTTTTACACGAATACGAATTTAAATTCTTTAAATTTAAATTCTTAAATATCTTCTATTATATATATATATATATATATATATATATATATATATATATTTTAAAGGAATGATAAGCAGGAAGTAGTTTGGGGAAAATATATATTTCAAAAATAAATGTAAAAAATATTATATAAATTAAAAATACAAATTCTCTTATTTATATACTGTATGTATATATGCATATTTACATATTTTTTTTTTTTTTAACACAAATACAAATATACGTTAAAAATCTTTACATATTCTATGTTTGGAGAAAAATGTACATTAAAATCTAAAATATTATATAAATTAAAAATACATATTCTCTCATTCTCTCTCTCTCTCTCTCTCTCTATATATATATATATATATATATATATATATAAAATATAAATGTACAAAAAATATTACAAATATAACGTTCAGTATTTGTGTGTGTGTGTGTGTGTGTGTATGTATGTATGTATATTATATATATATATATATATATATATTATAATGTTTTAGTAGTCTAATTTTTAGTATAATATGTATTTTTCTTTTTCTTTTTTTTTTTTACACAAAAACAAATATAGGTTACAATTCTTAAAAATCTTTTATTATTATATCATTTTTAAAGGAATGAGAAGCAGGAGGCAGTTTGGGGAAAATATATATTTTTTAAATATAAAATATAAATGTAAAACAAATAATATAAAAAAGTACATATTCTCTCTCTCTATACATATATATATATATATATACATATATTTATATATATATATATATATATATAATCATTATATAATGTAATATTATATTATAATATAATATATAATTATATTATAATATAATATATATTCATATATATAATCATTCATGTATATATATATTCTAGCATTATTAATATTATTATTTTTAAAGCAGAAGGCAGTTTGGGAAAAATACATACATTTCAAATATAAAATATAAAAGTAAACTTTTATGCATATAATTCTAATAATTAAAATAATTAAAAATATATTTTTTTTACATTTATATTTATACAAATACAAATATAAGTTAAAATTCTTAAAAATCTTCTATTTATATATATATATATATATATCTTTTAACAAAAATACTTATATTTACACTTATATTAATACATTTTATTATGAGAGATATTTTTATAAAAAGTATGCTCATGCTGAAAGACTGAATTTATAATTAGTTACACATAGTAAATATGTTTTTAAAGGTTTTATTTTCAATAAAATTATTATTTTTCCATTGAACATGTCAAAGCAACCAAAGAGAATCACAAAATTAAAGCAGGACTCAATTATAGCAAACATCAATTCTATCAAATATTAGTTGGATTATACACAGGAGTTCTATAAATCTATTTGTATATTTATGTATTGGTTTATAAAATGTATGTATAGTACACTCTGGTACAAGTATGCATGACATGTAGAGATAAAATGAAAAATAGAATACGAAAGGGTACGAACACAAATCAAGAGTGAAATCAATGTCTTCACACGTAAAGATTCCTAGAAACCAATAAAACTCCCACATGATGAGTCCTAAGACCCAAAGCGCAGACAAGCTGAAATAATCAAGTTAAAGGAGCAAAGATCACTGATATTGCAAGAGTTTACGTAACAGACTGTGACAGGCAGGGAAAGTGATTTTGTTGATTCCTCCCTTTCCCTGTCATGCAATGAATTAAAATCGTCAGCTTGGCCTATTTCAGTCCTGAAGCGGATCACACACTTTTGTGACCCTGTAAATTGTCATCTTCACTTCTCACGTAGGTTACTCAGTTGATACAGGCGATATGAATAATACATCCTTCTTTAGTTCGGAAAATGTGTCATCATAAAGCCCTGCAGATGCGTTTGTATACATGAATGGAGTGGATTAAGAAACTGCAGCTGGATACATGAGAAAAAAAAAAGTCTGGCGTGCACAAGACAAAACCACCCCGAACATCTTTCTCCAGATAGAAACAGGTCTGTAATCATATAGACTGTCTCCGATACTGGCAACACACCAGAACGACTTGCAATGACCTTCCAAGAGCGCAAAAAAAATGATCCATCATTCTGTCTGCGGTCAAGTAGGACAAAAAGCTAATTTCCGTGACCATGTAAACATGCTCTGCACACATCAGTCAAACGTGTACATGTGTGTTCACTTGATAAATGCGTCGATTTTATAAGATAGATGTGTGAAAAGAACAGCAGAGTGCGTTCCTGTCGGGTAAAACACAAATGTTTTTTAACAGCAGGCGAGGAGGAAAAAAACAGAGCTGCAACATTTCAGAATAAAAACATAATGGGATGAAAACGGTTATTGTTATTGTTTCATGAGCCCCGCGGCTGATTTTGCCAGCTGTTCGCGTGCTTTTCAAAACTTAATTTTTTGATTGCAGCACTTTTTCTGGATTACTGTGAGGGATTCGGTCATATGAGTTCAGTGGTTCAAAGCTGCTCACAGAGATAAACTTCACGCTCTCACACGCTCACGCTACAATTTACCTTGTGACGCCTGACCATCGCTCAATTTTGTTATGTTTCTGCACGGTTTTGCGTGATTAAAGAATTTCTCATGGTTTCGAGTATTTGTGTAAAGCTTTCAAGAGGTTCAACCCATCCTGTATCCTGAGAGAAATTCCACACAGTTTATGTTCTCAAGGCAAACCACATCCAACTCTGGACCAATCCAAGACACCCGGAATCAATTTGCTGCAATTAAAAATACAATAACAGTTTAAATTGTATTTGTCAAGAATGTCTGTTTGGCTAATTAGCGGTGTTTGCTAAGGCAGGCATCACTGTTTCTGTAGCATATACAGTACTTGGGGTTTGAGTGTTGAACAATCATTCATGTTAGTTTATGCTATGGACATGAGCGATACCTCAAATCATGTGGCTTGTCAATGTGTATTACAGCTAGAGATAATCAATACTATCAACATTTTTATTGATATTTATAATCCTCTTATTAATCAGCAATTTCTTTCAGCCATTCTAATCACAAAAATGCATAAATGCAATAGCATTAATAAATTAATAAATACATGCGTGCGTGCATGCATACATTTTGCCAATAGATAGATAGAACAAAAGAACAACAGTACGATAGAATGATAGATAGAACAAAATAACGATAGATAGGTAGACAGATAGATAGATAGACAGATAGACAGATAGATAGATAGATAGACAGTTAGATAGATAGATAGATAGATAGATAGATAGATAGAACAAAAGAACAACAGCGATAGAATGATAGATAGAACAAAATAATGATAGATAGGTAGACAGATAGATAGATAGACAGATAGACAGATAGATAGATAGACAGTTAGATAGATAGATAGATAGATAGATAGAACAAAAGAACAACAGTACGATAGAATGATAGATAGAACAAAATAACGATAGATAGGTAGACAGATAGATAGATAGACAGATAGACAGATAGATAGATAGATAGACAGTTAGATAGATAGATAGATAGATAGATAGATAGATAGATAGATAGATAGATAGAACTAGGGCTGCATGATTAATCAAATGCAATTTCCATGCACATTTTGTCAGTAAAGCCGGTTCTGTAATCAGCAGTAAATTTCCATCACCTGCTTTCAGATGGAGCACCATTTACTACACAGAGCTGTAGTTCAGATAGGTTATGCAAAAGATAGGTTATGCAGTTTTTTAAATCAAAAGAAATCATTTGCGATAATGGCAGCTGTTTGCGTAGCTTCTCATCTGAAAGCATGTGAACATACCACATTTAAAAAGATGTTTTTACTCCAAACTCACTTCATAACATCAGTCGAGTGTTTAAAATAAAACCTGCTGTGTGATGATGTGGCTTCTTACACAGAAAAAGGCATACAACATATGTCATAGTATTCTAAGCCGTGATAAAGGCATTTAATTATAAATATACTGTATCATAATGAAATTACAATAATAAGAACTCAGATAAACCATACATTGTCATAGTCGTGTGTTTATTAGTCAAGTTAAATCAATGAAAGCAGTTAAATCTTCTGTTTATTCAGCTGCAGCGGTTTCCTGGGTTTCTTATTCGGGCGTATTTGGAGTTTCCGTGCGAGAGCAGCCTCTGGCCTTCGGATGAAGATTTACTGCTGATCACAGAAGCGTGCTTCACTGAAAGATACGCATGACAATCGCAGCTTATGCCTAATCACGATTGCAATTGTGATTTCATTTCAATTTATCATGCAGCCCTAGATAAAACAAAAGAACAATAGCTAGAATGATAGAACGATAGATAGAATGATGGACAGAATATAGACAAAACGACAGAATGATACAAAGAACGATGGAACGATAAACAGACAGATAGACAGATATAGAACGACAGAACGATAGAACAACAGAACGATAGAACGATAGATAGATATATAGATAGATAGATAGAAAGATAGATAGATGGATAGAACACAGACAAAACAATATAATTATAGAAAGAACGATAGAACGATAGATAGAACGATAGATAGATAGAACAATAGATAGATAGATAGATAGATAGATAGATAGAACAACAGAACAATAGAATGATAGAAAGAATACCAGAATGATAGAACAATAAATAGATAGACAGAAAGATAGAACGATACAAAGAACAATAGATTGAATGATAAAAATGACAGACAGACAGACAGATAGAATGACAGAACGATAGATTGAACAACAGATAGACAGAGGGACAGATAGAACGATAGAACGATAGAACAATAGATAGATAGATAGATAGATAGAACAACAGAATGATAGAAAGAATACCAGAATGATAGAACGATACAAAGAACAATAGATAGACAGACAGACAGATAGAACAACAGAATGATAGAAAGAATACCAGAATGATAGAACGATAAATAGATAGAAAGATAGAACGATACAAAGAACAATAGATAGAATAAAATGACAGACAGACAGACAGATAGACAGATAGATAGATAGACAGAACAACAGAGTGATAGAACAGAATGACAGAACGATAAATAGATAGACAGAAAGATAGAATGATACAAAGAACAACAGATAGAATGATGAAATGACAGACAGACAGACAGACAGACAGATAGATAGATAGATAGATAGATAGATAGATAGATAGATAGATAGATAGATCAGTGAATATGCAGTCCTCTTGATTTCACTTTCACCCCTGCACTGATGGTAAATGCCTCCATATTATGTTTGTTTGGCAGATTGTGAGTAAGTGAAGCACCTCTAATATGTAGCAGGATAACACTGCTGGCATTATGGGAAATTCATGGGAAAAGGGTGAGGAGCAGACACTTACAGGGGCTACAAAGCTATTTTAGGCTGAAGGGGGAAATCTACATCTAATGGACGTCTCTGACAACAGGCCCAGTAAACCCGAAATAACTCCTGACCAAGACACGCATGGCTGAATGCCTTCTTGAGGTGATAACGTGACTCATTAGCATGATTCAGAACGTAAAGACAAAAAAAAAAGAATCAGACAATCACGACCACGGTAGACCCATCAGTATATAGGTGACTCGCAGCATAGATCTGTCTTTTAACAGATTAAACTCCTCCCAATAATCCCAAAGAGTTTTAATTAAGACAAATGGCGCAGACAAAAAGAAAAGAAATCCAATTTGTCCCTCCTCACAAGCACATTGTGCATCTCCGTTAATTCCGGGCACCTGTAGTGCACTAAAGTACCAAGAGCATACTGGTTAAATACACAACATGCTGTGGAAAATGAGGGCCAGCAAATGTGAAAGTGAAATGTCAACGTTTCAGTGACAGCAATTACAGCTCCCAGTGAGATTATGGCTGCTTTGGTTCGCTCTATTGTTTTAAAAAAGCTGCATGAAACATTCATCTTGAATTACACTTACATATTTCATGTTGAAGTGTAACTGCTTTCGTCTAACCACAGGCAACCTTTCTGAGAAGGTTTCAGTGCAAACTGTCAAACAGCTAAAGCAGAGTACACTGTCAGCATGCTGATTTAAACACAACCGAAAAAATATCAATAGTAAAAAAAAAAAAGAAAATAAAAAGAAAACATAAAAAACAATCTACACCCAAGTAATCATTTGTTCAGTAGCTGGACCAAGAGTATATCCTTATTTAAAAGGTTTTTTTTTAATGTTTTTGAAAGAAGCCTCACGAAGGCAGCATTTATTTGATCAAAAATGCAGTAAAAATTCTGTAATATTATTACAATTTAAAATAACTCATTTCTATTTCATTATTCAAATGTAATTTATTTCTGTGATGCAAAGCTTCATTTTCAGTATTATTACTCTAGTCTTCAGTCATATCTCAATCATTCTAAACATTTCATATTTCAGCAATGTAGAAAAAAGCTGTGCTGCTTAATATTTTTGTAGTAATAATACATTTTTTTAAAAATTTTAGATGACTGGAAATTTCAAAAGAACAGAATTTATTTGAAACAAAAATATAAATGTATTTGCAGTCACTTTTGATCAACATAATGCATCTTTGAATAAAAGTAATTATCTTAAAAATTCTATTTGATTTTTTTTATATTTAATTAGACTTTCATATTGTACAGTATTTTGTAGTAATGCCTAAATTCACTTCACAAGCAAATATTGATTTAACATTGACAAAAATGATTGATTTTAATACCGGTACGTCTATGGCGTTTAAATTTATCTCCATTTGCTTTGAAATGAAGTCATTACTGCATGTCAAATATGGATAATACGGGCATAAGACAAAGCAGCAATGCATTCATTTCAACAGGTCATCGTTTTGGCTAAAAACAATGGACTATTTGCCTACAGGCACTGAAGCATAACCAATGCTAGTGGCACACATTGCAGCACTGCTCTCTGTCCCTCGTCTGTGAGCTCATGGCATCGAACCAGTGGGTAATATTAATCATAACAACATGAATATTAACATGGTGAGGGAATAGGCCGCACTGCATTACTGCAGATCATCCATTTCAATCTAACCAGATATAATGGGAAAGCACCTGACTGGGGAGAAAAGTTTAGCATATTAATCCCCCTGACAAAGAGAAGAGGGAGCTAAATAATTAAACGACCAACCTCGGTCCTCCACTAAGTTCTGGTTCCTTTTATAGCGCTGCAGCGGTTCCCCCTCAGGTGTGGAGACGAGAGGGTCGACGAATTCACTGCGAAACACCCAGTTCGGACTCATAAAAACACACTTGAGACTTCAGACTCGTCTCCTGGGTATGGTTATTTTGATGGTTATTAGTTTAAGAGGGTTCTGAGTTACGCATCCCTTCGAGCTAAACATACGTGTTATTTGAAAACTAAATCTGCAAGTGCATCTTCAGGGGAGATCTGGTTTATTTAATTTGTTCTCTCCTTTACAACGGTAATCGGTTGTAAACAACTCAATAGCCACTGACAATGTACCTTTGCTAAATTAAAGCTTATTTGTTTGTGATTTTCTTGCCAATAGCAATACCTTGAAAATCACATGATCTTAAAGGGGCAGTTCACACAAATTTTGCCATTGTTTAGTCACTCGTGTCTTTCTATTTGATTTTCTTCTTGTGAACAACAACAAAAAAAACAAGTCAGAATTATACTTTTAAGGTGTTCTTTTACTTACTTTGCTATAATACACATCTAGCAGCAGGCTGGTTTCACACTCTCAGTTAGTCTCGCTTCTTGTGAATATGTCAATATAAAGACAGAAATATTTTAATAGGGCTTCTGGTTTAAATCTCATTAACAAAATGGCAATAGATCTGGGAGTCTGTCTATTTTAATTGGTTCTAGACATTGTATTCAGCAATTAGCCTTGTCACTTAAAACCATAATTCACCAAAACTATGGATTATCAAAAGGCTGGCAAACATATCAAACCATCACTTTGCAGCTATGTTGCCCATGCATAGATTCTCTGTATATAAATTCTATCACATTGAAGACAATAGCTTACTGCTTTAATATTAACAGCTAAGGATACTACAGGCAAAAAATAAATAAATAAATACAAATAAACAAATCATGCACCGGTCAATTTTAAGATTCTGGGCTATTTGACTTATCATAGTGCGTTGATTTTAGACTAATGGAAAGAAAATATCCAAATATATTAATATATAATATTCATATATTTATTATACTTCATCTATTTGGGTCTGTAGATTCCAATGAAATTACATTTTCAAAAAAATGTAAAAAAAAAAATAATAATAATAATAATAATAATAAAATAAATAAATAAAAAAATAAAATCTCTACTTCAGTATAGCATTTACGCTTTACAGTTTATTTCTATTTTTATTCTGAAGTTTGTTTGTTTGTTTTTTCTGTTTTTTAGAGGGATTTGTTCATGCCATTTACCTGCTTTTATACAACATTTTAAAAAAGATCTTTTCTCCTCCCAATTCCGAGTTTATATCTCACAATTCTGACTTTTTACCTCACAATTTCAAGTTTATATCTCAAAATTCTGCCTTTTTCCTTGCAATTCCAATTTTATTTCTCTTAATTCTGACTTATTTCTCAAAATTCCAAGTTAATATTTCACAATTCTGAATATTTTCCTTTGGAATTTCAAGTTTAAATCTCTTAATTCTGACTTTCATTCCTCGTAATTCCAAGTTTACATCTCAAAATTCTGCCTTTTTCCTTGCAATTCCAAGTTTATATTTGCCAATTCTGACTTTTTCCCCTCAAAATTCCGAGTTTATTATCACAATTCTGACCTTTTTTTTTTTTTTTAGAAATTCCAAGTTTATATCTTGCAATTCTGATTTTTTCTTGAAATTCAGAGTTTACATCTCACAATTCTGCCTTAATATTTCACAGTTCTGACTTTTTTATTTTTTTTCACAGAATTGCGAGATATAAACAATTGCGAGCTATAAAGTCTAATTCTGAAGGGGGAAAAGACTATGTTCTCAGAACAGCAACTATATGTCAAAATTGTGAGATTTTATCAGTATTGCATGATATAAACTCAAAATTGAGTTTAAATGATATGAAGTCATCATGAAATTCTGACTTTATAGCTCTAAATTGCGAGTTTATATCTCACAATTCTGAGAAAAAAAAAAGTCAGAATTGTGAGATGTAAACTTGAAATTGTGAGAAAAAAGTCAGAATTGTGAGATAAAAAGTTGCAATGACCTTTAATATTTTTTTTATACAGTAGCGAAACAGGTTTTTTTATGGAGTAATAAAAAGAAATCCCATCCATAAAAACCTTTGATTCTAATATGTCAACACAATGAAACAAGAATTTTAAATGTGGCCTCATCCAATGCTTATATTTCTGGAAATGTGTGCAAATTGGTGCATATTTAATTAGATCATGCCTCATTTGCATATTTAAACCTAACATTTCAGGAAATGTAATGCAAAACATGTTTGCAATGCCTAATGCAATCAATTAACAGAGGAAGCATGTGAAAGGGGTTAAGCAAGAGAGAATCTGTTTTACACAGACCTCACAGACAAGTGAAGCAATCCTCATTTGAGACGGCACACAAACCACAAAGAGTCACGTCAACTCGGACAGGACACTCAAGGTAAGGTCTGACAGACACTCGTCTTTTGCTGTCCCACTACAGGAAGAAGTCTGTCGCAAAAGCATCATCCTCCAAACTCTACTGCACAAACACATTACAATGATGTGAAAATGAGATGTCAGGAAAGGCCTAGGGGGAAAAAAACTGACAAAGGACTCGGAAGATACGAGGAAATTTCAGTATCGCTGTAACATGGTGCACATGTGATGGCATGTTTTACCTTTTCAGTTCTGTGAAACTGTCAGCAGCACATGGACCTACACACCATAGGGCAGATGGCAACGGGGCATTAAAGTCATAGAAAAACACAGTGCTCGATGCCTGGTGAAACCTCTTCACTCTATACAGTCTACAGTGAGACAATATAACCTTTAAGTGTGAAGCTTGACAGAATTTTCTTTTCTTTTTCATTTTACCACTGTAATCCTTTTTTAAACTCTGGATTTAGAAGCTTCAATTTCTCACCCATATTTGGCAAATATAAAAGAATATTCTAGTAATCTACAACTGTAAGATTAAAGAAATACATTTAGATCCAACCATCAGTTTAGTAAAACAACAGAAATCACTTGCACAGTAAATAAACTTGTAGCATTATAAGCGCATTACTGTACACACATTTTCAAATGAAATATTTTGAAGCCAATGGTTGCTCATGACAGAAAGTCTTTTATGTGGGCAGGTGGCCAAAGACTGAACACTAAACAAGGTCAAGCAGGTTGGTTCAAAAATTTCCTCTACCCATTTGGAGAGACACACTTAAGCTCCAAACGTGCCCAGATGTCACAGGTGGTTTATGTGAAGGAGGCGTTTACTCATACGGCAGAGAACCTGGAACTGATTGTCACCAGATTGAAAATTAGCAGTCTGCGAAGCCTCTTGGCCTACGTGAGGCCTGTCGGATTACAAATCAGCGCAGGCAATAATTTTCAATTGTATTGGGCTGTTAGAAGCACTGACCTCTCGGGGCCAAACATTCTCTGACAAGAGCACTGCAAGAATACTGATGGTAATACAGTGCTGCATCTGGATAGACATGGTGTTCAGTGATCTTCACAGGAAGAGACTGTGACAGAGCACATATTTCTATCAATCCAATGCAAACAGAATGTAAAAACAATGTTCTGCTTCTTCAGTCGAGCAGAGATATGACCTTCAAGTAGGATAATAATAGCTTTAACAAACGACATGGATTCACAGAAAGACATGATACCAGATCTCGCAAGAATGGGTATAAAACATTGTGCTACATTTAGAACTTCAATCTCCAAATGATTTCCTGAACTGGAATTGATTTTATATTATGGTAGCAGAAAGAAGGTAGAATTGCAATTTAATTCAAGAAATTATAATTAAAGTGCCCCTATTAATGCCATTTCGAATACTGCTTTTTTTGCAGTGTGTAATGTAGCTGTATGTGAATGCAAACGATCTGCAAAATTGTAAAGACGAAAGTGCACAATAAAGTTACTTTCTCCCAAAAGAAAGAATCAACAGTTTTTTACAGAGGGATTTGTTCATGCCATTTACCTGCTTTTATACAACATTTTAAAAAATAGCTTTTTTCCTCACAATTCTGAGTTTATATATCGCAATTTTGACTTTTTCCTCGCAATTCCAAGTTTATTTCTCGCAACTGACTTTTTTCCTCACAATTCCAAGTTTATATCTAACAATTCTGAGTTTTTTCCACTCACAATTCCAAACTTATTCCTCTCAATTTCCGACTTATTTCTCAAAATTCCGAGTTAGTATTTCGCTATTCTGAACATTTTTCCTCGCAATTCCGAGTTTATATCTCACAATTCTGACTTTTTACCTTGCAATTTTGAGTTTAAATCTCTGAATTCTGACTTTCATTCCTTGTAATTCCAAGTTTATATCTCAAAATTCTGACTTTTTTCCCCCTCAAAATTACGAGTTTATTTTCGCAATTCTGACCTTTTTTTCTAGAAATTCAGAGTTTATATCTCGCAATTCTGATGTTTATTCCTTACAATTCAAAGTTTATATCTCGCAATTCTGACTTTTTCCACCTCACAATTCAATGTTTATTTCTTGAAATTCTGACTTTTTTCTTGAAATTCCGAGTTTATATCTTGCAATTCTGCTTTTTTTTTTTTTTCAAAATTGTGAGATATAAACTCACAACTGAGAGTTCTGAGGGGGAAAAAAAATACTATGGTCTCCATTTCGAATATTGCCTTTTTTGCAGTGTGTAATGTAGCTGTATGTGAATGCAAACGATCTGCAAAATTGTAAAGACGAAAGTGCACAATAAAGTTACTATCTCCCAAAAGAAAGGACCGACTCTAAACAGCCTGAATGAGTCAACAGTAATTTGAATCCCACTTCCAGGTAACCCATTTGCTTAATGTCCACATATGTTCTACATTAGCCAGCCACAAACAACTTGAAGTACCTTCAAACATGTCATTTTACTGACGACTGCTTCTCTAATCTTGCAGGAATCACAAAACACTTGTTTTTGAATGATGGCTCACTACACAGTTTATTTGGACCAGCTGGCTCTACTGAATCACAAGCTGTAAGTATGATAAATAGTAGATGTTTATATTTTCTATCAAACGTTCAAAATATGGAACTATGACAATGGGCGTATCGCTTCTGACAAGCGTCATACGCAGTAGACCGATCACAACAGACTGGACCATCTGACCAATCAGTGCAGAGTAGGCTCATGGAAAGGTGGGGTTAGAGAGCTTAATCTTTGAACTGCTTCGAACAAATCATTTGAGAATCACTGGGAAGTGAGATTATATTAAATGCATATTTTGAGAAAACTAATGCGCTGTTTGACCTTGCATGGATGTAAATCTATGCAAAACAATATTAGGAACTTAAAAATATCATAATTGGGGCACTCAAAATTAAATTCAAAGAAATGCAGATAACCCCAATATGTATAATATGAATATTTAGAATGAGAGGTTAAAAATAAAACATTAAAAATAATTAATATTTAAACTCACACAAACTTCTCCTTCAACAATATGTTTGCATTTCGGACCAAAATAATTCAACTGAATCTAATATTTCAAAATATATATATATTTTTTTCCATTTGCAATTTAAGAGCTTTGCCACTGAGAATGGTTGACATCTGACTGAAAAGAAAGCATTGCATCTTTAGTAGGGTGCACAGACTCGATGGGATTCCTCTTCCTTCTTTACAGAAGGGAAAACGGCATCAATTTCTTGAGGTGGTGGCGTAATACAAGTCGCGAATAGTGAATTAATGTGAAAATAGCACAAAAGGGAGGTAAGATCATCTTCATGCAACACGTTACAGAATAAGGTATGGACCCTTAAGACTGGCGCTCCAAACAGTTTCCTGAATTGATTTCACAGTTTATTCCCTGCACAACCCATGCCTTTAAATATGCATTCAAAGGCCGCTTAAAGCAGCTTTTGCAGAACATTGCCTTTAAATAGTGAATGCCAAAAAAAAGAAAAAGGGAAGGAAAAAAAACGTGTTGCAATTCAAGAGGATTTATACATCAGTATTGCATGAACATTGAAAATATTCAGGATACAGTCACAAAGCAGCAGAATATGATTGTCGGTCCTATTTTAGAGTGCCAAATACAGTTACATTCATCAGGGCTCTGCGCCATTCAGAACTGATCTGAAGAAGTCTTTTCAATTACAATCCAATTCAAAGAATTTGAACCAAGGCAGCAGACAGGATGCTGAATTATAATTCAAAACTTGAATATAGAGTGGTAGAATTAAAATAAATTGAAATTCAAAGAAATTCATAGATATAATGACAGATATAACAATATACATAGATAGACAGATATAATGACAGACTTAACAACAGATATAATAATATAATAATTTTATATAATATATAATGATATAATAAAAAAGTAGATAAAATTAGATCTAATTAGATAATAGATAAAAGGTTGATATAAAGATGATGGATGGATGGATGGATGGATAGCAGAAAAGAACGATAGATAAAATGCTAGACAGACAAAAAGAACAACAAAGATCTGTAGATAGAACGACAGATAGAATGATACAAAGAACGATAGAAGGACAAAACGATGGAACGACAGATGGATAGACAGACAGACAGACAGATAGTCCAGTCAAGTCACTTCAGGAGCAGAGCTGTATCTCAAACTGTGTGACAGATAGATAGATAGATAGATAGATAGATAGATAGATAGAACGCAAGATAGACTTAAAGAACGATAGAATGCTAGACAGACAGAAAGAACAACAAAGAGCGGTAGACAGAGCGACATAGAATGATACAAGAATGATAGAAGGACAAAACGATGGAACGACAGATGGACAGATGGATAGACAGACAGACAGATAGTCCAGTCACTTCAGGAGCAGAGCTGTATCTCGAACTGTGTGATAGAGAGATAGATAGATAGATAGATAGATAGATAGATAGATAGATAGATAGATAGAAAAGAACGATAGAACGCGAGATAGACTGAAAGAACGATAGATAGAATGCTAGACAGACAGAAAGAGCGACAGCGTAGATAGAACAACATAGAATGATACAAAGAACGATAAAAGGACAAAACGATGGAACGACAGATGGATAGACAGACAGACAGATAGTCCAGTCCAGTTACTTCAGGAGCAGAGCTGTATCTCGAACTGTGTGATAGGTAGATAGATAGATAGATAGATAGATAGATAGATAGATAGATAGATAGATAGATAGATAGATAGATAGAACGCAAGATAGACTGAAAGAACGATAGACAGAATGCTAGACAGACAGAAAGAACGACAAAGAACGGTAGATAGAACGATACAAAGAACGATAGAAGGACAAAACGATGAAACGATAGATGGACAGATGGACAGACAGACAGACAGACAGACAGATAGTCCAATCCAGTTACTAAAAGAGCACAGCTGTATCTCGAACTGTGTGATGGCGCATGATTTGCTGTCCTCCTGATGTGAGACACATCCTCAGTTGGGGAAATTAGCTCACTTTTATCTTTTCTATTCATTTGGAGTCCA
This sequence comes from Labeo catla, assembly GCA_012976165.1. Lineage (NCBI taxonomy): Eukaryota > Metazoa > Chordata > Actinopteri > Cypriniformes > Cyprinidae > Labeo > Labeo catla. Next base: position 349,600 of record VONZ01000358.1, read on the forward strand.
GGAGCTCTGCACAAGGACACACCTGACTGACTCTGGCCTTTACTTATTCGAGAGGACGTGAAAAGAGGCGATGGAGAGCGAGCAAAGAAGCGAACGCCTAGTCTAATTTTCCAGAGATGTAGATTTAAATGTGCAGAGGTGGACACCTCAGTGACTCCTCAACAGTTGGATCTGATTATCTTTCAGACTCGAAAGCATTTCTGGTATCCTTGTATGAAAGTTCAAAAAGCTTCAAGTTAAAATTCAAGGAAGCTTTCAGCTTTTAAACAGTCTTGACATTTCAAACAAACTCGTGGATTGCTAACAGACTCCTGGCTGGATGATAGGAAGCCTTTAAGCTCAAGATACAGGATGTATCCAGGGACTTTTAGGGATGCTTTTCCATTTAACCTTGTACTTTGCAGCCAAACCTCAAGGTAGAGGCTGTCCACTCTAAACAACACTACATTAAATAGAAATGCTGCCCAAGGACTTGGCCCCAGGCCATCTGAACAAATATATATTTTCCCTTTAATTACTTAACCTAAGAGGTTAATCTCCAGGGATGTCTTGGATGGGGGCTTCAGCTGCAATCCATCTGGGTTTACCGTCCCACTTCCGATCATCAAAATCCCCGCCACGAGGCACAGGCACCATGATGCGCCTCTCAGAAATTGGGCCGAGCATTAATGGCAGGCAGAGCGGGGCGACATTTGAATCCTTCCTGTGTACGCTTTGGCCTGAGCTCTCATCTCAGTAGGTTCAAGGACCTTGCACCATGCACAGCTGCCCACTTCAATAAATGCACAATCTGTCAGTGTTTGCTGCTGTTGGGCGCCACCAGCGACTTGCACTTTCCATTAGCGATCATGCTGAAACATGCACGAAGAACAGAGAGCAAGCCAAAAAACACATTTATGCTCACACCGGGTCTCATTTACAAATAACTGTGCAGTGTTCTCTCTTAAGTGTGCACAAAAGTTAATGAGTAAATTTTCAATCGGAGCAGGTGTTTATAAATATAGAAAAAAATCTATATATAAATAATAATATAATTATAACTTATAGAAAAATATGAATATGCATTATTATTATTACTATTATTATACAAAAGTATTTACTATAAAAAAGTAAATATTTGATTACTATTACTATAATTACGACTATAATATATAAATATAATATATAATTACTATAAATAATATAAATTATATAAATATTAATACATATTATTATTACACATATTAGTACTGGGCAACAATTAATCGCGATTAATCGCATCCAAAATAAAAGTTTGTGTGTAATTAATTTAAGAAAAATGTTATGTTTCTATATTAAAGGGGTGCTATTATGCTTTTTCACTTTTTGAACTTTAGTCAGTGTATGGTGTGTATCTTTGGGCATAAAAAAGATTTACAAAGTTACGAATCTCAAAGTTCACTCTAAAAGGAGATATTTCGTTTTTAAAAAGCCTCCTTTGGACTACAACGTTTCTTTTCCGCATGCAGTGATGTCGTAACGTGGTCCATTAGAATATCATTAAATTAAATCCTGCCCACGGAAATTCGAATTGTTGGGGGGTGAGTAGGGACGAGGTGGGGGATTAATGTAACTTTAGCGATGCAGCGCGGAGAACCACTTCAATGAGCCGCAGCGCGGTGTGTATAAACACAAGCATTGACCAGAGTGGCCGCTTCAGAGCAGTAACGCGCCGCAGACGTGTGCAGTGTGTGGTAAGAGATTTATTCATCAAACATTGTAGATAGCTTCGCTTATACCACGAGTGTTTTTTAAAATGCATAAACTTGCACTAGAATAGGCTAGGCTGATCAGCAATGATGTTCTTTGATAATGTTAGGCTGCTTTTAGCCTTATGCTGGAGCTGGATGTAAATAATTAAATACATTAGCACGATAATATAATGTATTGGCAATCTCGCAGGCTGACGACAGGACCCAACGCTACTATAGTGTATTATTTACTCACCCTCCATGCATCCTAGGTGTATATGACTTCCTTCTTTCAGACGAATGCAGTTGGAGTCATATTAAAATTTATCCTGGCACTCCTAAGCTTTAGAATGCCATAGACGGGTGTTTCTCCTCATCAGTCCAAAACAAGTCCAATAATATGCATCCATCCATAATAAAAAGTGCCTCACACGGCTCCGGGGCGTTATTAAAAATATAAGTAAAAATAAGTATTACTTTAATCTAGCTTGCGCTAACAGTTGTACACGGAACTTGCTTCTTTGACAAAGGGCGAGGCAGTACTGAAATACCGTCTAAGCTGTTCGCCAATCGCAACGCAGTGGGACAGCTAACCAATCACAACACATTTAGATTTTGAAGGCGGGCCTTCATTAAACCCGGAACTAATCGAGCCTTTTGTGCCAGGCTGGGAGAAATGTATTGTAATAATGTAAATTATGTTAAAAAAATACTGCGTTTTTCGAACCACCAAGCATGAAAGCATGTTCTAGTACACCCCCAAAACAAAATCAAGACTTTGTAAAAGAGCATAATAGAACCCCTTTAAATATATTTATATATAATATAAATAATATGAATACAAATATATACACAAAATATATACTGTTTGTGTGTGTCTATATATCTATATCTATATCTATATATATCTATATATCTATACATATATATATATATATATATATATATACACATACATATACACATATATACACACACACACACACACACACACACACATATATATATATATATATATCATATGGAGTATTTGTATAAACGGTAAGATGTAAAAGGAGACTCCAAGAAAGATTATGCTTCATAAAAGCTCAGGAAAAGAGCTATTTTGAAAATTTATGGTTGTCTGCAAACACATACGTGGACATGTGGACTTTCTCTAGGATTTATGAAGTTCATTGTCGGATTTGCTGAACCAAGATGTTTCAGGGTTTGAAAGCTGTCACATGATTACAGTGTAAAGTGTTGTCTTACACAAAGCACAAACCCATTTTCAGCTTAACACATGACACAGCACTGCAGAGTTTGATTAAAACTGAGCGGCTGTAACAAGCAAAAAGCTCTTGAAGGGGCTGTTAAGCACGTCAGTGGATGTTGAGTGGGCTTCACGTTGGGATACGAATGACGCCTCTAACAAACTCTAAATTTTTGTGCACCTGACATCGAGCGTGTTCATGTTCGACAAAGGGAATGCACAGCAATAAAATAATTACAACCAAGTCTGTAGAGCCCAACAGCTTTAAAAGAAAGCAATTTCTTCCTCCTTCAGGACAAGTTTGTGGTGATCGCCGCACACTGCGGCGAGATAAAGTTAGGGCTGTAATTATTCCGTTTGCACAGACATGGGCGGACAGGGATCTCAGATTCTGCTTTGTAAAGAAGCCTTTGAGGCTTTGACCTGCCAGTCTCCTCAAATGTATTGGATTCGGCTTTGCTGTGATAGATGGAGCTTGATCTCCACCTACAGGCTGCTGGGAAATCTCTTCTGCACATGATGCGGAGATGGGAGGGGGGGCCCGCAATCAATGCGACTAATTCAAGAACTGCAGCAGAACGAAAATGCCACCAAGAGGAAGGAAAAAAAGCAGCAGGATGATTCCGTTTGAAGGCACTGCAGTTATGTCCGTGGAGAAAACAATATCTACATACCTTAATCGCAGTATAATGACCTGTGAGCGAGAGACTGTGGGAGCAGCTTGCAGGATACAGCTATTGATTGAGGACAATCTATTAATTATTGTTAGATTTCACTGCAGCAGGTGATTTTAATGCAAATACCCAGCGCTCAGATGGTTGAGTGTTAATGGCGGATGGTGGAAAAGCTGCATGCGGCATCTTTTTCTGAGAACAAAGGCACTTTTCTTGGATGAGCTCTTGAAAGGTGTTGACACCACTCTTTTGCAAAAGATTCAAATTTGTTCCTATTTCTCCTTCTGCTTGGCTTGCATTTCTCTGGATGAGACAGTTGTTCTTCTCTATGTCCATCCCCACGAGGACGACGGGATGAGCTCGAGAGCAAACGAAAAGAAAGACAAACATTTGTCATCAGGAATACAAAAGCAAACAGTAAATCTCCTCTGAATAAACCCCAGCGCTCTTGAAGACTCTAGCATGTTGAAAATGAAAAGAAGGAAACTGAAAACCGCACACGAGTCACTCCATGCAAGAAATACCATTTGGTGTCCACAAAAATCACAAAATCTATTATGCCATTATGTATTTATTGTATTAAAAATATTCTTTTATCTATAGTTTTTATGCATTTTAAAAAGGAGCACGTGCTAAAAAAAGTAAATGATTTTCCCCATTCATGTTTAAGTGTAAGTATATTTTTTTTTTTTTCCCCCAAGTTTTTAAATGAGCCGTGTTCAAGAACTGACATTATGAATTTGCTATAAGCTCATAGAATTTGTGAAGAATTACATATTTATGATTTGTTCAGCATACTGATGTATATTAATTTATCTTATATGGAAGCCCGGTTCCACCACTGAATGAAAAATGAAAAAAGATAATTACGATTTTTTTTCCCCTCAAAATTGCATGATATAAACAATTGCAAGTAATAAAGTCAGATTAGCGGGACATAAACTCGCAATTGTGAGAAACAAAGTCAGAATTGCGAGATTTGCGAGATCTTATTTTCCTTTTTTCACCCAAATGCAAGTTTGTATCTCGCAATTCTGACTTTTTTCTCGTGATTCTGACTTTTTTCCTCAGAAATGCGTGATATAAACTCACAATTGCGAATTATAAAGTCAGAATAGCAAGATTAAAGTTTGCAATTGCAAGAAATAAAGTCAGAATTGCAAAATTTATCTTATTTAACTTTTTTCGCCCAAATGCTTATTCTTCTAATTCTGACTTTTTTTCTCAGAATTGCGTGATATAAACTCACAATTGTAAATTATAAAGTCAGAATAGCAGGACTGAAGGTTGCATTTGCAAGAAATAAAGTCAGAATTGCAAAATTTATCTTAATTTCCTTTTTTTTCGGCCAAACGCGAGTTTGTGTCTCACAATTCTGACTTTTTTCTTGTAATTCTGACTTTTTTCTCAGAATTGCATGATATAAACTTACAATTGTGAATTATAAAGTCAGATTAGCAGGATTAAAACTTGCAATTGCGAGAAATAAAGTCAGAATTGCAAGATTTATCTTATTTTCCTTTTTTTCACCCAAATGTGAGTTTGTATCTCGCAATTCTGACTTTTTTCTCGTAATTCTGACTTTTTTTCCTCAAAATTGCATGATATAAACAATTGCAAGTAATAAAGTCAGATTAGCAGATTAACGGGACATAAAGTCAGAATTGTGAGATTTATCTTATTTTCCTTTCCTTTTTCTGTTTTTTATTCACTGGCGGAAACCGGCTTCCATAATCTTAAAACAGGACCAAGCAATTTAGAAGAACTTAAAGATATTCCTTGAGACATTTTAGTTACAAGTATTAAAGAACAGTTACATCCTACAGAAACTTACTTTAAACATCACCATCGCAACAGCTGTTTCCTGAATGACTCAGAGGTATACAGCACCTATTCCCAAGCCTAATAACTCTACAGCATTCTCATCTCCTCAAACCCCTTCCACACACAAGTCTTCAAAGCCTACGTATTTGCACCCTATAACCATTTTTCTAGTGAACAGATTGTTCTGCAGCTGAGGCTGTGTTAGTCACAATCACACACGTCATCAGACGGCAGTCTCTCCCCATCCTCAATCTTCTTAAGAAACTCAAAGTCACCCGTATCTCGTTTTTCATCGCTCTATCCCACCTCCACGCCTGATGCCTGAACAGAGGACCACACAGCACATCAAGACAGCTTCTACACTGGGGGTTTCTTTTCTTTTCAAATTTCATTTTCTTTCGGAAGTACAAATGCAGCATTCTGGTGTCTCTTTGAGCAGAGTCAGCATGGTACAACCCCTGATCTTCCAGAAAACCCAGAAATGAAGCAATCAGACCCTTTGTGGATACCACAGCAAAGAAAGAAGAGATGTAACACAAGAAACAAAGCATGAGGAGAACATCATAAGGACAGTGTCGTTATAAAACACAAGATGTGGAAGTCGTGGGTTTAAAAGTACAGTCTGAACTGGTGTTCTGTAGAATATGTTTTAAAAGATGAGTTTACTCCGGAATTAAAATTTCCTGATGAGTCAGTCGAAGAGAAAAGGTTTTTGATGAAAACATTTCAGGGTTTTTCTCTATATAGAAGGACCAAATTGCAGTTTCAATGCAGCTTCAAAAGATAATCCCAGCCAAGTAATAAGGGTCTTATCTAGCGAAACAATTTCATTTTCTAAAAAAAAAGAAAATATATATACTGTTTAACCACAAACGCTTATCTCGCACTAGCTCTGCATCCATGACTTTACTTATGATGTAATCATGTTGGAAACGTCACACATGACGTAGGCGGCAGTACTGACCCAGTGTTTACAAAGTGAACCTGCAAAGAAAGTCAAACACCCTTTAAAAATTAGAGTTTTTTGCCCTACCCTACCTTTTTGAACCAGAGTACAAAAATGAAGAATAAACCAAACATGACCTAGCATCGCAGAGCTAGTGCAAGATGAGCATTTGTTGCTAAAAAGTACATAAACTTTTCTTTTTTTAAAAAATGACAGATCGTTTCACTAGATAAGACCCTTATCCCTCGGCTGGGATCGCGTAGAGCCCTTTAAAGCTGCATTGAAACTGCAGTTTAGACCTTCCACCCGTCGGCCCCCATTGACGTCCACTATATGGAGAAAAACCCTGGAATGTTTTCCTCAAAAACCTAAAATTCTTTTTGACTGAAGAAAGAAAGACATGAACATCTTGAATGACATGGGGGTGAGAAATTATCAGGTAATTTTAATTCAGGAAGTAAACTAATTTTTTAACCCACAATCGCTTTGTTTTATATAAATTAGGGCCATCGGCCCTAATTTATATAAAATTTATAAAATTCGATAAATTTTATCGAATTTTAAAATTCGATAAATTTATAAAATTCGATAAATTTTTATCGAATTAATTACATGATGTTTTGATTAATTAATCTAATTAAATCGCTAAATAAATTTGACTGTGAAAATACCCACAAAATATATTTTTGTGTTAAATGAGAAAGTATCAAGTAGACATTACAAATTTTAGCTATAGAAAAAAATATTTTTTTGATTCAACATAGAATTTACTACACAAACGTTTAGGCTGCAACGGCCAAATGTAAACTACGGAACATAAAAGATAATCTGAGAAACATTTCAGTGTTTTTTTGTTTATATGATGAAAGTCATTGAAAATAGTTTTGTTACCAACAGTCTTCAAAATTCCTTCTTTTATGTTCCACAAAAGAAAGGTTTGAAACGACATGATGGTGAGTAAATGATGACAGAATTAAAAAAATTTTGGTGAACTATCCCTTTAATGTTTTTATTTTTATTCATTTATTTTTTAATGAAATTATACTCTAAATAAGAAAATAAATCTGCCAGCAAGTGGCAGGAAATGTCTTTATGAGTCATTAATCCATTCGATTCTTTCAAACGGCTGATTCATTCAGGAATAAAGTAAATGGCTATTTTTCTGAAAACACTGCTGTGTTCCTCGGAGATGCGCAACAATTCTACTATGGCTTTAAAGGTAATATGTTCTCTGCAAAATTGAGCAAAAACACATAATATTGTGTTTAAATTATATCACCCTCATGTTGTTCCAAACCCATGAGGCCTTCATTCATCCTCAGAACACAAATTAAGATATTTTTAATGAGCTTGTGATAGATCGCGAGAAAATCAGCACTTGTGTCATATTGTTCCTGCTGCCAGTGTGATATCGTGTAATATGTGATATACAAAAATGAGACAAAACACATACAGGGGTATTTTTTGGCACCAGTGTCCTTGAATTTTATAATTGCATTTGTTGAGTTGTTGCCCTGCATTTTTTTTGTCAACAGTCAACTATATGAAATATAAGATGACGTACAGGTCTGGGGGCGGGGCCATTTTAATCACGTTATTTTTTCATAACTAATTAATTAAGTTAACGCATGAGGGCTGACAGCCCTAATTTAAATTATTAAATCCACCTTAATAAACTATACATTTTATAATCAATACATATAAGTGAAAACAATACACCAAAAAGCAGAAAGAAAAAGTTTTGCACAAGAGACGTAGCTATGTTACCAGCCTCTCTGTGATCATTTTAAGCCACAGTAAAAAGTTTTCAGGCCAAGGATCCAGTCTTAACGAATGTCCCTGGTCTCATTGTGCACAATTCATCACTACATTATTCTGAAGGGAACAAAAACAGTTGTTTTTATAGCTCTAATGACTTCAAAACGCAAACTTTCTCTGCTTCTCGCTTTTCTGTTTTGCTGACATAACCAAGGCCGTGAAGATGAAATAAATTATATTGACGCTACAGTGACTTTCTTTCTTCTCCGAAATGCAAACAGCATATTTTGAATACATACATTTTTTCAATTGTTTTGTGCATAAAGTTAAAGGCAGCGGTATCAACTGTACTGAACTAATAATTCATTTACAAAATATCTTTTTTGTGTCCTGCACAAAGAAAACCAGTCATACAGGTTTGAAACAAAATGAACGTGATCAAAAAAGTCAAAACCATCACTTTTGGCACATTAACAGGGTGGTTCTGATGGTAAAAAAAGCATCAAACTTTCAAGTCTCAAGATATTCTGGGACCTCAGGTTCTTCTTTCAATAAAAGTTTACAGGATTTTATCATGTGAACAGCAAAAAATAAATAAATAAACACCTAAAGAAGTAAAATCACACCACTCCTCAACAAGCCACATGATTTGAACTGTTTTTAGCGCAATATGTGGGCCGAGTCAAACATCAATGTTTAATACTTATGGTTAGGGCTTTGTTCAACTCAAGCATGAGCCTTAAGCCTTAAGTACCATTCGTAATATACTTTATTATACCGTTAATAATTTATGCTTTTCATGATGCAATCAAATCCCAATGAATGTTTCACACAGAATATTCTGTTTCACTCAATAAATGCATTGCAAATGCTTGACGTTATCTACAAACATCATGTTTTTCTGCATCATATTCTGGCACAAATCACTCCAAAGTTCTCCTGAAACAAAAGTTTTGTTGTCAAAGTATATCTTATAGACTTATCGAATCAATTTTGAGCATAAAATCATATTTTGTTTTGTTCTCGGAGAACACGGGCCGACAGCTGGACAGGGGATTTGCGACGTGTCTACCTGCACTGTCATTGTTAATCTTCTGATGCTTTTCTGACGATGGAAGTGAGGGTTTTTGATTGGCTGGTTTGTATTGGCTGACAGCTTGTCTCTAGCGCACTTGGCACTGCTCAACAGACGCCGTGCCGCTCTACTACTGACGGCCTGTTCCGCGCAGCATCTGTTCGCAAACTCTAATGATAATCAAGCAACTGTGCCATAACTCAATTTTATGTTACCTTGTCCCAGCTTCCAGCATTCCTAAAAGATATTATTTAAAGTGGAAGCAATGGAGGACTCAATTAAAGCGTGCATGTGTGCCACTGAGACATATTTAAGGCTATGAAGTCATAAAGAGAGGATGCGGTTCCTAAAAGACGTGTTCAACCACGTTCACAAGTCTTTCCGACCTTGTTCACGGAAAAGGTCACTGACTAATGTGGTTTCTTACCATCGAAGACAAGAGATTTATTCAGCTGAAAACTGCACTCACTTTAGCTTAATTTGACCAAGACGGTTCCACACAAATAAAACCATCCAGCGACTTAACTGCCAGCTTTTGTAGGCCGATGTCAGATCGGGCACGCGCCATAATTTATAACCCGTGTGAATGGACATTAACGATGAGCTGTGGACTGGACTGTGCTGGCTCTCACAATGAAACTCCAACAATAAGGACACATGATGAAGGAGTATGAACGGTACTTTTTCTAAAATGCAAGGTAAGTACTTACTGTAGTAGCCGTACAAAACTGTGTCTTCAATCTGCTGCCGGGTCACATTGTTTGCTGCCCATTCCTGGATTAACAAAAAAAAGAATAAAATAAAATAAAATACATGAAATCACATTATGACATATCTTAATTTTTAGATTAGATGGCTGTAGTTAATTAATTGAAATTTTTAAACAAATTAATTACATTACTGTTGAATAATTTATCACAATTAATAAGTTATAAAATACTGAGAATATTCTAAAAATATTTAAAATATGAGCATATACTCACTTTATAATTTTATATCATTTTACATAAATTACATTACTGTTAATTATTTTATTACAATTAATAGATGATAAATTATTTAAAATATTTGAGCATATTAAAATATGCTATATTATAATATATTATATTAAATATTTTTAAAATCATAAAATAATTGTATACAATTTATCATTTTATAATTGCATAGAATTTTAAATGTTACATTAAATTATTGTTGATTAATTTACCACAATTAATAGATTATAAATTATGTATAAATATTTTAAAAATCTGAGGATATGCTCATTTTAATTGTATGTAATTTACCATTTTATTTTATATCATTTTAAATATATTATATTACATAACTGTTAATTAATTTCTCACAGTTGAAAGATTATAAAATATTAAAAATATCTGAATATATTAAAAATATTACAAAAATATTTTTACAAATCTGAGCATATGCTCATTTTATAATGTTATATAATTTAAAATATATTATATTACTATTATTTATCATGTTTCATAGAAATATTTTAAATATTTGAGCATATTAAAAATATTTCTTAAATATTAAAAAAAATCAGAACATACACTCATTTTATGTTATATAATTTATCATTACTTTTACTTAATTTAAAATATATTACATTACATTAAGCATATGCTCATGTTATAATTTTACATAATTTATCATTTTATAATTTTATATAATTTAAAATACATTACATTACTATTAATAAATTTATCACAATTAATAGATTATAAAATATTATTACAAATATTTGGGCATATTAAAATTTTATACAAATATTGAAAAAATCTAAGCATATGCTCATTTTATAATTTTATATCATTTAAAATACATTACATGATTAATTAGTCACAAGTAATAGATTACAAAATATTACAAATATTTGAGCATATTAAAAATATGATAAAAATATTTTTTAAATCTGCATATGCTCATTTTATAATTTTATATCATTTAAAATACATTACAGAGCATATTACACATATTTTAAAAATCTGAGGCTGAGCATATGTATCTTTATATTATATTAAATATCTTACATAACATAATTTAAAACACTTTACATTACTGCTGATTAATTTATCACAATTAATAGATAAAATATTGCAAATCTTAGAGCATATGCTCATTTTATAATTTTATATAGTTTATCATTTTATAATATATTACTGTGGCAGACATAAAAACTGGCCTTTTTGTCAATAAAGTGTTTATTTACACATCATTAAACAGGTGTTTTATGATTAAATTAATAATACCAAATTAATATGTTAAATTGACTGCCCTATAAAGTACACCAACAATGCAGTACAGTATATAATGCAGGATATGTATCTCAGAGGATAAAAACATAACCAACAAATATACTGTTCTACTGTTCAGTGAGGTAAAACATGGTTTTTGTGACAGGACTTCAAATGGTGCCATGGGACAGTGGTGATACAAAGAAGTGGCTCTCCAAGCGCAGTGTGTTTTTTATTCCCAATGTGTCAGAGATTCCATCAAAAACGTGACCTGACACTTTGATGACTCACAGGTTCTCGGAGTAGATCCAAATGCCAGAGAGAATTGCTGTCTGCCTTGCTGCAGTAAATCACTCTCTCTCTTCCTTTCTCTCTCTCTCTCTGACTCCTCTGTCTCTGTGAACTCCATCCTGTATTCATAACTCAACGTTTCATCATGCCAAAAGACCAAACCCATAATTGCTACACGAGCACTAGAAAAACATAATTCCATTGTTGGATACCTGCTGTCAGCCTTTATGAATTCGAAACAGGTCGAGACATAATGAGATATTTCATAAATATCACAAATATATGTTGACCTATGAATTTGCAATGACATTGCCAATTACTTGTGATTATTGGACAATCATTTCATAAAGATCACACTGACAAAGAGAAATTTCTAGCTGTAATAGCTGACATTTTAAAATAGAATTTTAAATTATTTTTTTAAGATTTGACTAATTTTCCAGATTTCCAAGCATGTAAATAACAATTTTAAACTTCCCTGACATTTCGAATTGTCCACAACCATGGGCAACCTGAAAAGGTAATAGTATATTTTCTTATCATGGTATTTCTGTTAATATCTAAAATACATAAATAAACACAAGCACTAATGTAAGTTAGTCCTATGAAATACATTTTATTTTTTCCCAAATTCTGTTTTAATTTTGTCCAAATTCATTTTTTTCCATTACATTTTTTTCTAAATTCTGTTTTTTTATTCTATGTTAAAAAATTCTGTTTTTTTTCTGTGTACATTTTTTCCCTCTGTTTTAATGGTTAAAATAAAAAAAATAATTAATTAAAAACATGTATAATTAATTGAAATCATGAAACATATACAACTTAACAACAATTTATTAAAAATTGAACAAAAATTAAATTTTTAAGGCACTATGAAATGTTTTTTGAAATTCAGTTTTTTAATTTATATCAAATTCTGGGTTTTCCATTAATTTTCTAGGTTCCATTTTAATGGTTTCACTAAATATTAATAATCAAAAGCATATATATATATATATATATATTTTTTTTTTTAATTAATTCTGACAACTATTTTCTCTGGTAAATATTCATTTAAAAAATAATGTTTTAATAATAATTGTATTAGTAGTAGTAGTATTGTCATTACATTAAGTAATATATTTCTGTCACAGTTTCTCAAAGTTAAACTAAACTTTGACGGGATTGCTGTGAATACCAGAAAACATGAAGACTGTCCTCTTCAATATTTTTGTGGAAATCATTTTATCATTAAAAATCTTTTGTAACATATAATCATCTTTACTGCCATTTTTTATCCATTAATGCATCCTTGCTGAAGACATAAATTAATTTCTTTAAGAAAATCTTTCTGACCCCAAACTTTAGGTAGTGTACAGTGGTCGACTTAAGTCATGCTTAAAATGTTGTTACATACACTAACACAAAGTTTGGAAATTATATTAATTTATTTATTTAAAATAAAAAAAATGAAATATAGAAGCATACTGGCTATTTAAAAAAGAAAAAGGGAGAAAGGGGGCTGGATTCTACCAGAAAACGAGTCAACACAGTAAACAAAACTAAGATTTTTTTAAGTGTCCAAATACTTCTTGAGGTCTCTGTAGGTGCCACAAATCTGTCTCTTGCTTTAAGCAGATCAGCTTTGTGGGTTTCTAAAGAACGCCCACAGAATAACAAAGATTTGTAGAATGAAAGAAGCCTGATTTAACAACAATTTATCACGAAAAGTCTAGCACTGCTACAGGTTTAGCGTTTGAGAGCGCATCCTCATTAGCCAAACTCAGGCCTGTCAATCATTGCTGTAATCTCTTTAGGGCAGAGAAACAGAAATAAACCTACAGAGTCCTACGTGCACAGGCTGCATTAAGAAGATGTTTAGTCGGGAAGGTTCATCTGCCCATTAAGCCAGCTTACTCGACTGGAGGAAGAGATACATTTGATCGTCACATCAGAAAAACGGATTACCGGAAGGCCGGAGCCAAGGAGATCGCTGCCATAATCTTACGTGTTTATCCAAGACTTGATGGCTCCTTCCATCTCAACCTCCTACAACAAAAAGCACCTGTCTGCCTGATTTATTATGCGACGTGAATCACAGCGAGCTTCAGAACGATTATCAAACGACATTTTCCCACCCATTCGGGTGAGCACATTTCATCAGAATCGGTTGTAATCTTCCTAGAACAGTTAGAATAAATACAGTTCTGCGCTCTATAACAAGGGCACACAAGTCTTATACAAGTCGACAGCAAAACTTCACATTTCTGGAAAATTCCGGGGCCTATAAAGCTCGGGTATGGGGTTAGAATTTTTGCTTATTTCCCAATAAATAGATTCTGAGCTTCACCAATGTTATCAGAGAAGTCCACTTCCAAAATAAAGGTTCACATATAATGTTCTCACCCCCTTGTCATCCAAGATGTTCATGTCTTTCTTTCTTCAGTCGTAAAGAAATTATGTTTTTTGAGAAAAACATTTCATCATTTTTCTCCTTATAATGGACTGCTATGGTGCCGGGTCATGTCAGTTAGGGTATGTCGAAAAACGGCCATCTCATGTTCTCCCTCAACTTCAAAATCATCCTATATCGCTGTTTTACCTTTTTTGTTAAGGGTGTTCGATCTTTGCATGTTCACTTTGCAAAGACTGGGTCGGTACTTCTGCAGTGATGCAGACCCTTCTTCTTCGGCTGGGATCGTTTACAACCACATTTGGGATCGTTTGAAGCCGCATTTAAACTGCATTTTGGAAGTTCAAAATCGGGGCACCATAGCAGTCTGTTATATGGAGAAAAATCCTGAAATGTTGTCCTCTTGGATGACAAGGGGGTGAGTACATTATATATGAATCTTTGTTTTGGAAGTGGACTTCTCCTTTAAACAAATTCACAAATAAATAGAATGATCCACAAATTTATACAGTATTTCTAAAATAAATAAATGGAAAGCTGGAAACATTTCTTTTTTAAAAAAAAAAAGTTTCCTTTTTTTTAAATTGCAAATCTCATTTTATTTATGTCAATTTATTTAATTTTTGTAAAACACCTATATACACCTGTATCTGGAAATATCCAACAATTCTAACATTTAATTGATCAAAAATACAGAAAAAAACAGTAATATTTTGAAATATTATTACAGTTCAAAATAACATTTTCTATTTTAACATATTTAAAAAATATAATTTATTCCTGAAATGCAAAGTTGAATTTTCATCAGCCATTTCTCCAGTCTTCAGTGTCACATGATCCTTCAGAAACAATTTTAATATGCTGATATTACTTTTATTATCAATGTTGGAAACAGTTGTGCTGCTTAATATTTTTTTTTTTTTAAATCTCTGGTTGTTTTTTCAGGATTCTTTGATAAATAAAAAGTTTAAAAGAATAGCATTTATTCAAATAGAAATCTTTTCTAACAATATGTCTTTTCTATCACTTTTTATCAATTTAACACATCCTTGGTGAATAAAAGTATTAATTTCTTAAAAATAATAATAATAATAATAATAGAAAGAATAAAAACTGACCACAACCTTTTAAATGATAGTTTATATTGTTACAAAAGATTTCTATTTTAAATAAATGCTGTTCTTTTTAACTTTTTTATTTATTAAAGAATCCTGAAAAAGTATTACAGGTTCTAACACTGCTAATAAACCAGAATATTAGAATGATTTCTGAAGGATTATGTGACACTGAAGACTGGAGTAATGATGCTGAAAAATGACACAAATTAATTGCGTTTTAAAATATATTTACATAGAAAACAGTTATTTTACATTGAAATAATATTTCACAATATTACAGTTTTTTCTGGATTTTTGATCAAATAAATGTAGCATAAGAAACTTCTTTATTTTTTTGAATGTCAGTGTAAATAAAAACACATCTCTACTCAACAACCTGAATTTTTTTTATTATAGTTATCATTCATGTTCGTTGCACAAATGAATTTACTTGTAAAACTCTGCATAAGCAAAAGTTTACCATAGCAAACACCAGAAATAACCCTAATAATTTTATATTTTTGAACTTATGTTAAGTCTAAAAATTTAAGTAGTTAACCCTGAGTAATTCTAAGCCTGGGTAGGTTATCCTGATTTATGTTTCACACTACTCATAATTTACCCAGTCTTAACAATTAATCCTGGGTATTCATAAACTGACGTCTCACGCTGCAGATTCCATAAAACTTGTTATTTGCATACTTTCAGTGTCAGTGTCAATGACTGAACGAACAACACACAACCTTGTTTACAAAACAGCTCTAGCACTGCACTTCCTCTTATTATCAAATGC
The DNA here is from genome assembly GCA_012976165.1 of Labeo catla. Taxonomy (NCBI): domain Eukaryota; kingdom Metazoa; phylum Chordata; class Actinopteri; order Cypriniformes; family Cyprinidae; genus Labeo; species Labeo catla. Next base: position 365,651 of record VONZ01000358.1, read on the forward strand.
TAACAAGTATTTCCTGAATGGACAATTTAAACTATAAAGGTAAGAATAAAATGGTCTCTGCTTTACTCCAATTGATGTGATTAGTGCTGATCTATTCACTATTCACATTACACTACAGTGCTCTAGGACTCAAGATAATCTATGAATTTTTAAGTGTTTAAGAAAGGGTTGCAAGGAAAGATCAGCAGCTTCATCAGAGATCTAATTAACCCGATAGAGTCACTAAGAATCTCTTCAGGTTAACCTCCTCCGCCTAGTCAGATGATCTCTGATATGATCGAGCAGGTCTGTCTTCTTCTGAACACTTCAAACCCCTCAACTTCCAATTAACGAAATGAAACCAGTAATGAATCTCGTCTAATTCTGATAAAGTTATATCAGGTCTTGACCTCTACAAGCCCTTTTTAACAATTCTAGGGCTGATCATTATCTCAAATGAAAACCGGGCCAGCAGTGGGTCTGTAGATCTCAATTTATTCTGGACACACACACTTGAGTGGTGATTTACACTGTCTGGTGAATACTACCGGTGTGTTCTGTGATATTTCTAATGCATTTATTTATAGATCGACCATTTCGGCAGACAACTGTTGATAGTCAAAACATGTTTCACTACTAAACAATGGAAAGTACCTCATGTCCGGCACAAATCGAATGTAATGTAATCATATACAAATACCGGAATTAAAAGTCTCAGGCCCTTGCTCTCCAATTAAAGGAACAGTTCATACAAAAATGGAAATACTGTTTTCATTTCTTCAACCTCAATTTGTTGTAAAGTGATTTTCATTTTTTGAGGCATCTTTAAAGAGAAAGCTCACTTCCAGAACAAACATTTACAGATAATTTACTCACCCCCTTGTCATCCAAGATGTTCATGCCTTTCTTTCTTCAGTCATAAAGAAATTATGTTTTTTGAAGAAAAACACTTCAGGAATGTTCTCCATATAGTGGACTTCTATGGTGCCCGCGAGTTTAAACTTCCAAAATGCAGCTTCAAAGGTCTTTAAACAATCCCAGCCGAGAAAGAAGGGTCTTATCTAGTGAAACTATTTGTTAATTTCTAAAAAATGGACAATTTATATACTTTTTAACCTCAAACACTTGTCTTGTCTAGCTCTGCGTGAACTCTGTGTATTCCAGTTCATGACAGTCGGGGTGTGTCGAAAAACTCCAATCTCATTTTCTCCTCCAAATCGTCCTACATCTCTGTTTTACCTTTTTTTTTGTAAAGCGTGTTTGACCCTCCTTGCGTGTTCACTTTGTAAACACTGGGTCGGCACTTTAGCAGCGATCTAGGACGATTTTGAAGTTGGAGGAGAAAATGAGATGGGACTTTTTCGACATACCCTAACTGTACTGACCCGGAATGCACAGAGTTCACGCAGAGCTAGACAAGACGAGCATTTGAGGTTAAAAAGTATATAAATTGTACATTTTTTTAAGAAAATAACCAATCGTTTTGCTAGATAAGACCCTTCTTCCTTGACTGGGATCATTTAGAGCCATTTGAAGCTGCATTTAAATTGCATTTTGGCACCACTGAAGCCCACTATATGGAGATAAATCCTGAAATGTTTGCCTCAAATAACACAAATATCCTTTAATCCCATTTTATTAACCAATATTTTTGCTGCTGATGTTTGATGATCCAGTTCAACTTTACTAATAAGAAAAATGACTTTAGATAAACTAACATTTGTACTTAATTGTTTTTTTATTGCTGAAGAGTGTTGAACTTTCTTCTCCTGCGTTCTACAGATGCAAATTTACTTGAGGCTTTTTTTTTACTCAGCCTGAGGCTCATTAATTTCACTGTTTGGTGTAAAAGGGCTTTCACATTTGGTAAAAACTGAACTTTTTATATTAAAAACAAACAATCAAGACCTGCCCAGATTTAAAAAGTAACGCAAAGGTAATGCAAAAGTAATGTAACACATTACTTTCCATAAAAAGTAACTAAGTAACAGAATTAGTTAATTAGTTAAAAAAGTAATTCATTATTTTTTTAGGGAGTAACACAATATTGTAATGCATTACTTTTAAAAGTAACTTTTCCCAATACTGGCCATACTATAGAAGTGTTAAAGTTCCATCAAAGCTAAAATATCTAATTTGTGCACGTTTTCAAATTGCCACTGGTTCTAAAATACTGCAACCAAAAGTAAAGTGACACGTTTGAAAATATGGAAGTTCAAATTAGATTTGAGGGCTACTGAAAAGGGCAGAATTATCAGTGAATAAATTTCAGTCTGTCATTTAACTTCAAAAGGCTTGCAAAAGTAGTTGAAATTACTTTTGGTAAAGGGTACTTTTTTCCATTTTACAAACTGACTCAGGTCATAATGTGCTTTCATTGTATGCAAGGAGGAACCAAGTTACACGGAAGTACTAAGTGAAGCACTCATTAAAGATCTCATGTCAGACGAGGTAATTCTATGCTTAATTATTCATTATCCGTAAGGAAGAACGGTGGGCCCGTAGTTTCATTAATTATTCCATTCAGTTGCCATAGTAACCACTGTCTCGTTAGACCATTTGAGTCTCAACGCAAAAGAAAGATGTGCTCAATTCAGTATGTGAATGCAAACCTGAAGTATTGATCTCTCTTCTTATTGCATTTGATTGGATAATGGGATGTTTTAGGAAAGAAATGCCATTGTATTCACAAGTGGGGATAGTAAAAATCCAAATCACTTATTGTGTAGAGCATATGATGCTTACTTTTGTTTTGAACAATGAATAAGAATGAGAACAGCTACAGAGTAAAATCAAGCACAGAGTTTTCTTCAAACATACTTTCTGTACAGAAATATGGTTACCTTGTAAGTGCCATTGGGATACTTCATGAAGGACACTAGGAAGATATCAACAGGAAGAAGAGCCGATGTGATGAGCGCAATGGCCAGAGCGCATATCGCAGTGATGGTGGAGATAACCTCACTCTCCTGCCGGCTCTGATATTTCCGAATATAAACCCAGCAGAAGGCCAAGATGACCTGGAGATACAGGGGACACCATGAGATTTGCATCAAAATAATCCATTTAAATTAATGCGCTAACCACATGATATGTGAACCTAAAGGCTTTTGATTAAATGCTTGAAATTAGTTTGAAATATTAATTCTATGTACAAATGTCTTTACACAAAAAGGCAATAAAAAAAAACTATATATATATATATATATACACATACAGTACTGTCCAAAAGTCTTAGGCCACTAGTATTTTCATCAGCTAAAAAAATGGTTTAAAGTCAGTTAAAGTCGGTCTTTTGCCGTAGTGTGTCAGTAGGAAATATCAGATTACATTTCCAAACATTCATTTTGCCATTAATCGTAATAATCTAGTGAGATTTTTGTTTGGAGTCTGACAACAGCGAGTGCTCTGCACAGAGATCTGATCTCACCATCATCCAGTCTGTCTGGAATGACATGAAGAAACAGAACAAACTCAGACAGACTAAATCCAGAAGAACTGTGACAAAGTCTCCAGGATGCTTCAAGAAACCCACCTAAAAGCTGCACTGTTAAAAGTGGCACTTGGTATGCTGTCATAAATAGATTTTCTTTATCAATTACCTTCTATTAACTAAATGAAATCAACATTTGGTGCGACCATTCTTTTTGTTTACAGCAGCTTTTGCCCTAGGTGCACTTGCGCAAAATTTTTCAGGTAGCTTTGCAGGTAGGTCTCTTGAAGCATCTTGGAGATGTTGCCACAGTTCATCTGGATTTACTCTGTTTCAGTTTGTTCTGTGTCTTCATGTCATTCCAGGAAGACTGGATGATGATGAGATCAGATCAGTGTGGAGCACTGGCTGTTGTCAGATTCCTTGTGCAAACAAAAATCTCACTAGATTATTACAATTAATGGCAAACAGAATGTTTGGAAATGTAAACTGATATTTTTTACTGACACACTACAGCAAAAGATAGAAATAACTTATTTTAAACCATTTTTTAGCTGGTGAAAATACTAGTGGCCTAAAACTTTTGCACAGTACTGTATATATAAATAACACCATTTTACCATTACCATTTTTATAATCATATAAAATTTCATAAAAACTAACCATTTCACCATTAACTAACCCATATTTCAAGTCCTGTTCATAAACATACAAAAATTGCTGTCTTATTTAAGTGTTTAAGCCTGTGATTATTTGTAATAATTGTGTTAAAGTTGTGTGACACTGTTTTAACAGGCCTAAATCTCTCTGGTGTGTTATATTAGACAGCTGGCCTTTTCATAACACTTTTTAAAGGCCATTCAAGTTCAAAACTGCTTACAAGTGCTATTTAGAGAACTCAAAATATGCTTGTGTATTGCCCTTCTAGTATAGCAGCCAATAGTCTCTGTGTTAAAAAGAAGAGGACAGACTCGCCTACAGATTTAGAAGCCTCTAAGACAGTTGTCTTTGAAAAGCATTATGTTGTATCTCATTAAAAACAAGGCTAAAAAAAAAAAACACTAATAGAGTCCAACTTTAAAGAGCAACTTGTTTCAGAGTGAAAGGTCGTATTCCAAACACATCCTCTAGAAGCTCTCAGGACGCAGCTAAAATGAGCTTGTGATTACGGGATGCTGTTTTCAGACAGGATCAATTAAGAGCCCTATGCGTATTAGATTCTGCCTGAATTGTTGGTCAGATAATGACCCAGCGCTCTGCATTTAAATCAGGATGTACCAACCCAATTATATAACAGGAAATACTGCTCTCTTTGCACTTGTTAAACTTGAGCAGGATGCACTTTAATTAGAAAATTAAGAGTCAGGCAGTACTTCAATTAAACACCTCGACCAGGTAGAATAAAAACAAATTACGTGTTTAAAGGTGAGGTGTGTGTCTGTATGACTAAATGGAACTGCAAAAATAATCACATTTTCTGAACACTCGTCAGCCATTAGTCACCAAACAGGTAGTCTCACCTCAAACAAAGAAAGCTATTAAGTAATAGTAACAGAGAATCGTTGTCCTTCTATTTTTGGGGGTTATCCGTTACAATCCTACAATAACTTACAGTTGACTCAGGGATAAGAATGTATTTTAATATCTTCATACCTTACCCCAATAATTATGGACATAAATAAAATGATACATAAATATATGATGAGTAAAAACGTTTTATATCAATATTACATGTACTTGAATATAAACTGCTCTATTTTATTGAAATTGGAGGGTTTATTTCTTCGTACTGTAACAACGTATAACAGTTCAGTTTGACAATTTAGTAAAAGCCTACAAATATTTTGCAACTGTAAACATAAGCAGGTTTATAATATGCCATTAAGTAATAACCACAATCGTTAGATAGATGTATTATGGGTTATATGCAGTAGTATAAAGATACACATCGACCAGGATTACACGTGACTGAATCTACGCGGGAATACTGCGTCTAACAACGTAATACTAGTAAATACATGTAATAATGGATAATTCATGTATCTCACCAGTAAAACAATAGTGAAAATAGACCATCCGAGCACAGATTCAGAGAGTAACGCTACAGGAGTCGCCATGACTGCTTCACTTCCTGCAACACAGATGACGCTCGCCATGTGACAGGCGACGTCACACAACACACGGGCGAGCTAGTCGGGCTCAAATACAAAACAAACTAAACACTTTTGCATTTTTGAAAATGTACAGACATTAATGATACCTAGACCTAGATTCGATCATTTCATTTTGCAAACGGAATAACTTAGAACATTTTATAAATGTTAATGTAATAAATAAATAGCATAATAGTCACAGATTAAGACATTTATTTTATTTATTTATTTATATTTTTGTTCTTGTACTGTTTTAGATTCTGAGCTAAATGTGCACATTTAAACTGTAACTGAAGGTGTATTTTTGCACTGATGAAAAGTGATTTGAATAACTAATTTTTTTGCTGTCTTTCACATAGAAACAGCGGGTTTCATGTGTTTTTCCTTGCCAATATACCAATATATACACAGATGGCATAAATGTAAAGTTTATTTTTATTACCTTCTAGAGTTGCCAAAATTTTGTTTACATCATTGTTTACATTATCGTCTGCCCAAGTCTGAGGTGAATGAGGTGAGTCTGAGGTGAGTCCAAAAATAAATACCTAAAGGAAAAATACATTTATACACTTAAAATAAATGACTGAGTTTGAAAATATTAATAATAATAATAATTATTATTATTATTATTAATATTTTTAGCACTGCAATTGATTAATCGCAATTAATTACATCCAAAATAAAAGTTTTTGTTTCCATAATATGTGTGTGTAGTCAGTGTATATTTATTATGTATATATAAACACACACACACACATGCATGTATATATTTAAGAAAAATGTTATGTTTATATATTAAAAATATTTACATATCAATTATATGAATATAAATATATACATGCACTGTCAGAAAAAAAGGTACCACGGAGGTACATTTTTGTTCCTAGGGGAACAGTACATATAATGGTACCTTAAAAGCTACACAATAGGTCCTTGAATTATGTGTTTTAAAATTACAACTAGAGGTACAAAATTGTACCCCTCAGGGTACCTCCCCAGTGACGGCCACTTGTACCTTAAAAGGTACAGTTTTGTACCTTTTTTTATGAGATTGTAAATGCATGTGAATATTTTCAAAATATATACTGTATGTGTGTGTGTGTATATATATATATATATATATATATATACATCTTAATTGTACACAGTATACACTCATATGTTACGTAAACAAAAATTTATATTTAGGATGCTATTAATCGTGATTCTTTGTTTGACAGCACTAATAATAATAATAATAATAATAAAGTTGATTAAGACTAAGAAATAAAATCAACAATAAAAAGTTTTTTAAAAATGTAATAAAATAAAATATAATTAAAAACAAGCAAAAAGAAAAGAGAATAATAAATAGAAGATACCAGTAAAAATTTCAACCACGTATGCTGTGATTTTTTATTTTTTTTTGGATAAGAATATGCAAGAAAAAATGGAGATGAATTTCCAAAAACAAAATGACCATCTGTCTTGATTCTTGCCTCATGAGAAAGAAATCGCTTTCACGATTTAAAGTTTAATCTCCTAAAATCCCTTAGCCCTTCTGTTGAGACAGTGTGCGAATGTTTTGACTGGAACTCTTCATCCACACACTTCTTATATTTAATCTAGCCCAAGTGTCTCTGCAATAATTCATGATACTTGCTCAATTTTAATTTCCCTTTCTTTATTTGAGATCCACCATGTATAAATTAATAATCCAGTTGTCCTTGGTGATAACCAGTGAGCAAAACTGGAAGCGGTTCTTTGAGTGTACCTGCTTGCCAACTTTTGACTGAGTGACACATTGGGAGCCATTAAGCCCTTAATGTAATCAAGACTATTTCCATCCCTTACACCTCAGAACCAATTACCTAATATTACTGACCTCCATTCAGTGCCAGCTTTTTGAACCTCTGAGTTCAATTACCACACAGATGACTGGCAGAGAGTCAGTGTTGTTCCAGAGATCTCACTCTAGAGGTCATCCACAGGTGAACAGTGATTTGAAGCAGGACTCCACTGTATGTTTTAAAGTACAACAAAAGAGTCAAGAAATACATAATCATTGTCACAATCATCTGGATTTTAAACTCACCACACAAAAACAACATATGTCTAAACATACACAAGGTGATGTATGATAGAAAGATTTTCCTGTAATCAGTTTAAGAACAAAACCACTTCACATTCTGTGAACAATGAATGTGTCTTTACCATAGATTAAATGCGGAATGATAAATGATGAGTTTATTCCAAATAAAGCAGAGACATCATCAGTTTTCCACACAAACGCAAACACACTATCCATGCCTTCTAACACCACATGATAAGCCTATAACCAGCAATCTAAGATTTTCCTCTTGGCTCTGCCTACAGAAAATGTCTAGCTCAGCTATTCTTTTCATTGAGATTCATCAAACATAATCTGCTTTCTGTCGCTATTTCTAATTAATTTTTTATCTCCTTAAATGGCTTGGCTGTACATCAGGAGAACGAATCCGGTACGATTTAATGAGGATAATTACCAGTTTAAGAGGTGTAAATGAATAACCTTCATCTCACTGATAATCCAACCCAAGAACTGGTGTCCACAATAAACTGACAAGGCAGGACCGCACGATACGTGGGGTTTGCTAAAGACTGCTTTGAATTTAATGTCATCCATGCAAAATGTATCCAAGTGGAATGCTTTTCCTTGTTTTGTTATGTACATTAGACAGGCACTTTTAACATTTTTTAAAGTAATTCCTGCACCATTAGTGACACCAAGTGGATTATTTTAAGTGACGCTCGAACTAGTTCGAATATGGTTCTCCTTCAACGTCTTTGATTGGTGAGACAAATCATATAGCCCCGCCTCCAAACTCACGCCATTGGTTGAGGCAGTTTTACTGTGTCGGACTTGGAGTGGTCGGGATTCTCAAGCAAATTAACCTATTTTTTGATAGCATGATGAAACCACAGTGTTTACACTTCGTTCAACTTACGAATGGCTAAAAATGTGGCTGTCTCTGGTTTTAAGTTGGAACAAGAGAAAGTATTTTATTTAGTGATGGGAGACGCGAGACTTTTTAAAAATTCAAATAAATTGAACCGATTCCTTCGCAAATGATTCACTGTTTCGAAGTAGCCTCGAATTTCCGCGCGATGACATGCTGGTTAAATATTCAAAGAGAGCTGAATATTTACGAACTTAAATAATAAAACTGACTTGAGTTAAGCTACAACCATAAATCTAATACTGGTTAACTTCTTAGAAAAAAATATGGTCCCTAACATTTCACAACAGTACTTTAACAAAGCTTCTTTCTTAAAATTAGGTGACACGGTAAGTATTTTATTTAGTGATGGGAGAAGCGAGGCTTTAAAAAAAATAATCAAAGGTACGTAAGCACATTTGCTAAGTATTTTATGTAGTGATGGGAGAGGTGAGGCTTAAAAAAATCGAATCAATTGAACCAATTCCTTTGCAAATGATTCACTGTTTCGAAGTAGCCTACTCTAATTTCTGCACGATGACATGCTGGTTAAATACAGGGATATGCAAAGAATTTTTTTTTACAAACTTATATTATAAAACTGACTTCCATACATTTAAAACTGGTTAACTTATTTGAGAAAAAAAAAAAAAAAAACACTGTCCCTAACATTTCAAAACAGTACGTAAGGAAGCTTTTCTAAAATCAGGCAACATGGTTAGTTTATATCCAAAAGGAAATGTGTTTATATCCAAAATGAAATCAGTGTTTCGAATAGAATACAGTCATCATTCATTTTAATATATGAAAAATGACACTGTAATCATGTCACAAAGCCAATAATGTCACTAGCTGCATTGCTTGTTCCTGTGAATGTTGTTTTTGCTGCTCAGGTATCTGGACTTTATATAAACATGGTATCACTTTACACACTTTGGCACATTCAGACGGTTGCTATAGTGATTAAAGACCAGTGCAAAGTGATCAGGCAAGAGAGCAAGTGGCCGCAGGATAATCACCGATATATGATACTGACCATAAGACCTGGGCCCTCGTGGAAACTGGGCTGCAAGGAAATGACACGCAACACTGAATGTTTATTGTAAACTCAAGATTCTAATTTATGCATTTGCCACACACTAACTGTAAATCCAAAGCAACTCAGAGTGCATCAACTCTACACTTTTGAACATGCTATGTGGTCTTTGTGAATCAAAACTTGACCTTGACATTGCTAATGCTATATTCTACCAGCTAAGCTAGAGAAATGAAACTGATTACTTATCTCATCATAACAATGAACAGCTCTATAGAGGCTAAAAATAGCAACTAATAAGCAGTACTGTCACAAGACGTACATGATGTTTATGTTCAATAGCCCCTGGTCGAAATAGCTATGCAGGCATAAGTTCTTCAAAAAATATTTCTTCTATCAATTTACTCTTGAAAAATAATACCTGAAGGGTTCATTTCTCTCAGGATCTTTTAAAATGCACACTCAGCACTGATGTACGCTCCCATTTCTTTTAAAAGTGCACTATAGACTGTATTGTCTAGTCTCAAGGAGACTGATAGGCACCAGGAAACTTCCATTAGCCGTGAGATACTGTGAGATACCGAATCTAATAGCCTGATTTCATTTAGTCTCTGGGTCACATTTGCCATCGTTTTATCAATCTCATTTGTCCTTTCTATAATAACCTGACAGGAAAAGCCGGAAATACAGAACAGAGATCATGATGGAAATTTTAAATAGTTTAAACATAGCATGAACTTAGATAAGCAGCCTACTACTAATATCTTCTGTAATTTCATAATTCAGATTTTCAAAGTGGGCCATTTATTATATGATATACCTGGTTATATTTATTCCCAGAATTACTCAAACCTTGATTCACAACAACAACCACATTTAACAGGCTACTCACAATTTAAAATGTACTATTTTGACCTGCAATTAAAATTTTAAGTCTACATCTGCTAAAATTAATGAAACAGAATACAGTAGTCAACTTTTGAAGTGAATCAAAATCTTTCATCAAAGTTCTGCTAAAACAAAAACAGTACCCGTTCTTGTCTTAGGACAACTTCGATGAACCCTTTTGATCCACTTCAAATGTTGACTGCTGTATATCTAGTATGCTCATACAAGTCTAATCACGTCAGTTTTACCAGAAAATAATCAGCCCTGTGCTTCATGTGAGCTTTTTACATTAGTATATCTATTGAATTCAATTTCAGTGAATGACCTCGGCTTTCCAAACACTGACAGGCTGCATTTAGTCCTTCTTCTTTTGTATTCGACCTGCACGAACAGGCTTGTGAGCTCGCCACTGCAGCAAAGTGAATGAGGTTTTTAGGACCTCTTGTTCTCGGTTGTTTGCGATATCCATTTATTTAGTTTTTGCTGGCAAACTGGAGCAACATGAGATACAGGAATAGAGCTATTGTTTGAGAAGCACTTTGGGGAAACAAAGCTTGTGTACAAAATATACAAACCATATGGCAACAAGAAAGAGTAATATAACCCATGCTCCGGGTAATGCATTGAGCTAACAGACATTTCAATAGTAAGAAATATGTGACAACAGAGGAGATTGTAAATAGTGTCTCTTTTAACGGCAGGTGCGTTGGATAAACAGGTGTTCTGTCTGATATCAGTTGATATCATGTGTGGATTGGGATGTTTGTTTGCCAGGAAAACAGCCTTCGAGAAAATTTCCAAATGTGAAGAAGTGAAAGAATATACAAAACAGGCTGTTTGGGAACCCAGTGGCATCACCTACCAAAGTGCAGCAGAAGATAGGTTTGTGTATTCCTCTGCTAAAAGAGAGGAGCTTAAAATCCATGTACTAAGAGTTTGTTTGAAAGTGAATTAATTACTGTAAGACACATCATCAGTCTAGAGATGAACATGATGTCTGCTGATAGAACTTGTGTATAAAGATTTAAAGGGGTTACAGGGGGATTATGATAAATCATACATGATTACACTTTTAAATTTTTAACAGATTCCTTGTTCGTCTGTGCATGCGTAAACAAGTTAATGTTTTTCGTGTGATTTCTTAGCCCAGAGGCTCTGAAATAGGTGAAATATATATATATATATATATACATATATATATATATATATATATATACTACTGTTTAAAAGTTTGGGGTCAGTACATTTTTATTGTTTCTTTTTTTTTTTTTTTTAAGAAATTAATACTTTTATTCACCAAGGATGTATTAAGTTAATAATTAAAAGTTTATTAAAGTTAATAATAAATAATTTACATTGTTATAAAATATTTATATTTTGAATAAACACTGTACTTTTTAAACTTGTTATTCATGAAAGAATCCTGAAAAAAAAAAATCACAGGTTCCAAAAAATATTTGGCAGCACAACTGTTGATATTATCCAACATTGATCATTCTAATAATAAATCCGCATATTAGAATGATTTCTGAAGGATCATGTGACACTTAAGACTGGAGTAACAGCTGATAAAAATTCAGCTTTTCATCACAGGAATAAGTTCTATTTTAACCCTTTAACTGTCACTCCCATTTTTGAACATAGACGTGAAAAATCCAAACTTACATTTTTATAATTCATGAACAAAAACATTTTATAATATGATTTTGATGTACATTTTCCATGGAAATGCAATGTCTGATTTTAAAATGGTTTTCAAAGGATGAATTTTGATATTTTAAGTTGGCATATAAAGTGTAATAGGGAAAAAGGCAACGAAGAAAGTTTTTTATGACAAAGGTCAGAACTCCTGTTATGATGTAGATTTTAGAGGTGCACTTTTGTCATAGATTAATCTATTATTTTTCCTACATAATTTGTAACACAAAACAATGGAAAAATATCTATTTAGGAGACCTTTCCAACGATATATAGTTTGTCATGATTATATTAGGATTTATTTGTAATATTGTGAAGCAAATGTAGGCGTCCCACTGAGGGGACGGGTGACAGTTAAAGGGTTAAAGTATGTTAAAATAAAAAACATTATTTTATATTGTAAAAACATTTTGCAATATTACTGTTTTTTTTTCTATATTTTTAATCAAATAAATGCAGCCTTGATGAGCATAAGAGACTTCTTTAAAGACTATTACAAGTCTTACTGACCCCAAAACTTTTGAACGGTAGTGTATATATATATATATGTATGTACGGTTTTTAACTGCATTTTTTAAATGCAGCCAGGGTGAGTGTAAGAGATCAAAGGAATAAATTATATATAATTTAAATTATAAATAGAATTTATTTTTGTGATCACAAGTCTTCATTGTCACATGATTCTTCAGAAATCATTCTAATACGCTGATTTGGTGCTTTCACTACATAATTATCATGGCCTCAAAAATTTACAATAATGACATATTGTAATAACTATAGAAAAAAATTATGATAATAGATAAATCATGCTATAAGTCACAGTAATCTTTGTTTTTTCTTTCTTTCTTTTTTGTTTGACCAATAAATCACACCATTGCATACAGAAGTAGCAATTAAACTAAACAGAAGAGACTAAAATGCTAACCGTTTTTAGTTTTGCACAGTGTCAAAGACAATTAAAAGGAATAACTACATATTTCAACTTTAAACTTGCATTATAGCATCGATTGAGTGTTCGAACTAACTTTCTTTTGTGAACTGATTCTTATTTTATAGTATTCTATACAGTGATAAAGACTATATTGATTAACATTGCAATATAAACATACATTATCCATATGAAAATACATGTGATGCCTTGCAGAACATAGATAAACCATATACTGTTGTCATCGTGTGCTGATTCTCATCGTGTTTTATCATAAAAACATTTCTTTCTGTATTTTATTCAGGTAAAGCCACAGCTGGATGCCTTTGTCCATATAAGGGATTCCTGGAACAGGGTTGCCAGGTTTTAACAACAAAACTAACCCAACTGCTACTCAAAACTAGATTTTTGGTGGGGTTACCCCGGTAAAATGTGCATTCCAGGGGATAAATATCACGTTATTGTGGTCGCTTTATTCTGCAGACTTGAAAAACAACCCTGAGGTAACAGTGTTAAAGTAGCCCAAAAGGGTTGCCAGATTTTCACAACAAAACCCACCCCACTCAAAACTAGTCTAAAACTAGCCCAATTGGATTTCGGGGTTCCCCCGGTAAAAATCACGTTGAGGGGGCGGGGGAGTAAAATACACATTTTTGGTGGGCTTACCCAGGTAAAATTCACATTCCAGGGGCTTTAATCCGCAGACATGAAAAACAACCCTGCAGCAACAGTGTTAAAGTAGCCCAACAGGGTTCCCAGGTTTTCACAACAAAACCCATCTAATTGCTACTCAAAACTGGTCTAAAACTACTGTAACTCAATCGCATTTCAGAGGTCCCCGAGTAAAGACTGTGTTGCAAAGGGTAAATTAGTATTGCGGGGGGTAAAATACATGTTTTTTTGGCGGGGTTCCCCTTGTAAAATTCGCATTGCAGGGGCTAAGCATGATGTTATTGGGGTCGCTTCAATCCGTGGACATCAAAAACAACCCACGGCCACAGTGTTAAAGCAGTTCAACAGGGTTGCCAGGTTTTCACAACAAAACTTGCCGATTTTGCTACTTAAAACTAGTCCAAAACAAGCCCAATCGCATTTTGTGGGTCCCCCGGTAAAAATCGCATCGCAGGGGGTAAAATACACGTTTTTTTGGTGGGATTACCCTGGTAAAATTCGCATTACAGGAGCTAAATATCATGTTATTGGGGTCACTTTAACCCGCAAACATGAAAAACAACCTGCAGCAACACTGTTAATGTAACTCAACAGGGTTGCCAGGTTTTCACAACAAAAAACACCAAATTTCTACTCAAAACTAGCCCAAAAATTGCCCAGTTGCTTTTTGAGGGGGGCCCTCTGTAAAAATCGCATTCCGGAGGGGAAAATACACATTTTTTTGGTGGGGTTCCCCCTGGTAAAATTTGCATTCCAGGAGCTAAATATCACGTTATTGGGGTCACTTCAACCCCCGGCAACAATGCTAAAGTAGCCCAATTCCGCGGGAAAACGGCAGACTTGGCAATACTGTCCCAGAAAGTCATTTGTTTTATTACTCTATGAGTCTCGCTCGTGGATTTTCTGTTCGAGGGCGCCCTCCGGTGTTGAATATGAATGAAACAAATCACACGTGAGAGTTTTACACTTAATAATGGTGCTGGATTATTGTGTCATATTATCATGTGTACTATTCATTTTTAAATATCGCCAATACCGATATATTGCAACACCCCCAATCAACACGATAACAACATTTTATTATTTAAATATCATGATTATCATCAATACTGGTATATCGCGACAGCCCTAGTTGAAAACATTATTTGTTGCTTAATATTTTATGTAAACCATGATACTTTTCTCATGATTCTTTTCTGAATAAAAAGTCCAAAAGAACAGCATATACATATTTACACAAAACAGAAGCATTTTCATTTTTACTAAACTGTTTTTCATCAAATTTTCATCATCTTTACAAGGGGAACAGGTACAACAGACATTGCTCTTTCATACTGATGCATCTGCATTAAGTTTGATTCTGGGTCAGCATGGGCAGCATGTTTTCTGCATGTTGTTCTAGTGCTCAATTTCCCATCTGCAGGCTTAAGGTGGTTGTTTCTCGGTGGTGGGACATTCTTCAACAGAACACAGGGGACATTATGATGCTATCGTTGCAGAAGTGCAAGTCTGAAGTGAATCACAGCTGAGAAGTCTCATTGATTCCCTGTCTGAGAAACAGCTGTTCTGAAAGCAGCTGGGTTGGGGGTGCATGGTAATGTGGAGACACACTAATAAGGCCAATACAAACACAATCCTAAAAATGCATCTCATTATTCATCAGTGTTGAGGGCCTTGTATAAACACAAAAGTGGTGGTCAGAAGAGTCAGATGGTCAGGTGAGATATCACAATGTGCTGCAAATCCCTGCTTCGAATTAATAATGCTTTCAAAAGTAGGAAATTCATATGAAAGCATCCAGAGGAAGAAACAGGTTGTAGACATATAGATAACTCTATATAGACAGTGCTGGAATTCATATCTTGAGCAACACGTACAGCAAATACCTCAATAAGTCTCCCATATATTGAAGATTTGTGGTGTATGTATTGGGGATTTATAGTGTTAGTTGCATTTCAAAATCAATTTTGACTCAAATCGTATGTTTTCTTCTTCTTTTTTTTAAACCATTGTATCTACCTTTTGCTGTATAGAGTGGGCACGGCCATTTGTAAATTTAATTGTCTGGCTTCTGGTCTCATTTGCTTCCAGCTATTTTTAACTGTACAAAACAGCTCGTTTTGCTTCCTGATACTGCAAACTGGTGTGTCTTACCATATTATTTTAATGCATTATCGTAATTATGAACACAGTGGTTTGTAGTGCAAACGATTTTACCATTTACTGCACTTAGTTATTCTTATTATTCCCCTATGGCAGTTTGTAAATCAGAAGTCTAACACATTACCAGAAAACAGTATATTTCCACATTGAAAAATAAGGTGAATACTCTCAATATATCAATTATTTAAAATACATTTCATTTTTATTTGACTTTAATAATAATTATATAATATTTATATTTAAGATTTGTGGTATTTATAGAGTGAAACACATTAAAAACAAAAACAAAAACAAAAAACAAGACACCGCATGCAAAAGCACTGTATTAATTTGAAATAATTATCTGTATGCATCTTTTTTTTTTTACAGATGTAATATCTTTATTTTGAATTTTAGAGTGTTTACAGTTAACAGAAACATGTGTAAAATTAATGGATAATGTCCCAGTAATATTCAGATATTTTACAGATTTATTTCTTACAGTGCAAGATACAAAATAAAAACTATAACTTCACTTTTTTCATATCTTCTGAATATGAGCAGTTCTTGGGCTTTGTTGTAAATAGTTATAAATCTAAAATGTTTATTTTTTAAAGAATTAAAAGAACAAAAAAAGACAAAACTTAACTCAAATATGAAACAAACCCCCCTCAAAGTTTTTACATTTAGTTACAATTTTTTTTCAACCAAAACACTGGCTAATTTTTCCATGTTAGCTTATATTTTTTTGTCTTTTGTGTATCAAAAATGGTTTCACTTATTAGCTAAATATTTTTAGCTTAAGACTTTTATAGTATATTTTTATAGTAATCAGCTTACATCCTGAGAAATATTTACTGAATTAGTCAATATAGTAATATAATATATTTACATTATAATATAATATTTGTATTATTTTTTATATATAGCCAATCAAAATCAGTTTACAGTACAAAAGTTTAGGAAAATAACAAATGTTACTTAAACTATTTTCATAACAACATTTTGGTTACCTTTATTAATTCTATTATAATTATTGTACATGCAGTAGGCTATTCCATCCTTTTAAAAATCAAATATATATTCAAATGATTAAAAATGTGAAAATCTTAAGCACAAAAATATATACATTTTCCTACATTTTTAAATATGAAGTTTATATTTAAATTTGGACCTCTAATTTAAAAGAAAAGTTAGTACCCCTGCTATTGGTCAAGTACCCTGTGTACTGTAGCGTGTTCCACAGGGAGCCCCTCAGAGTGTCCTGTCCGTCCTGATGTGTGCTGCTCTAATGAGTGGGTGGGAGGGTCAGGCAGTGCGACAAATAAGGACACGGTTCCTGCACGAGCGTTCATTCTCACTTTTATTTGCAAGTGTGCTTTGGACCCACAGCTGCCTAAAATGCGCTAATTAGCCAAACAGGATTTGCTTGTGCTGTGTGTTTACGCTGGAATAATAAACTTTCTCAGCAAATGTAAGTAGCCGGTGTTCATCTGTCTTGCTTGCTGTGACTTTGTAGGTGTTTTTTTTTTCCAGAGTATGTGTGCGGTGTCATTTTTTAATGATCATGTTTGATGTCATCTGAGTTTAACACGCCACTATGAGTCCTGTGTGTCGGCGTTCGTGTACTTGAAAGAGAGAGAGAGAGAGAGATTGAATGTTCAGCATTGCTGGGTTTATCATCATTCGGTTACACAGAGAAATTGCAGTAAACAGTAGCTTTTGAACATGTAGGCTACATGAGACATTTAGTGAGCAAATGTGGTAAATAAATATCTGCAAGTGTGCTTTATAAGAACACTAACGAGGCTGTTGTTGTTTATTGCGAGTCAGTTTGGATGAACTTTTAAGAAGCGTTTTTGATTATATTAATTATGATATTTAACATTAAATAGTCTGGTTGAACACTATAATATGCTGATATCAATAACGAACACCATCTTTAGCTTAACATCGAGTACATACATAGATTAAAAATACTTTTTCATTTAGATCTCTGTGTTTTTGCTATACGATTAGCTGACAACGTGAAGATGAACTTTTTCTTAATCAGATTTTAAGCTTAAGTGTGTATGAAGAAAGCAAAGTGTTGTCTTTTTAACCAGTCCACTTAATCTTGAGTAAAAAAGATCATGTTCAAAACAGTACAAAGTACAAATATTTCACATAGTACACTTGCATGTGTGATTAGAAAAGTGCATTATGCTTCCATCAATTTTTACAAAACAAAAAATGTGTTGTTTTCACTTAAAATGAGTTTTAGCTTGATTTAAGCCTTTAAACTTGTTTAAAAGTGTGATTTTACTTAAAAAAGGAATTAGTTTTCTATTCATTTTAGTAGGTGGAAAGTTTTCAGTCACTACCTGACATTGTGTAAATTACACCACCCATGTAATACTATATTCTATTTACAAAACCTGATTTGATTTAGCCTTAATTAGATATCTTAGAAAAGCACATTTTTAAATACATCACTTTTTCTAGGTTTATTTGAAAAATCAAACTTTGAACTTGAGTTTGAAGTTTACAGCAAACAATTTACCACGTTTGTATGCAGAGATGCACTAATGATTGTAACCTTTAAAAGTGCATGTGTTTCAAAACTCTTGTAGCACTACTGTTTAATTATTTAGCGCAATTTGTTTGGCCTGTTACTTAAGAGCTCAATAACAACAGTCAGCGGTGGGTAACGGATCGTATTGGCTTACAGGAATCTGGCACTGGGTCCCCAGAAGCACCTCATGCTGGAAACTTACTCTGGCCTGGAGTTTATTCTGAGGAGTGAAATGTCACACTTGACATTTTGCGTTAAGACGTTTCACCACATAATTGAAGTGCTAGACGGATTTTACAAAACATGATCTGTTCCTACATGTTCTGTATGTATCAGAGTATTCATTTGATATGGCGTGTTCTTGACATTGAAGTTCATCATTTGTTTATGAGTAAAACATTCAAAAGTAAGTGAATTGTGAAGCCAGTGCAGTCAATCATCATACAGACAGTAACAAGTGGTATAGCGTTACCCAGAAGAGCATCAAAGAGTTGTAAAAGTGACGTTGTTTTCTATTTCTAGGTTTTCAAGGGGCCCTTTCTCATGTGCCAAAGACGACATGATTCACTATCTCAGATGGACTGTTTTCCTGTGGATCGTAAATTCCATTCCTTTTACTTCAGGAATGACAGTGAGTGAGAGAATAGGTATGTATGCCGTCACCAAAAGGTCCGCACCAAGATGTTTGCTTATTCTTGTCCGTTTACAAAAGGTTTGATTAGAAGCGATTACTTCTGTTTGTTTTTTCAAGCCTTGTTCGTCTCCATACAGGAGGTCAATGTTGACTTCACCGCTCTGGTGCAGAGCGCTGCTGTCGTCACCTTTAATTAGCGCTCTGTTTTAGCTTCTTGTTTGGAATCCTTGTATGCAAATGAATTGTTTGTGATGAAAGACGTCGCGCCCTCCTTTAAGACACAGGGACTCTTGCGCAGCTATTTGAAATTCCTGCTTGCGAGGACATGGCGTCAAGCCCTTGACCTGGGTGGCATTAGTCAGAAGCCACCAGGACACATCCGCTCTGGTGTTATGTGTCCGATAGAATTGCTTTATTGGCCCCGTTCAGATTAACCTGAGGCGATTACGGAATATTATTGCACAGTGTAAATGCCCACGAATGAGAGTCCTCTGAACAAGAGGACAGGCAAGCAATATTTTTGCCAGCTGAGTGAATTGCTATCTCCCGTGATCCACTGTGCGAGCGTGACATCCAGGAAGAGATTTAGAGAGGATTTACAGCATGTGTCCCATCTCTTTAAGAGTCGGCAATTTGCCAGCAGATGTGCTGATTTTTGGAATTTCCTGTTAATGCTGTGTTTTGTGTGTGTGCGGCTGTGGATGTAGATATGTTTATGTGTTTTTGCATTTGTGTCTGTGTGAGCCTCCTTTTTATTTGGGATAATTGTTGTTGATGAAGCAGAATCTGTCCTTCAGCAATATCACGCTGCAAATGTCATGGGAGAGGAGACTGAGGCTTGTTGTTTCACAGGATCTCAGTAACTAGTAGGCTTTTTATGGAATATGTGACCCTGGACAACAAAACTAGTTTTAAGTAGCACGGGTATATTGTAGCAATAGCCAAAAACACATTGTATCGGTCAAAATTATCGATTTTTCTTTTTTTGCCAAAAATCATTAGGATATTTTGTAAAGATCATGTTCCATGAAGATATTTTGTAAATTTCTTACCGTAGATATATCCAAACTTAATTTTTGATTAGTAATATGCATTGCTAAGAACTTCATTTTTTTTTTTTCAATATTTTGATATGCACCCTCAGATTCCAGATTTTCAAATAGTTGTCATATAGTTGCAATATTGTCCTATCCTAATAAACCATATATCAATGGAAATACATTTTTTCAGTTTCAAAATAAACACCTTATGACTGATTTTGTGGTCCAGGGTCACATATAAACATTATTTGTTTCCATCCAGTGTTACAAAAAGTTTTGCTTGATATGAATTTTCAGATTTTCATCTCTTGATTTTTGTTAATCAAGGTGGATTTTAACTGAAATTGTAAATTATGTTTTCAGGACAAACAGTGTTTTGAAATAAATATCAGGTTGGGGCAAGTTGTCACATTTGCTTAAAATTAAGCTTTATACAGTTTATTAATTTACAGTAGCCTATTGGTCAACCAAAACAATGATTTGGATGTTTTGTTTTATTTTATTTTATTTTATTTTATTTTTGCTGTGTAATTGTTTACAGATTCGGTTTTGCTGAAAGACTATAATAAATTGCAGTAGTTTGGTTTCAGATTTAAAAATCTCTTTCATTTTATCTGTAGGGGAATTGATTTTTAAAAATGATTTATGAATTGTCAAAGACAGAACTACTCTGAGTTATGAGGTTGTTAATTAATGTTATATATGCTTTTGCTGTAGCCTTCATCCTGTTGTTTTAACGAATTTTTAAAATAATGTTTAATAGCAACATTTCTGGAGAAAAACTACATTACCCATAATTCTACAAAAAATTGGAGCCAATCCGAGATTTGAAACAAGCTAATCATGCCAAAGTAACTCTTTAGTGCTCCCTTACTCTTGTGAGGCAATGTGAATTATGTAATAGTCTTCCTATGCTCTGAAATTCCTTAAATATTTGTATATTAATATGCATGTTTTGCAATAAATGTAAAATATATTATTTCTCTATACATAATCAACACCTTTAAATCAATAGTCGTTTTTGCTTCAGGCGACTGTATTTCTTTCCCTCATTAAAGCCAGTGTCTAACACCTGTTGTCTTTTTGCTTCAAATTAAAATTTTTAATGTGATTCACCTGGATGATTATCTGGATGATTTGTTTCATGGCTTATAACTCTTTAAATGAAGGCTTTCTTAAAATATTTTCAGAACCAATGTGCACTTGGCATCATGTGTTACAGTTTCCAGGTCCTGACGCTCCATTAGATCCCAAAAGCAAACTAAAAACCGCTCTAATATACACTCGTAGTGTGCTATAGTACTATCTGCATACTGAAAATTTAGTTAGACAGACTTTTATTCAGCTTTATGTATAAAATATAAAATATTGGTGCGGCGTCTGTAGCGTTCACCACATTTTAATGAAAAGCTTAGTTTAAAGATGTGCTAAAATGAATAGTGCTCATAATATTATTCTCATTTGAAAATGAAGTGGATGCTTTGACTTGGAAACAGTATGTCATACATCATGACTAAACAAGGGCTGTTTAATGGCAGTTTCCCATTGTGACAACTTACCCACTTCAATGAACTGTATCTTTTTTCCTGTGCAAAATGGCTTTTCTGTAGCCTAGACTTTAAGGTACATGACTCTGCAAGAATTGATTTTCAAAAACAAACCTTAGAAATATTAATGATAGTCTTAGAAATATGCACACAATAGCTGTGGTTTCTTCTATACTGAATAAGCCGAAACATTACCAGTTTTTAAAAATCAATTCACTTGCTTCATTAACACATAATCATCCTCTCCTCTGCAGATCATACATGTCCGCCCATGAAGCTGGAAGAGAAATGGCATACCAATGTGAACATTCACAGAGAATTCACAGGTACAAACAAAGAATACTGTATATACAAATAGAAATCAAGCACAGCTCGTCCTCACGCAGTGCTGTTAAACATCAAACTGGCTGTTTAAAACATCCCTAATGTTGCACATGGCTGAAGCTGACAGAGCAATTTATACAGCTAATTTTGCATTTCCTGAAGGAAATGCCAGTTCTCGCAAGCCAGCTAAAGAATACTGTCAGAGATGTAGCTTACCTACATCTTTGACAGTATTCTTTAGCTGAGTTTTTCTTAATGTGGTTCTGTTACATACAGTATCAGAGCGTTTGCTATCTGTTGGCTGCACACAAAAATCATGGTTATGTGTGAAGTGTAAAGATGGATATACTATCAAAAGTTTGGGGTTGGTAAGATTAAGATGATTTAAAACGTTTATCAAGGCTGCATTTATTTGATCAAAAATACAGTAAAAACTAAAATTATGGAATATTATTACATTTAAAATAATTGTTTATGTATTGTAATACATTTTCAAACGTAATTTATTCCTTTGGCAAAGCTGAATTTTCAGCATCATTACTCCAGTCTCCAGTGTCACATGATCCTTCAGAAATCATTTTAATATGCTGATTTGCTCAAGAAATATTTATTATTATTATCAATGTTGAAAACAGTTGTGCTGCTTGAGATTTTTGTGGAAACTGTGATATGTTCAGAAGAACAGAATTGATCTTAAATAGATAAAATAATATTTTAAGAATATTTTTGAAACATTATAAATGTCTTCACGGTCACTCAGTTTAATGTGTTCTTGTTGAATAAATATGCATTTTAAAATCATCAGTGTAGGTTAGATTTGAATGCTAGCTGCTGTCAGTGTTATTTCTGTCAAACTTTAGTTTGAAAGTAAGTATGAATTATATTAACAGTTCACCTAAGGCTGAAATAATCTATAAAACAAAGTTTGAATAGAGTCTCTACTAATTGCAGAAGTTTAGAGCAAGCCCCAAACCAAAATGTTTAAGGAATAAGAAGTGTTGCCTCGCTAATAATAATCATTCCACATAAAAGGCTACAAATGTGTGTTCAACAGTTTGTACAGGATGACATTTGCTGAAAATCTCTTTAGCCTAAAGCTAATGTTGTTCCTTTAGCAGAACACGGTGGTGACAGCGCTAAGGTCATGTTTTCAATTCCCCAAATGTTTACGCAATGTACTGTAAGTTGCTTTGTATAAAAGTGTCTGGCAAATGAATAAATGTAATGCATGTTTGTCTTTTTCTTCTCTTGTTTACAGGGTTTGATTTAGCCGAGAAGTTTCTTCTCAGAAAAGGCACGGTGACGGACAACAGGCTGTTGTTGAGACTGGGGAGTAAACCCTTGTTTAAACCAACAGAGTGAGTGCTGCAAGTGTTGATGTGGTTTTGAGATTGTGCCTTTTATTTTCCGCTCACACATCATTCAGCGGATTGTTTTGTCTAAGAACAATGTTAACTGTGACGGCTAAGCTTAAAGTTATTGCAGCAAATGTGCATATCCATATGGATGTTTATGTAGTTTGGACGTGATCAACGATGTGCAGAATCCTCTAGCATCTGGAGAGCAGAAAGTAGGACAGTTCCTTGCAGAATCACTGCTGTGATGAGCATGTTATGATGGTAGTTTGAATTAATGCCCACATCCACATGTTGCGTGTTTTGGTTAGCCTTTCTGACAGCTTCTCATATAAATCTCGGGATGGGACAGAGCGCAGGTTGCCTCGCCGAACAACTGCGTTCTCGCATGAGTTTATACCACTCAAGATTTGAAAATATGCCAGGCTGTTATTGGGTTTCTGCGACGAAAACCAGTATTTTCTCATGGTGTAAGCTTGCTTTGACTTCAACTGATGTCTGGTAGAAAACTCGGGAGATGTACGTTTTTAATGGCGTGTTGACATGAAATGACCCAGATATCATGAGCTCGCTGAGATAATTCCCCTCGCATTGGCTAATAAGGATAAACTGTGAGGTGAGCCGTGAGACATGTTGAATAATTTGGACAGAATTAATTTGCAAACCGTGGGCAGTGGGCTCGACCAAGGAGAAAGAGAGGTGACTGTAATGGAGTACCGCCTAGAAGAGAAATCAAGCAGTAATGGGGAATCATGTCCTGTATATTAATTGCCTTAAAATGACTTTAATAACTTATAGCTCAAGGGTGACACCAAGTTCAAAGAAGGCTTCTGTGTTAGTTAGACTTTTCAGGTATGTTCAATCTACGTGAAACAGCCTTGAACATGTACAGTTATGTAGGCCGTGTTCCGTCAAGGTCAGCTGTCCAAACCGTGTGAACCCACAGGATATTCATGAGTCCAAATTGATGCTCAAAAGAACTCTTTTGTATTTTTCTGAAAAGCTGGTGGGATTGTGGCAAGTCGGAGGTGGGAAGACTGGAGTTGAAATTCCCCACTTCCAACCTCAAAGCGTTCCTGTCGGTTATACGTCATGATAAAGCTTAAACAGAATAGGGTGGTGCCATGACTTATGATAATTGACGCAAACATAAAAGCGTGGTGTTTGCACTAGAAACATCTGACAATAAGTTATCATTACACATAACACAAAAATGTTATCATTACGGTCCTGTAACTCAAACAGTAAAGCGTGGTGCTAACAACGCCTAAAAAGGCATGAACTTAAGGTTTAATGCCGGACAAGTCTTTGCATAAAAGCATCTGCTGAGTGCATAAATGCAAATTACATTAAAGGGGTCATGAACTACCTTTTTTTTTTCTTTTTTTTTTTATTATTATTTTGTACTGTTCTCTGAGGTCCACTTATAATGTTAGCAAGATTTTTACATAAAAAAAAATCATCATTTAGAAGTAATAGGCTATTTTCTGTCCTGTTTCAACCCCCCTCATCAGAGCGCTCTGTACTTGTCCAGCACACATACGTGCCGAACCGAAAGACCCGTACTGAAACTTTTTGGTACAAATTCGTTACACCCCTATGCCATAGTATTAGAAATGACATCAAATTATGCTCATATACAGTAATCTAATTAAGTCAGGGTTGATTATTCTGCCCTATTTTTTCAAAGTCTGATGTCTGTTTTTGTGTCATTCCAGTGGTTATTTTCATATAGGAAGGAGAATTCTGAGTTCAGACTCTAGAAACTCCACTTTGTTTTCATGTTTTTTTATAGCAGACCAAATGGACAGTGGCACCAAAATGTATTTGGACACAATGTATCAAACCTAGTGACATTCATGTAAGAAATAGAGCACTGGTGCATTTTACAAGCAAAATGTAAATGTTGTAAACATTTGTAAAATGCAGACAAATTTGCTAAGTTAAGACAATAATGAACTATATTACATTCTAATGAATATATTTATTTATTTATTTATTTATTCATTTTTTCATGTTTTAGATGAACCTTGTTCAGCATTTCTTTGATCAAAAATACAGTGAAACCACTAAAATAAAAGTATTTGTAAAAAAAATTTGTAAATAAATAAATATTTTATTTATTTATTTATTTATTTATTTATTTTTATATATAAAATATATATAAAATTAATAATTAAATTAAAAATTGCAAAGTGTAATCTACATGTATATTTGTGGTGCCAAAGCTGAATTTTTATCGTTTACTCCAGTCTTCAGTGTCACACAATCATTCGGAAATCATTCTAAAAAGCACATTTAGTTCTCAAGGAACATTTCTTACTATAATCAGTGTCAGGAAAAAAAAAACCCTGTTATGCTACTTTTTTGTGGAAACTGTGATTAATTTTTCAGGATTCTTTAAATGTAAAGTCCCAAAGAGCAGCATTTATTTGCAATGGAAATCATCTTTTGTAACATTAAGCTGTAAATGTTTTCACTGTCATATTTGATCGATTAAGTGTGTCCTTGTTGAATAAAAGTATTAATTGATTTGAACAGTATTTTTTTTTTTACCCTTTCCAGTGTTTCGAAATCACTGTTCCACACAGCATCTCATAACTTATTGCTTTATGATGTAAAGCATTTGGACACTTTCAGTATGTTCCTAGTTAATGTGATGAGCTACATCTGTGTAAACTTGAGGAGAACTGACTATATAAATCCATTTAGTTAGTTAAATGTAATCACCAGAAGAAGCTCTGAGAAAAGATCTAGCATAATTTGTTTTTGCAAATGCCGCTTGGTAATTTATCTAAAAGAATAAGATGAATTCACTTTTAACTGTCTACGATTTCAGGGCCACTATATACACCGTACACTGCGCGCTGAAATAGTCCTTTGTTTAAGTCATTTGTTCCTTTGTGTTTCATCATAGTCTTTAGTTCAGTCTAACTGATTATTCTCTGTGGTTTCAAGCACACCTGCCGGTTTTGGCCGCAGAGATTCAGCACCCAGTGGACGTCTTTTGTACCTCCACGCATTTCACCAGTGAAAAATAACACCCGGTCATCTGCGCAGGGAAAGGGGGGATATTTTTAGCGTTTTTTATACAACTGTAAACACACTGTTTGCTCCCCTGGACCCTGAAGGAGTCATGGGTCAGATGATTTGTGATCTGTTGCTCTGTCCGACGCTTGGTGGTCAGTGGCCTGCTGTGGGGCCCTCTTTCTGCTGCTTATACCTGCCCTCAGGGACCAACTGTGAGTCTCTTTGGCTGGAGGTGGAGTGCAGTTCTGAGGGACGAGAATGCCAAGTTGTCTACCCGGACCCCCATACAGACACATGCACTCACACATACACACCCTGCCAGACCTCAATTAAGCTGAACTCTGACAGGTGATGGCGTTAGTCAGCTGGATGTGTGGGGGGGTGGAGAAAGGGGTCAAAGAGCCCCCAGCACAAACTCCAAACATCTCTCACTTTACTCGCAGGAAATGCAGCCGGGCCCCGTCGTCCAGTTGATACGGTCACATGGAAAGAGAAGGCTCCACTCCTTCAGACTATTTTCCATTAGTTGTTTCACAGATGACTCCGCTAAGATGTGCTAATTGCGTGTTTGGTGTTCGATTTTATGAGAGGCAAGGGGCGTGGGAATGATCTGAAAAGTGTTGGGGGAAGCACAATATAAAGCTTACGAGCTTTGCTCATGAATATTAATTGCATGACGTGATGTTCGCCTGGGAGTCCTAAATGGGTTGTTGAAAGAAAGATGTTGATAAATGGGCACTACCCATACTAGGCGTACCGTATGTTTGTTTATTTCACTACTGAAATGTTGCGTTTTCTATGTGGATGAATAGATTTTTATTTTGCACTTTAGGCAAAATTAAACTTTTTGTAACACTATTGACACAACAACCACCAAACACAATTGTATTCTGTTTGTTTGGCTGATATAAAACAAAATAATACTGGCTAAACTAACTGTATAAGTTTAGGGTAGCATTTTCTGTTTGTTCCCACTTGACCGTAAAATGATGTGGGATGTTTTATTTGTATTTATTTATTTTTTGCAATGCTCTGTAGTGCCACTAGAGGTGCACAAATTTCACACTTTACTGATTATTTTGTTATTTTAATATTGTAATATATTATCATTTTATTTTATTTAAATAAAGTTTTATTATATTTTAGTAAAAGTTAAAATATATAATATAATATAATATAATATAATATAAATATTTTCCAAAATGTGGGGGGAGAAACTTTATATTATGATTTTATTTTTGTAATTAAGTTTATTTTTAAATTCTGCCTTATTTACGTTAATAATATAATATAATATAATATATATTTCCCAAAATGTGTGGGGAGAAACTTTATCTTATAATTTTATTTTTGTAATTAAATTTATTTTTAAATTCTGCCTTATTTACGTAAATATAATATAATGTAATATAATGTAATGTAACGTAATGTAATATTATAAATATTTCCCAAAATGTGGGGGGATAAACTTTATCTTATAATTTTATTTTTGTAATTAAATTTATTTTTAAATTCTGCCTTATTTACGTAAATGTAATATAATGTAATATAATGTAATATTATAAATATTTCCCAAAATGTGGGGGGAGAAACTTTCTTATAATTTTATTTTTGTAATTAAATTTATTTTGAAATTCTGCCTTATTTACGTAAATGTAATATAATGTAATATTATAAATATTTCCCAAAATGTGGGGGGAGAAACTTTATCTTATAATTTTATTTTTGTAATTAAATTTGTTTTTAAATTCTGCCTTATTTATGTAAATATAATATAATGTAATATAATGTAATATAATGTAATGTAATGTAATGTAATAAATATTTCCCAAAATGTGGGGGGATAAACTTTATCTTATAATTTTATTTTTGTAATTAAATTTATTTTTAAATTCTGCCTTATTTACGTAAATATAATATAATGTAATATAATGTAATGTAATGTAATGTAATATTATAAATATTTCCCAAAATGTGGGGGGATAAACTTTATCTTATAATTTTATTTTTGTAATTAAATTTGTTTTTAAATTCTGCCTGCCTTATTTATGTAAATATAATATAATATAATATAATATAATATAATTTAATATAATAAATATTTCCCAAAATGTGGGGGGATAAACTTTATCTTATAATTTTATTTTTGTAATTAAATTTATTTTTAAATTCTGCCTTATTTACGTAAATGTAATATAATGTAATATAATGTAATATTATAAATATTTCCCAAAATGTGGGGGGAGAAACTTTCTTATAATTTTATTTTTGTAATTAAATTTATTTTGAAATTCTGCCTTATTTACGTAAATGTAATATAATGTAATATTATAAATATTTCCCAAAATGTGGGGGGAGAAACTTTATCTTATAATTTTATTTTTGTAATTAAATTTGTTTTTAAATTCTGCCTTATTTATGTAAATATAATATAATGTAATATAATGTAATATAATGTAATGTAATAAATATTTCCCAAAATGTGGGGAGAAACTTTATCTTATAATTTTATTTTGTAATTAAATTTATTTTTAAATTCTGCCTTATTTACGAAATGTAATATAATGTAATATAATGTAATGTAATGTAATGTAATATTATAAATATTTCCCAAAATGTGGGAGAGAAACTTTATCTTATAATCTTTATTTTGTAATTAAATTTTTTTTAAATTCTGCCTTATTTATAATATAATGTAATATAAATGTAATATAATGTAATATTATAAATATTTCCCAAAATGTGGGGGGAGAAACTTTATCTTATAATTTTATTTTTGTAATTAAATTTATTTTTAAATTCTGCCTTATTTACGTAAATATAATGTAATATAATATAATATAATAAAATATAATATAATAAATATTTCCCAAAATGTGGGGGGAGAAACTTTAAATTATATTATCATTTTATTTTTGTAGGCAAATTTTAAGTTATATTATCTTATTATTAAATGAATTTTTAAACTATGCATTATTTACATTAAGTAGTAATGTAATGTTAAGCATAGGGAAACAAGCTTAGGCCACTGTCCGAGGCTTTCTGTAGCAATGGCACCATTTGTTTGCTTATTAATCTGTATGTTCAGAGATTAGTTTAATATGGGCTGCATTAGAGTGTTACATCCCATCATATTTGGCATATGGCCTCTGATGTCCCTATTTAACAGCTCAGTGATGAAGTGAATTGATGTCACAGTGCCCAGGTTGGTGCGCTTCGAAACACTGCACTCTCTTATGAGGTCTCACTCGGCACAAGTCCATTCCACCGGCTGGCCATATCAAGTCTAATTTAGGGTTGTATTCATGAGATCAATTACTCAGCAATTCCGAAAAAGTCTTTATTCTGTCATTTTGAACCTACTGTTGCCTTTTTCCACATTTGAACCTACTATTTCTTTCCATGTAGATGTTAGACTGAATTTTATGGAGTCCTCATGCCATTTCAAGAAAACTGAACAGACTATACTTTAAGGCATTATTAACTGAAAATTCTCACATCTACTGAAGTTTTGAAACTTTATTCATGCATCAAAACATCTTCCTTTATGTGCCACTGTGTCTTGAGAGTGAGTAGGTGATGACTTGAGCGATATTTAGAGTAGAAAATTTTGCGGTCAGCTTTAGTAATAGACAGCCGTTGACCTATAATACATCTGTGCTAGTTTCCCATAAGCCTCTTTCATGTGTACTCCTTTTATCCAAAAGCATTTGATCTTGCCAGCATGTAAAGTTAGAGTATATATCATTTTAATAATGTGCATTTTCACCACTGTGCATGTGAAAGCAGGAGACACGCTATGCAGACGTGCCTAGCGAGAATAGAGAATGATCTATCTGAGAAGAAACTCATTTTCAGCCTGTCTCTTGCAAGTCTGATCTCTCTCTCTTTCTCTCTCTCTCATTTGCTTCTGTCCTTTTAAAGTATTCATACATGAGATTCTCCCATTGTCAGTTTTGCTGATTGTGTTTGATGAAGTGCCAGTAAATTACTAAATAGCGTGTGAAAGAAATGAAAAAGGAAAATGGGAGTAATTCTTTCTGTAACACTTACAGTGTTATGAGATTCACTCAAATGTAATATTACTCTTTCAACGATTTTAATAACCGCATAGAAGCTTTAATAGTTTTTTTAGCATTCTTTCTTGTACCATGAGTTTGCTTCAAATTACAGCTACAGTATTTCCTTCAGAAGAGTGAAAAAAATATCTCAATGCTTTCAAACAATAGACAGACAGACAGAACGATCTCTGTTTATAAAAGGACACATTTACAGTGTTTTCTGATAAAGACTTCAAGACTGAAGAGAACATTGATTCTAATGCAGGGCTCTATGCTTACTTTTCTTTTTAACATAAAAAATTTAGGAGCACGGTCAATATTTTAGGAGCACCTTCTAATCAATAATCAAAAAAGCTGACCAAAAATTAGCCTTTCCATTACAGTACGAGGTGATATTTGACTTCCCCTGTAAAGTGATTTACAGGGGAATTTTGTTTTTATCTTTGTAATGGCATTTTTCTAACTTAATGAAAAATGTATCATCTTTTATGTCAATTTTTTTTTTTTTATTGTGTTTTTTAAAGCTTTTTAAAATTTCTAATGAAGAACAAGTAGAGTAAGAATAAGTTATCAATCAAATGAAATCAGTATTAACAAAATTAATTTGTTCTACAGAGGTGGCACAGAAGAACACAAAAGTGGCTTGTAGGTGTATTTTTGTTTAATGAGGCTCAGAGGTGGCATGAGTGCAATTAAATTCATGTTGAGATTAATGTTTTAAATATAACATTTTGAATACAGCAATATTAAATGATTTAAATAACTGAAAATATAGTTTAAAAGTTAAACTAAAACTGCCAGTAGGTGGCGGCAAGTCACTGATTTAATTACTGAATCATTCATTAATTTGATTCGTTCGAACGGCTGATTCATTCAGGAATAAAGCAAGTGACTGTCTTTATGAATGGCAGATTAAATCATTAACTCACTAGATTAATTTAAAAATGCACGTTCATTTGTAAACTAAACACCGCTCTGTTTGAATGGAGATGCGCAGCGGCTCAGTTGTGACTTTTTTAGACTATTTTTGACAACGAAATCAGCAAAATCAGGCAATAGTGTTATAGTCAGACAATGTAAGTCACTTAATATTAACTTCTTGTTTATTTAAATGTCTCAACACTGCAAAAACATATAGAAACCTTTGAAGCTTCCCTCAGTGCATATGCTGATCGAGTCAGTCGCACATGGTGCTCCTAAATGTTTTTTAATAGTTGCACGCAAAATTTTTGCGACTGAAATGGTCGCACTTTAGAGCCCTGTGCACTTTGCTTGTTTAATCAACCAGTAAGCATGGTATTGATTAAAAGTGACTTTTTATTTTTCAAGGACTCCTAATAAAACGCATTAGTTTCCACAAATATATTAAGCATGACAGCAGTAAGATGTTTCTTGAGCAGCAAATCAGAATGATTTCTGAAGGATCATGTGACATTGAAGACTGGAGTAAAGATGCTGAAAATTCAGCTTTGCATCACAGGAATAAATTACATTTTAAAATATATAGAAAAAAAAGAAAACAGTCATTTGAAATAGTGATATTTCACAATTTTAATGTTTTTACTGTGACTTTTTAATGTAGCCTTAATTGTTAAATGGTCTCATATTTGTTTTTGTGTTCTACTTTTAATTGTCGATGTTATTGTTGTGTCTCTTTTCTAAAGATCTGTGTTCCCAGATGGCATTTCTCATGAGTACTCCATTATTGCCATGTTCCGGCTCAGAAAAACCACGAAGAAAGATCGCTGGTTTGTTCTGCAGATCTTTGATAAAGGTGGAGATACGCAGGTATGTGCAAAATCTGAGATTTTATTTAAATCTGTAAAAAAGACATTGATTAATCTAAGTGTGTTCAAAACCAATAACTCTTGCAAGGCTGGCAAAACGAACGTTATGTCTTTTGCACGCTGCGATCGCCTTAGACTTCAGTCAGCTTATCTCATTAACTGTCTTAATGAGCCGCTAATGTTCATCTCTTCTACTCTCTTTCATTTAGGTGTCATTAATAGTGGATGGAGCTAAGAAAACAGTAGAGTTTTTGGCTCAGGGTTTTCTAAAAAACAGCCTCCTGTACGTGTTCAAGAACCGAGACCTGCATGCTCTCTTCGATCGACAGTTTCACAAGCTGGGTGTGTCTGTCGAGAGCAATGCTGTCTCCATCTACCTGGACTGCAAATTAATTGAGCGTCAGGTGACCGCCGAAAGGTCTGGCATGAACGTGAGCGGACGCACATTCATCACCACTCGAGTGGAGGACGGACGTCCAGTGGATGTGAGTTGTGGATAGAGGTTCTCATCATTTGCCAAATCTGAATATGAATGCAAAGCTTAGTACTTTTAGTACAGCTAGTGATTGTTAAAGCTCAGTCAATCTATGGTGGAAACCACTAATACTTTGAGGGAACTTCATGTCTGAGCCTGAATGGTTTGATGCAAATTTGTTGGATTGTTGGATTGTTGATGGCCGTAAATGTCAATTTACCTTCACAGATTGAACTTCAGGAGATTCTGCTCTTCTGTGATCCTAGAATAGCCGACCTGGACAGATGCTGCGATTCTCCTGGAGTTACGGTAAGATGTTTGGGTTAATGGTGTGGCAGTGTTAATGATACAGACAAGATGATCCTTTCTGACTGACTGTAAAGACAGCCCATAATTTTGCATTAAAATTAAAGGCTTGACATATTCATCAAATAAAACCTTAACAGGGCAGTCACATTTCAACACTGCTTACTGTAAAACGCGGACGGAATCGCGGAATCTGGTCATAAAAGTAGAATTTTACTGTATAAATGTCAAAGGATTTGCCAAATTTTAGATAAATTCAAAAGTAGGTCAGTACACTTAAATCAAAACATGATATGGATTAGTGTCTGTAAATATTAAGATGCAAAAATACTATTTAAATATGAATCTTGTGTTCTGCGTCTCTGTGTGAATGAATGGCGCAGAAGTGCGGTTTTGTTTACTACACACGTACTGAAGTGTGTGTGATGCTTGCAGTGTTTTCTGTCTTAACCTTTCCTGTTTCAATGTATGAGTACATGAATGCATAAACAATTTCTAGAACTGCTCTGAGAGTCACTTCATGAGCATCTTACCATTTCTTTTGAGGAAAAATACTATCATGTATACAAACAGAAACTTAAAGGTCTTTACAGCAACCCATCAAAATAAAAGCTCGGTTAGCTTGAAAAATCTCTTGAAAAAATATTTTACAGGGCCTTAAAAATGTTATTTTTGTTAAACTTGTAATAAATTGCTGTTAAATTGTGTTTCCTGATTTCAATTAATTAGACATTTTTTTATTTATTTATTATTATTATTTTTTTTAATATTTAAGCATTAAAGCAAAGTCTAGAAAAATTAAAATGGGAACAAAACAAAAACAAAACAGAATTCAGAAAAATTAAAACGGTAAAAAAACAAAACAAAGCAGCAAAGAATTTGGGAAAAAAATAAAACCGATTTTATACAGAACTGAACAATTACAATCTCAATTCACAATTGATTTTGACAGTTTGTTGTTAATGTGTTAACATATTGCTAAGCTAATGATGTGATGTATGTATAGCATAAAACTACATTGTGCACAAAAGCTGGGCAAAATAATCAATTTTTAATTAGTCAAGTTCCCAAAAGAACACAGAAAAACGCTTTAAAAGTAGTATTAAATTCAAGGCATTGACTGAAAATTTAGCATTCACTTGTTTAACCTACCATTTTCCATTGGTTTTCACTGATTTATTTCCTTCTCCGTTAAGGATACATGCAAATCTGCCATTGGAATTTGGCCTAAAGAAGATGTTCTACATTTTGAAACAGTATTAAAATGGCATCTGCACAGGCAAAGATCTAGGTTTTGGAACAGAGCCATAGCGATTTCCATGTATTGTTATTGGACTGATCGTATTCACTATGGACAAAGCCCTTGAGGGCAGCTCTTTAGCTCGAATTGCTCCGGTCAATAATTTGTGATTAATTAAAGACAACATTCTGTCTTAAACGATTGGATTAGAGAAAATCCACATCCCTGCTCAATGCAGTAATTGGTACATGGTCTTTACAGTTGTGTGATAATCCCCCCTCTCAGTGTTTGGGATAATGTTTACTTAGTGTTTTCCACATGGAAGTGGGAATGGTCCAA
The DNA here is from genome assembly GCA_012976165.1 of Labeo catla. Taxonomy (NCBI): domain Eukaryota; kingdom Metazoa; phylum Chordata; class Actinopteri; order Cypriniformes; family Cyprinidae; genus Labeo; species Labeo catla. The sequence continues at coordinate 400,229 of VONZ01000358.1, forward strand.
GTGGCCAGTGGGGCCGGTCATGTAATTAGGCAACACAGATGATTGCCTAAGGCACCGTCCCTTGTGGGGCTTGCAGTTTGAGCCGATTTTACCATGGATGGGAAAATTAAAAATTAAACTTTTGATTCTACTTAACAATTCTGGTTTCCTCAATTCCTTTATTTTAAAAAATCTTGTGTGACTTTAAGGAAGAAATATTTGGGGGGAAAATCCATTGCCAAATGATGATATTTATTATTATTATTATTATTATTATTTATTTATTTAAAGAGAAATGACACATCAAAAGGTTCAAAAGGGACAAGACTTCCAAGAATTCCACTGAAATATTATATTAAGCATCTCACCTTTGTTCAGCACTGATGAGAAGAAGAAAGTGTGCAAATGCTGCTCCCTAAGTCATCAAAATTGAGCTCTAATGCTGTTAATTTTTTTGCGCGCACATCTTTGATCATGTTAATGTGATTTTAACGCAACCAAATGATATATTTTACATAGCTGAGTTATGCATTTCACAAGAAGATGCATATGCGTATACTATGCATGCATAATTTAGAAAATCCCCATAAATCCCATCTTCATGGAATTCAAAGTGGATAATTGATTTGGTCTGCTTATGTATAATTTAACACTGTTTCATGCATTTTATTTTATTTTCAATCTGACCAGTGTGAACCTGTTGTGACCCACAACCCTACAGCGGCCCCACTGGTCACAGGATACCTCCACAGAATGCTGTCTATGCCAGCCCAGCTGCCCACCGACCGATGCCACTGTCCCACTCTGAAGGTAAAGTTAAACCGTGAAAGCATTCTTTAAACGAGCGGGTTATCGCTCCACAATGGATCCTGAGGTAATGCCGCTTGCAAAATGAATGGCCAATTAAAGCACGTTTATGCCAGTCCGTATACCTGGATGACAGCCAGAGGCAGAAATAAAAGCTTATTAGAAGCAATTTAGCACAAATAAGGGGGTGTTTGGGCACAGACATGCACTTCATCAGCGGGTGATGTTCAGCTAATCTCTTGTGAAGTACAAAGAGCCAGAGTTCAGGCTAGGACTCCTCTTTGAATTTTGATCACAGCGTTTTAGACCTGATACAGCCAGACATTTTAGCATATTAACATTGCATAATGTGACTTATGTGTATTTGAAAGGGGGATCAAGGGCTTCCGGGTTTGGCAGGACATTCTGGACAAAATGGAGATAAAGGAGACATGGTAAGGAATGGGTTTTATCAGCATCACACATTGATTTTTTTTTTTTTTTTTTTAATAACACAAAATTGCTTAGCTCTTTGTTCAGTGACATTTAATAGATTTTTCTTTTAAAAGACATAACAGGGTGCATGTGCATTACAATCTCCGGTTTTCAGTACAGGTTTCTAAAATAGTTTTGTCAGTTTTGTTCTCATGATTCTTTTAAAGGATTAGTTCACTCCTGAATTAAAATTTCCTGAGCATTTACTCGCCCCCCAGTCATCAAAGATGTTGGTGTCTTTCTTCCTTCAGTCAAAAAGAAATTAAAGGAGAAGTTCACTTTCAGAACAGAAATTTACAGATGATGTACTCACCCCCTTGTCATCCAAGATGTTCGTATCTTTCTTTCTTCGATCATAAAGAAATTGTTTCTTGAGGAAAACATTCCAGAATTTCTCTCCATATAGTGGACTTCAATGGTGTCCGCAAGTTTTAACTTCCAAAATGCAGTTTAAATGCAGCTTCAAATAGCTCTCAACGATCCCAGCCGAGGAAGAAGGGTCTTATCTATCAAAATGTCATTTTCTAAACAAATTGACAATTTATATACTTTTTAATCTCAAATACTCGTCATGTCTGGTCTCTGTCATGCGCATGCGTAGTCTGTGTGATCCAGGTCAATACAGTTAGGGCAGGTCGAAAATCTCCCATCTCGTTTTATTCTTTAACGTCAAAATCGTCCTACATCACTGTTTTACCATTCACGCAGACCTAGACATTTAAGCATTTAAGATTAAAAAATATATAAATTGTCAATTTGATTAAAAAAAGACAGATTGTTTTGCAAGGTAAGACTGAAATTTTTTCCTCAAGAAACATAATTTCTTATGGACTGAAGAAAGAAAGACATGAACATCTTGGATGACAAGGGGGTGAGTAAATTATCTGTAAATTTTTGTTCTGGAAGTGAAATCCTTTAAGATTTTTGAGGAAAGCCTTCCAGGATTTTTCTCCATATAGTGGACTTCAATGGGGATCAACAGGTTGAAGGACCAAATGGCATTTTCAGTGCAGCTTCAGAGGGCTCTACACGATCCCAGTCAAGAAATAAGGGTCTTATCTAGCGAAATGATGGGTCATTTTCTTAAACGACAACAAAAAAAAAACTTTCTAACTACAAATGCACTAGCTGGAGACTTGTTCATCTACGACTTTATGCATTACGTAATCACGTGCAGGTCACACGCAGTTAGTTCTTTGTCTGTGTGCTTCAGTTAAAAAAGGTAGGGTAGGGAGAAAAACTTCCAAATTGTCCGGCATCGTTGTTTCACCTATTTTTAAGGGCGTTTGACTTTTTTTGCACGTTTGCTTTGTAAACATTAGGTTGGTACTTCCAACTATATCACATGTGACCTTTCCAACATGACTACTTAATGCGTGAAGTTGTGGATGGGGAGCTAGTGCAAAATGAACATTTGTGGTTAAAAAATATATCTTTTTTAATTTTTGTTAAGAAAATGACCAATCGTTTTAATAGATAAGACCCTTATTTCTCTGCGATCGTGTTGAGCCCTTTAAAGTTGCATTGAAACTGCAATTTGGACCTTCAACCCACTGATCCCCATTGAAGTCCACTATTTGAAGAAAAATCCTGGAATGTTTTCCTCAAAAATTGTAATTTCTTTTCGCAGAAAGAAAGACACGAACACATTGGATGACGAAGGAGTGAGTAAATTATCATCTGGTGTGAAATACTTATTTAATAACTTTACATATTCACCTATATATATATATATAGTGTAGTAGGCTTTAGTTTATTTGTTTTTTTTTTGGAAATTATTATTCAGATTTTTGGCTCCTCTGTGAAGTGTGAAGCATATTAGCAGTAATTAGCCATGTTCCCTTCTTTGTGTCACATAGAAATTCGAGCCATTGCAAGAATGATTGGAATCCATACAAATGAACAGCTGATGATATGTTTGTTGAGGACAAATGGTTTTTAAGGTCATTAGCCTAATTAGTTTGTTGTGTTTTGGAATAGAGACGTTTCGTGACAAGAACCACTTGCTTAGTTTGGAAACTTAGAGTACCTTTTGTGAACAAGCAGCCAATAAATCGTACTCCTATAGGACCAACTTCTGAGAAATTTTGTTCTACTTTCTACATAATTAATGTGATCACTGCCAAAATAAGTTTTTTTTTATTTTCCCAAATCCAGTAGGAAATGAGACTATGGTTGTTCTATTGATCATTTTCAAATTATCATGCACAACAGTCACATTACTGTAGCCTGTGTTGCAGCTGGAAGTGAAGACTTTGCACTATGCATGTGAAATCGATCAGACAAATGTCTGTTTTTCAATGAATTGCTGTGTTTAAGCAACAAAGAGTTTGGAGTTTGTTGCATTTTGTTACATTTTGTGCTGCCTGCTGTTTCTTCTGAAAATGACTGTTCAGTGTCAAACTGAATGTGTCTTACATAAATTTGTAGACCTCAAATATCTCTATCTAATAGAATACGGAACGAGTAATTACTTTTGGAACAAGAACATGACATTTTGTTATTAGTGCGTATTGAATTTACGGTGCATTTCCGAGACATTGTGTCAGTGCTACGAATGTAACATTTTAATAGAGGTCTGCTGAAGGTGAAAGTCAATTTTATTGTTTTGTAGGCGCCTCTGGGTTGATAAAATCATTGTTTGGGTTACTGGAATCTCAAGTATTGTTACAGTAGACAGGCAGATAATTGGCTAATTCAGCATTTCATGACACTCAAGGCTATTGTTTTCTTTCTTTGTGGCTCACTATAGATGTTCATACTCAGGTTCTCAAGTTGTCATGACTGGAATGCTACACAGCTCCCGTTGAATAAGTGGACAATCCCATGGGATATTATAGGATCGAGTTTAATGCTTGTCGGAGAGTCAAACCTCCATTTGCAGTAGTTTAGAGTCAATAGGTCATCACAGGGAATTTTGTCTTGCATTGTTCTATTTTAGAATGAAACATTCTTACATATGTGTCTTTTGACTTTTGTCTTGTCACAGTAGGGCGGTCGTTAATCAGCGCTTGGTGTCAGAACTGTCTGGACACATTTAATTTGTTGCCTAGGGCCCTATGAAATCCGTTTTTTCTGTTTTAATTTTTTTGGATTCTATTTTTTCCCGTTTTAAGTTTTCTCAACTTCCTTTTAATGGTTAAATTAAATTTTGTTAATCAAAGAGAATGTCTAATTAATTAAAATCCTCAGTTTCAACAAAAATGACATGTTTAGGGTCTTATGAAATGTTTTAATTTTTTCTCACCATGTTTTATTGTTATCAAATTCTGTGTTTTAGCATGTCTAATTATTTGAATGCATGCTTAATTTATTCAAATTTATTCTTAAAAAGCCTTATGAAAGTTTTTTTTACCCTCAGAAATTCTGTGTTGTGTATTTAAAATGTTCTGGTTATCAAATTAAGGCATAAAACATTAATTTCATTTATCTTTTAATTATTGAAAACTAAGCAAACTTTTTTTTTTTTTGGCAAACAAAGGGAAATTGAATATTAAAATGAAAACATGGAAGAAATGTTGTGTGGTTATACCCTAAAAAATAATGTTTGTTTCATTTTAATAGTAGTAGTAATAGTAGTAATATATATCTGGCACAGTGTCTTCAAGTTAAACCAGACTTTTATTTTGACGGGTTGCCGTGTCTACCTTTACATTTCTGTGTGTATATGATATAACGCTAGTTTTCGTAAAATGGAATGGTGAAATGCTCATGAAGTGACTCTCAGCAGATATTGTTCATGTATTTATGTCCTCATTTAGTGAGACGACAGACGCTGAAATCACCGCGAGCGTCACGTGCGCTTCAGTGTGTGTAGAAAACAAAACTGCTCGTCTGCTCCATTCATTAAAACAGAGACATGCAGGACAAGCAGGATTCACATTTAAATGGTATTTTTGTGGCGTAATATTTACAGATACTAGTCCATATTGCAGTTTGATTTAAGTGTAATAACCTACTTTTGATTAATTCATTCAAACTTTGACACATTCCGTGACATTCCGCGTTATTCAGTAAATTCCATTTTTATGACTTCCATAGTTGCACATGTAAGTGATTAGTATTAGGCAAAGGGACTTGCAACTATTTGGAGTGTTTTGATTACATGGACACTTATTTTGATGGCATTTTCTCTTCTAAAATCAAATATTCTTGTATAATTGTCTTTGGACAGAGAAAGACACTTAGTCTGGACAAACTTAATTGGCCGCAGGGCTCCCAATTATGGACTAAAAGACATAAAACTTTGATTTTTTTTTAATTACACTGGGTCTTTTAGAGCTTTAATTTGTTGTCGTTTGTCATCTAGAAACAATTATTCTTGTATTTATGTCTTCTTTCTATTGTCTTGGTGCTCATTAATCAATGTTCACTGTCAAAACAGCCTGGACTCTTAATTTGTTGTCAGTATGGTTGTAAGACTTTTCTAATGTTTACTGTGATTAAACGGCAAAGAAAATGATGATTCCCTGAAAGTTTGTTGATATAATTAGTTTATTATTTACTAGTTATGCCCTCAATTCATTTAACACAAGATTAAGTAGGCGTTAAATTTTGTAAACAGATTATAATGGATTTCTGTCCAAGCTTGTTTTAACAACTTATTTTTTACTTTAAACCCCATAAAATAGTTTGACACATGCATTTTTCTTTCCTGTCACATTAGTCAATAGGTTTTGTTTAGTAGTGAACCATTTGCTATTTGCTAATGCTAGCCAGTTTCATAATGCCAATGACAGCGGCAGTTTCAATCTAGAAAGCAGTTTGTTGACTTTACTGCTCTAAAGTTATTTTATTTTATTTTATTTTTGGTTTGGTTTGTCATCTTTCAGTAGTCCTGGAATATCATTGGTCTTAGAGCTAATAAACATGGGCTAAAATCACAAAGCTTTACGTAAATGAAAGTTGTGGTTACGTAAGCCTATTGTGTGCATTTGCCACATTTACATTAGACTCGTAATACAAAAACTCAGGAGAATCTAAGCCCCATGTTTCTATCATTACGTTTAAGCCAGAAGGCTCATCTCCAGCATTGAGAGAAGAATCTGACCCACATTTCTGCTATGTGGGAATTCATGAATGTTGCAAACTGAAAAAGCATTTACAGATAAACGAAGCGCATGCATTTTACGACTGGTGATATTTTCGGAGTCTCCCGCTGGTTTTGTTCTGTTATTGCTTCCTCAAAGAGAAACATTTGAATATCACAGACAAGCAAGTTGGGTATCAAATGGACATTTCAAGCTTTATGTTGGCAATGTAATTTGTCAACGACACACCATTCGTGGTGATGTGTGTGTGTGTGTGTGTGTGTGTGTGTGTGTGTGTGTGTGTGTGTTGTGTGTTTTTTTTTTGATCAGCAGAAATGGGAAGTTATGGAGGCAGGGAGGATGGGAGAGTCATGCACATGTATTAAAGCACAGGCTTGATTTACTGCAGCACAGTGAATGGAAATGGGGGAAAATGAAATCTTATAGACTGCATGCAAAGCTTATTTACTTACTAAGGTGTCTATCTTCAAATTGCCTGATAGCATTTCTACTCTATTGAATTGCTTGGCTTACTGCTTGTGTACTGTTTAAGTGTGCTCCATTGTTATTTTATTTTATTTTATTTTATTTTATTTTATTGTTTCGCACTGATTAAGTATGTTACTCCATATGGACTGCCTGATAGTAGTACTTATTATATTGAATTACTTGGCTTGGACTGCTTGTGTACTGTTTTAGTGTTTAATTTAATATTTAATTTAATTTTTAATTTAATTTAATTTATTTTAATTTATTTTAATTTAAATTTAATTAAATTTAATTAAATTTAATTTTAATTTAATTTTAATTTAATTTAATTTAATTTAATTTATATTTTCATTATTAGTAGTATTTTATTTAATTGTCTTATTTTTTTAACTTTATTATTTTATTTTATTTCATTTCATTTTATCATACCATGTTACTCCATATGGATTAATTAAATTAAATTAAATTAAATTAAATTAATTATTTTTTTATTTAATTTTTTTTAACGTTTGTATTTTATATTTTTTATTTTATTATCATTATTTTTTTCTTTTTTTCTTTATTTTCTTTATTTATTTATTTTTACTTTTTCATTTTATTTCATTATCATTATTATTTTTTTTTTACTATTATTTTATTTTATTTTATTTCATTTTTTTTCACTCTGTTACTCCATATGGATTGCCTGATAGTATTTCTTACTAAATTGAATTACTTGGTTTGTACTGCTTGTGTACTGTTTTAGTGTGCTCCAGTGTTTTTTAATTGTATTGTATTTTATTTTATTTTTTTATTTTATTTAACTTTTTATTTTATTAGTAAACACACCCAATATATATGTATAGATTATTGTGTGTGTGTGTGTATAATTGTTTCTATAACTGTGTTTAAACAATGTATTTTAACCTAATTATATTAACTAAAAAGTGATTAAAAGAAACATGAGCTGTATAAATTAGCCCAACAGCTTAATAATGTTATAATAATACTAACCAACAGCCATTCAAGTGCAATTACAAAACGTGGTCACGCTAGCCAGGTGTTTTAATAGATGAATTAGTGATGTGAATTATATCTGTTTGAAACAGAAAGAGAGTCGTAGTCTTTGACCGTGAACATGGTCACCTTTAAACCCCAAAAGTGAAAGTACAGAGTATAAAACGCTGCCAATTTGCAAGGTAGGGGACGACCAGTAGAGCGTTCTGAGCTATTAAGCTCACAGAATGTCACTCAAAGGTTAATTGCAGTGACCTACACAAGAACCCTTTTTGTGGATCACTTCGAACGTGTCTCTTGAAAGAGTTTGTACCCGCAGATGAAAATTGCCAGTCACAATTGCGTTTCATGGATTGAGTGAAGTGGGATTAATCGCATGAGGCGTTTCTGTTCAGAGTGAACCAGCAATTCTAGATCCCTAGTACTAGCAGATGCGCAACACGTCCAAAATGCAATTACCTGGGCTGGTTTTGTTGTTATGGAGATGTACTTTCTAACCACACTGTCTCCCTAAGAGCTTGCTTTCTCTCTCTGTAATCCAATATTCAACTAGAAACCAAAATGACATGAGTGATTTTTGGCCAGCAAACCTGAATTCAGGGACCACCGACAGGCCTGAATTATTTATGAACTGGAGTAGTTGTTTTAATGGCCTCAAAATTCATTAAATCGTACTCTAAACTGATTAAAATTGAGGGAGTTTCAAGGTTGTTTTTAGGTGAAAGTGACAGCGGGAGTCTGCTTTGATTGATAGACCACATGGCTTGATAATAAAATGGGAAGTTTTTTTATATTATCAAAAATTATATATATTTTGTATTATTTCTCCTCTCTCCTCCCAGTGAAATATACTGTGAATATAGTGAAATTTCTTTTCTTTTCTCTTTTCTTTTCTTTTCTTTTCTTTCTAGACAGATTGACTTTTAGTTTGTGTACGTTTAATAAACAGAACCATAAACTAATAAAAATCATAGTTTTAGTTCACATATTAGTTTATATATTATGTATTTTATGTATTTTATTTATTGTAGTGTTATAATTTTTTTTTAATAAAACCTGTAAACTAAAATATCACTTTATTTTAGTTTGCATAATACATTTTTATTTATTTTAGTTTGTGTAACTTGTATAAACGATTTACTAAATAAAACCATAAAGTAATAATTATTAGTTTATTTTAATTTTCATAATATTTTTATTTATATATTTTAGTTTGATTTTATTTTTATTTATTTTAGTGTTATGTATGTTTAATAAATGAAACCATAAACTAAGAATTATCCGTTTATTTTAGTTTACGTAATATATTTTATTTCTTTCTTTTAGTTTGATTTTAAGTTTATGTATTTTTTTTAGTGTTATATTTAATAAATAAAACCATAATCTAATAATTATTAGTTTTTTTAATTTTCATAATATTTTTCTTTATATATTTTAGATTGTATATTAGATTTATTATTTTTTTTATTTATTTTAGTGTTATGCATGTTTAATAAATAAAACCATAAACTAAGAATGATCAAAGTTTATTTTAGTTTGCATGATATATTTTATTTATTTGTTTTAGTTTGTATCTTAGTTTGATTTTAAGTGTGTTTTTTTTTTTTTTTTTGTATTTATTTTAGTGTGTTATTTTTAATAAATAAAACCATAAACTACTAATTATTAAAGTTTATTTTACTTCTCATAATATTTTTTTTTAGAAATATTTTAAAATTTATTTTAGTTTGTGCCTTAGTTTAATAATAAAATCCTAAACTAATAAAAGCCATATTTCATTTTAGTTAGTATATTTAGCATTTATTACTTATAAATATAAAAATATGAAGAGTTTATTTGCAAAAAGTTTTTTAAATCATGTTTTTATTTTTGTTATTGTTTTGTTGTGTTAGTTAGGTGTATTTTTTCTTTTTTTTTTTTTTTTTTTTAGTTATTTAGTTAAAAAATTTATTTTTGAAAATTGTTAACTGAGTTATCCGTTTTTGTAAATTAACTCTTCATATATTTATTAAATATAAATAAATCATTTTTTAAGTATTTATTTGTATTTTTATTGTAATCGTTCCCTGTTTAAAACAATGTCCAAAAACCATCACACCCTCAGAAGATCCCTGCTAGTACTACACATGCACCACAGACTTGCAGTAGTTTTACTCTGTTAACCTTGACTCTAATGTTCTCAGGCACGTCAAACAAGGTTACTGCGGGTCTTGAGCTTGTAGCCTCCCAATTATCGAGTAATATTATCCAGCTCTGCAGCTGCTGGCCAGTGTGTTACAAAGAGCCCCGGACAGCTGTAATGGTGCTGCGAGAGTTCAGAGCGCTAGACCTCAAAATCCACTACTTAATGTGTCAATATGGAATTGTCCACCAACATGCCCATCTGCCATGTCTTCTCCAGGGGGATTCAGGAAAAGACAGACTGGCTGTTGCACCAGGAGAGAAGGTATGGCATTTTGAATGGCATCGCTGTGGTGCGAGTATGTTAATGGAGTCTTTCATCTGTATCTTGCTGTAAGATGGATGCCACACTAACAGATTTGCATTATCTCATTGTGCTTGAGAAATCATTAGTCTGTCATTATTTCCTTCCAGTGTCTTCATGGGTATCTGCAAATGGCACTTAGACTTTTAGCAAAACATGTGAGTTGTCATAAACGCATTTTAAGAGGGTAGCTGCAGAAATTGCGAAAGCATTACTGTGAATTTCACTGTACTGTGTGACAGGTGGGAAATGAAGCCTGATGTTTTTCTGCAGATGTTATGAAGATCTTTCATGAAATAACTTGGGTAGTGTGAAACAAGTGAGCTGTATCGCCCCATAGGATAAGACAAACCTCTTGAAAATAGCATTTTCGCAAGTGGATATAATCAGTGTGATTTGACTACAAAACTCTCAAACTTTCTCAGAACTTTAGACAGTATTTTAAGGCATTATATTCATGTCAGTACTGCCTTCAAAAACACCTTATTCTAACCAATATTCTTTGCATATGACAATCCCAGATTGCACTGGAAAACATCTTAAACATCTTAAAAACATTTTCAACTATGATTTGGTTTTACAAATGTTTGTAAGAGTTTATTTGTCTTTTTGTAAAGTTCTTTGATATTTTACCACACCTGTAAATAAAGGAAAGTAATTACATTAGGCAAGTTTTCATGGATTACTTGACGATTATATAACAAAAACAGTAAGGTGCAGGGTTTTTGTTCATTGACTATTTATACATTTATTGGATTTACCTAGAAAAATGTAAAACTAAAGTTTTGTAAGATCATCTGACAGGCTACTGCAGTTATATTCTATTCATTGGCACTCACTAGGTGTCAACTTAAAAGTCCAATCCGAATGAAAATACTCCATATAAACACCCTAGTCAGAATAAAAATGCTCAAACCTAATGTAATTGTAATTGGTTTGAGAGGGGTGGGATAAACCTTTCTATAAACCGAACAAAATCAAAATTCTGCCATGTAAATGCGTTAAAAAAATTACTTTGCCTCTACGTCAAGCAGGACAGGTGTTGCGCCAAAGTGGGGGGCATTCGCGGGCCATGCCCGCCTGTTCATCCTCTCTCCTCCTTGCTAAGCTTAATAGATTTCGAAAGCGAAAGTGAACCCGGTAAAACGGCGCACGTAAGAAAGCAACTGCATGCGATCACAGATTGCACGCTTTTTTTTCAATGTTCAGCAACTCTTGTCAAGAAATTGTGTATTTGTTCCATTTAAGTACAGTAAAAATACCGGTCCTCTCACGCTCCCTCATATTGCTGCTTCTCTCTGTTTTTTGCCATAAGCAAAACAGAGACGTCTAGGCTCTGCCCCCTTCTGGAGTTGGGCAGGAAGTTGCAACTCATTTTTATGTAAGGGAACACACCCCTAAAACAGCACTTTTTAGACCTGCCCCAAAAATTACACTTTTCACACACTTTTGTAATAAACGATCTGTATTGTATTTGGATCTGAAACTTCACAGGCACATTCAGGAGAGCCATAAGATTAATATTACATCTTGTAAAAAGTGGTATAATAGGTGCCCCTTAATATTAAAGATTTTTACATCAAAAAAACACAATTTTGAAGTATTTAAAGATTTTTCATCTCTTTAAGTAAAACATAGCTATTGACAGATTTAGTAGACTTTACATTGACAATCATTTAACTCCACTCACCACACTATTGACACTATTGACATTTATCACAATTATTTCACAAAAAATTACAAAGAAATGCCAAGTACCAGTAATAGATTGAGCTAAACATGAAATGGTATTCTTTAAAATATTCTTTAAAAGTAAAGTTCACTAATGTTGGGATCAGAAGGAAGATAATGCAAACACTGTTTTTTTTTTTGAGTCTTGTTGTCTTTAGAGGCATCTTTATCGTTTGGTTTCTGTGTAGACCTGCGTGTTCGCCTCTCTGGTAAACACTGTGTGCGAATTGGTGGGCGGGGCTAAACAGACAGTGATGTCAATCATCTTCTGTGGAGGCGGTGCTTATTCACACTTTTACATCATAGAGTAGAACATTCCAAAAGCTGTCGATTTGGCAGACTGCCTTCAGTATAAGCTGTCTTTAGTCTAACGACAAAGTTTTGATTTCTGAAACTTGCAGGATGTTTTTATAGTGACCTCGGTTACACTTTATTTTGATAGTCCACTTTAGACATTCTACTAACTATAAGTAACTTTGCAACTACATGTCTACTAACTCTCAGAGCAGACTGTTAGGTTAGGTTTAGAGTTAGTAGAATAAGTTGACATATACTTGCAGATAGTTTAGAAGAGTTTTAGAAGATATTAAGCAGACAGTTTACTTATACTCTAATGACTAGTTGACATGCAGTTGCAGATGTACTTAGTGTTAGTAGAATGTCTAATGTGGACTATCAAAATGAAGTGTTACTGTGACCTCTTATGTCAAAAGAGCCAATTTTGGTTTCTCGGTTCATGACCCCTCTAAGGTGGCAAATTAGAGAAAAATGTAGATTATATTATATATGTTGATTTATATAGTGCTGTCTTCAAAAATACCTTGTTAAAAATAAGTTTAAAACCTTGTGAAAATAATGTTAAAATGCTTATGCTGCCAAAGGTTAGTGTCTTGGTAAGATTTTGTTAAAAAATGTTTGAAAATCTCTTATGCTCACCAAGGATTAATTTTTATTTGATTAAAAACACAGTAATAACAAAAATATTGTAAATATTATTACAATTTAAAATGGCTGCTTTCTATTTGAAGCCTGTAATTTATTCCTTTTTATTCATAATTTTATTATTATTCTAATATGCTTCTTTGCTGCTGCTGCTGCTTCTCAGTTGTGCTGTTTTTATTTTTTATTTTTTACTTCTTTTTAAACAGTGTACTTTTTTTGCCTTTTTTTTTATAGTGATGTATTCTAAATAGAAAAAAAAAAACTTTAACATTATAAATGTCTTTACAGTCACGTTCCATGTGCATTCCATAATGCATCCTTGCTGAATAAAAATATTCTTTTTTTTGTTTTGTTTTCACATTTTCACTCACAAATTGCTTGTAAATTTCACAGATATTTATTACTAAGAAATGACAAGTAACATGTTGAATTGAACATGGAAATTTTAGAAAGACTGAAATATTTTCTTGTAAAATTTGCTCAAATAATCTTGGTTTCATTCACAATTTTGAAAAATCTGTTTACAGTGTAAAAGAAACAAACTAAAGATTGTGGGGTTTTTAAAAGCATGTTTTTTTTTTAAATTTTAAATGTAAAAAAAAAATAAATTAGTTCTGTCAAATGATGCAATTAATTTTGTACTGTGTATATATATTATGTGTAATTATAAATAAATACACACACATACAGTATATATTTTGAAAATATATATATATATATATATTTGAATTCATAGAATTTATATTATATATTAATATATGTAACATATTTTTCTTATAATATACATGCATGTGTATTTATATGCACATAAATGTACTAAAATTGTATATTTTTTAAAGTTACAAATACGTTTATTGGAGCAGGTTTTACAAGAAAATACAATTTCATGTTTAATTCAATGTGTTACCGGTACTTCCCATTTCTTTGTAATTATTTGTGAAATGATTGTGATAATTGAGCATCAAACTCTACTGGAGTCAATAGTGTGGTAATGGAGTTACATAATTGCCAACCTACAGTCTACTAGATTAGTCAATAGCTATATTTACTTAAAGGGATAGTTCACCCAAAAATGAAAATTCTGTCATTAATTACTCAAAGAAAACAAAAATAATGACTTTATTCAACAGTTTCTTCTCTTCTGTGTCAGCATGCTTCGTGGTGATTTTGTAAACGTGTGTCAGACTGACACAAAAGAGAAAGAAATTATTTAATAAAGTCGTAATTTTTGTTTTTGTTGTGCACAAGGTCTTCTTGAGCTTTAAAAAAATCACAGTTGATCCACTGATGTTGCATGGATTTTTTTTTTTTTATCGATATCCTTATTACCTTTCTGGGCCTTGACCGTGTCAATTGTGTTGCTGTCTATGCAGGGTCAGAAAGCTCTTGGATTTCATAAAAAAAAAAAAAAAATCTTAATTTGTGCTCTGAAGAAGAACGTAGGTCTTATGGCTTTGGAACCGCATGATGTTGAATAATTAATGACAGAATTTTCACTACAAGTAAAATGTAGCTGCCAAAATAGACCTGATATACCAAGGCAGTTCACTGTGTTTTGAAACCAAGCTAAAGTGTTCAATAAGAGATTCACAAGTCATATAAAGTTAAGCAGGTTTTAAAAGCTTCTAATAGCTTCACAGCAGAAGAGAGACATATTACAGAATTTGATTGCTGTTGTAAATTTTAAGAAAATTCTGTAGAGAAAATTAGCCCATGAACCTTGATTATGATAGACATCATTACCTAATGACGTTTATACTCATTTCCTCCATTTCAGGCTTGTAACAGTTTACACATCAAGAACTCTTGTTATCAATCACTAATGAACTGTGAGAGCTGTATTTGGCCACAGCATTTGGTGTTTTCTGCTGGAAATGAAGTTGGTTAACTTTCTTCAGGGTGACAAGGGTATAACTGGATCTCCTGATCTGAACTGTCTTTCTGACAGCAAGGCGAGTCTGTGTGGATAAATGCTGTTTTATAAATTCTTGAAGAGAGTATAGCTTGTCTAGAAGACTTTGAATAGCATCATACAACTAGTAAGTGGTTTCCAAATAGATTTCTGTCACTGGTCTCAAATGCTGCTTCTCACATAGGTCTAAAAGCTCACTTCACAATGCCATTGCGTTCTGTTTTGAGGAGGCATTTTGTGAAAAAGTGTTTTTGTCTGCCAGTGGATCTTCAGCAGATGCATATAATCTGCTAGAAAGGTTTATTTTATCCTGGGGTGTCTTGAGAGACCTGAAATCAGATTACTGCGATGGGATCTTTTCCATCAGTCGGTTGGGATTAGATGCTGACAGACCACAGGGGACAGAGCCTGCAGATTCATGGCTTCACGTGCTTTGTATCGGACTGAGCTGTTCACTTCTAGAGTCTTAATCGGAGAGTTGCTTTGTGGAAGAAAAGGCTTTGATTGAAGGGAATTACTTACTGGAACTGCTCTAGCTTGCTGGAGATGGGATATACAGTTTGTGTGAAGTTTAACAGACTCTGACTGAAAACATTTGGGAGTTTAGGCTGTCAAAATATTAAGGTCCTAAACTGATTTGGCCATTTGTTTAGTAGAAATACTTTTTGGGGTTTAATAGTGCTTGCAAGGTATCAGTGTATTGAAATTCCTTCTTTCTTCACTGGCCTTAGTTAGTTTTAACTGTTTAATGTTTTTTAGATCATTGCAGACTTTGAGCTGTCTGTGTTTTATATATTTTATATTAAGGCTGGCAATTGACTGAACGTTTTTATTTGAATTAATAGACAATATGCTTAGTTATAATTAATCATATTACCAGCCTCCAAATTAAGATAATTAAACATTATGCACATTTTATGGTGGCATATGGGACATTAAAATTTATTGTTTACTGAAAGTAAAACATCTGTGGAAAATTGCCAGTACTTTTTATGGACATCTCTTTCAACTCTAAAACACAATAAAATATATAATTCAAAATTCAGCTAACAGAAAACTTCCTTATTTCATGGTACATTCCTAATTTCCTTATTTCATGGTCATTTTCCGTATTACCACGGTACATTGGTACATTGTGCTGTATCTTTAGAGACTTTTCTGAGTGTCCCCCCATATTATTGATTATACACTACTAGTCCAAGGTTTCTAAACAGTAAGATTTGTAATGTGTTTTTTTTTTTTTTTTTTTTTTTTGTTAAGGCTCACCAAGTGTGCATATATTTAATCTAAAATACAACAAAAGCAGTAATATTGTGAAATATTTTTTTACTATTTAAAATAACTGCTTTCTATTTGAATAAATGTATAAATGTCATTTATTCCTGTGATCAAAGCTAAATTTTTAACATCATTACTCCAGTTTTTTTCACGATTCTTTGATGAATCGAAAGATCCAAAGCATTTATCTGAAATAAAAAGCTTTCTTAACATAATACATTATAGCATTCAAAAGCTTGGAGTCAGTATTTATTTATTATATTTTTTTTGGGAAATAAATGATAGAAATGAATACTTTTTTTTTTTAGCAGGGATGCTTTAAATGTATCAAAAAGTGATGGTAAAGACATTTATAATGTTACAAAATATTTCAGATAAATGCTGTCCTTCTGAACTTTCTATTCATCAAAGAAACCTGAAAAAAATTCTACTCAGCTGTTTTCAACAACAACAACAATAATAATAATAATAATAATAATAATAATAGATGTTTTATTTTGAGAAGCTAATCAGAATATTAGAATGATTTCTGAAGGATCATGTGACTGGAGTAATGATGCTAACATTTCAGCTTTGAAATCCCAGAAATAAATACATTTTAAAACAAATTCAAATAGAAAACATATATTTAAATAGTAACAATATTTCAAAATTTTACTGTTTTTGCTGTACTTTGGATCAAATAAATGCAGGCCAGGTGAGCAGAAGAGAATTCTTTAAAAAAAAAAACATTAAAAATCTTACTTTTTGTTTTTATTACATCAGAGAAAATAGAACAGTTAAACTGTTAAAAACAATTAAAATTAACTCAAAACCTCTTTTAAACCACAAATTTGTCATTTTAAGCTTCACTCTGCAACATACTTTGGTTAAAATTCCTCAATGGTGGTGTGATTTATTTTTACCTTGTCAAAAACAGCTCTGTTCACAGCAACCCGTTTTGATGCGTGGCTCTTTAAATGATAATGAGCCGCTGCTCACCCCGCCTCTCTTTTCAGTTTTTTTGTGTGAATGAAAAAGAGGACTCTTATGTTCAGGTTTACATCCAAATACAAAACACCTACATTGCTTACGAGACATTGTTGTCATAACAGCTGCTCGAGCGTGGAGAAAATGGCGAACAATGTACAACTGGCTGAGGATGGAAATATGCTAATGTGGGACAATCCATCAGCGGTCATGGGCTGAGCCTGAGCAGTATGACATCATAAAATGGCTTCAAACTTGAGACTGTTTTGGTTTTTAGGGGATTAAAAAACATGCAAACACCAAGTAAAGTGAATTTTGCATTCGATGTCCCCTTTAAACTTTAACAGTCTTCTTATACCGCCCTGCAAACACTGGAAAATGTCTTTGCTCAAAAGTGTCTAGTTTAGTATTCTTTTGGTGAATGGGTAAACCTGGCCTGATGGGAGGGCAGAGCACTGCAAGTGAAAAGGTAAACAGCTTCAGTTTATCACCTTGAACGCAAGGAGAATTCACATTCTCATTTCCATTTCGTGCTATTAATATTTGATTTAGCTGCAAAGTCACGGCTGTAGTGGAGTCTTGGTTCATGCTGTCAGTACTTCTAAAAAGCGAAAGCTCTCCTTTTCTCCTACGTTCTCTTTTATTGCATTACAAGCAAATAAACAAACTCATTTGCATAGACTTGCTGTAGCTTGGAAACCAGTGCGGCCCTGTTAGGAGTTTGCGATGGCAATGAACTGCATACATATTCATGTGTATATAAATCCCTTTATGCAGATGGGCAATTTAACGTGCTGTAATTAACAATGTCCAATTCATAATCATCTCACCATGATCAGTCCAGAGAACACAACTGACTTGTAGAGAGAAAGAGAGGGAGACTGTGTTTCTTTGGCCCCTGGAGAGCATGGGGTGGCACTTTGTGGATCACAGAGAATGAACTGTAATTATGAGCTGATGCAGAACCACTAAAACAGTTTAATTGAATCTTATTAGCGAACAATAGGCTGTTTTAGTAAACACTCACACAGGGTAGCTTACAGTAAAGAATCAGAATTGCTCACTGCGAACTAGATGTTGTTGCTAGAACCATGCATTACTAGTTGAGCTGTATCATATGGTGTGTTTTTGGAAAATTAATGATATTGGATATTATTAATATGCAGTTGATAATACATCATTATTAATATTTAATGTTTGCCTATTCTGTCTGTTTGTGTAAAATGTGTATTTAATTTAATTAATTGAATGAACCATGCTATAAAAAGTTGTAAATGATTACTGGAGTAGGTTTTACAAGAAAATATGATTTCAGTCCTTCTGCTTCAAAATTGTAGACACCGAATTAAATGTTACCTGTTTTTTTTTTTTTTGAAAATTGTCATTTTTTTTTTTTCCCAGTTAATTTTGTAAATGCATTTTTTTAATGTTCTAATTTATTTAATTTATCATCAGTATAACTGACTCCAATTTCCATATCCATTTATTTTAAGGAAGTTATCTGAAAACAGTTTTGTGGTGCAATTTGGTGCAATTTAATTTATTGTTATTAGTTTTTTTTTTGTAGTGCAATGAAATCAATTAATTGCATCCAAAATAAAAGACTGTGTGCATACTGTGCATACACACACATGTATTTGTACTATACACTACTAGTCAAAAGTTTTTGAACAGTAAGATTTTTAATGTTTTTTTTTATTAAGGGGATATGCTTTTTCACTTTTTGAACTTTAGTCAGTGTGTGGTGTGTATCTTTGGACATAAAAAACAAAGTTACAAATCTCAAAGTCCACTCCAAAAGGAGATTTCGTTTTTTAAAAATCCCTTTTCAAGAACTACAACGAACTGCTCCTTTGGACTACAACGCTTGTTTTCCGCATGTAATGTCACAACGCGGTCCATTAGAATATCATTAAAATAAATCACACCCACGGAAATTCTAATTGTTGGAGGGAGGGTAGGGATGAGGTGGGGGATTAGCCTAACTTTAGCGATGTAGCAGTACAGGGGGTTGAAACACATGCCGAAGCCACAATCTACTCCGACTGCACGTCGGAGCCGTAACGCGCCGCAGACGTGTGCAGTGTGTGGTAAGAGATTTATTCATCATACAGTGTAGATAGCTTCACCTATAACGCAAGTGTTTTTTTAAAATGCGTTAACTTGCACTAGAATAGGCTAGGCTAATCAGTGATGATGTTCTTTGATAATGTTAGGCTGCTTTTAGCCTTATACTGGAGCTGGTTTCAGACAATGAAACTAAGTATGTAAATAATTAAATACATTAGCACGATAATATCATGTATTTGCGATCTCGCAGGCTGACGACAGGACCCAGCACTACTGTAGCTTATCATTTGCTCACCATCCATGCACCCTAGGTGTATATGACTTTCTTCTTTCAGACGAATGCAATCGAAGTTATATTAAAATTTATCCTGGCACTCCCAAGCTTTATTAACCCCCCGGAGGGGGTTAATAAAGCTTGCAACGCAGTGGGAGAAGTAACCAATCACAACACATTTTGTTTTTCGGAAGGCGGGCCTTAGTTAAACCCAGGGCTAATCGAACCTTATGTGCCAGGCTGGGAGAGATGTGTTGTAATAATGTAAATTATGTTAAAAATCATGCATTTTTCAAACCACCACGCATGAAAGCATGTTCTAGTACACCCCCAAAACAAAATCAAGACTTTGTAAAAGAGCATAATAGGACCCCTTAAAAGAAGTCTCTCCTGCTTATCATGTGGTTATTTGATCCAAAGTACAGCAAAAATAGTAACATTTTTAAATATTTTTATTATTTAAAATAACTCCTATTCAATTTGAATATATTGTAAAATATAATTTATTCCTTTGATTTCAAAGCTGAATTTTTAGCATCATTACTCCACTCACATGATTCTTCAGAAATCATTCTAGTATTCAGATTTGCTGCTCAAAGTTGAAAATAGAGTAGAATCATCACTTTTTTGATCGATTTGAAGCATCCTTGCTAAATAAAAGTATTAATTTCCCTTTCTATTCATCGAAGAATCCTGAAAAAAAAAATGTACACAACTGTTTTAAATGTTGATAATAATAGGAATAAAAATGTTTCTTAAGCAAATCAGCATATTAGAATAATTTCTGAAGGATCATGTGACACTGAAGACTGGAGTAATGATGCTGAAAATGTAGCTTTGATCACAGAAATAAATTACATTTTATAATATATTCAAATAGAAAAGCAGTTGTTTTAAATAATAAAATATTTCAAAATTGTACTGTTTTTGCTGTACTTTAGATCAATAAATGCAGGCTTGGTGAGCAAAAGAGACTTCTTTATAAACATTTAAAATCTTACTGTTCAAAAACTTTTGACCTGTAGTGTATATACAGTATGTGAACACAATTAATCGATTTGACAGCACTTTTTTGTGTACTTTTATTTTACAATATCAGAGTATAAAAAGGCAGAATTAGTGTGAATTAATGATGCTTTTATAATGATTTGTTGCTCAACTTGTGTTGGACTAATGAAATTCTTCTGTTATGTGACTTTTTTTTTATTTAATTTCTTTGAATTTCACTGAATTCAATTTCCTGACATTCAAATTTGGCATCCTGTGCAGCTTTGTGAATTCCCTTGAAATTCACACTCCTAGATTGAACAGCAGCCAGTTCTCACATTCTTTTTGCCCATCCCTGTAGAACAGTTAGATCCTTCCACTGGCAATGTGCAAAGCTGCATTGTTACTCAGCACTGACCAAATAGTTTGGACTGGATCTCCAATGAATCATACGTAACTGAGAGCTGTCGTGACATGCTGTAGAAAACAAATGCTCAGCAAGGTGCACATATTCTTGGTGATTCTCACTGCTGACACGTATTAGCGTCTTCTGAGGTCCGACATGCAGACCATTAAGCACATCTGATCCTTACTACATGCTCGTTTGTCTATTTCAAGTGTAAGTTCACAAAAATATTGCCAGAAGACACCGTTATCCTATATTTTTTTTAGAGTGGAGTCTCAAACAAATGTGAAAAATATGAAAAAATTATATTGAAGTTTATATTGCTTTGTTTTGGCAGATCTGAGCACAGCGTGTGAGTTTTGAGGTTCTAAAATCTTATAGGAGACAAATCTTTTGTTCAATCAGAGGGAGAAATTCTGTTACATCATGCAAGAACTCCAGGCTATGATGATTTTTTGAAATTCATTTTTTAAGAATAATTAAAAAAGAAAAAAACGTTATGACTTTTGTTGTAGAAAGTCTGACAAGCAAGTTCTTGGATGAATACTGCAAAATGTTTTTTTTTTTCTGTTAATATTTTAAAACTTTAACACTTTAGAATTGGATTAGCAAACATCCTATAAATTATAAAGAGTTCCATATTTTAATTTATTTTGAATCTGCCTTTTTCTTGAGCTTTTTAGGCTAAAATGTGTTGTTTTGGTCTTGTTTATGTGTGCAGGATTACCCAGAGATACAGGTGCAATTCCATAGACGATGATAAAATGAACTCAATGAATCATTAATAACCTTATAATGCAATAACAGTTGCGTTTTCATTTTACACTGACATTTACTGCAGGACATGAATACAAACATTGTACCATGGTGATTTTTGAAAAGGGATTCTGGTTTCTTCTCCATGGTGTTACTTGTTTTTTATTCATTTAAAGTTTTATTTCTTAACAAGAGTATAGTTCAGGACAGGGCATATTACTTTTATAAAACCTGCATATGCCTGTTTTTCTGGACAACTTGCATATGTAATGGATCAGATCTGAAACTTCAAGTGGTTGTCATCTTTTATTTTGGACACTGTCATTTTTTTTTCCCTCCAGCCAGGGACATTGGCAAGGGTACAGTGGCCCCATCCTTGATGATATTGCTGTGGTGACAGGCAGTTTTACAGCCCGTCTGATAGATTTAGCCATACTTTTGCGAGTGTGTTTAGCCTGAACAGCTTCCCATGTCATTCAGCCAGCCATCAAAGTGTCTCAGAAACACCCATTGTGGCCAATTCTGTTCGAGCTTTGATATGAAAATAAACTTCTTTTGCCAGACTGCTGTTCTCACTGAATAATGCAATGGCGGGAAGAGATTTTGCCTCATTGTAAGCAACTTTCTGATTTCTGCTGCCTTACAAAGACGTGGATGTATGTATAGATTGTCAGAACTGGTTTACATTTTCTCGTGATGAACGTTTATTACTTATTTACAATACGAGGCCCTTCTATCCTAAATGTAATGTAGAAATGAGGCAGCAATTGGTTGAGGTTGCTGCTGTTGATCCATTATTCTTCCTCTGTTTGTTTACTAATGTTTACCTTTTATGTTGAATTAATATACCTATTGAAGTATGAAAAATGTCCTTGTCACAAATGTCATAGTTCTCTCTGGTTTTAATTTCAAGAGTTTTGAATTTTTAAATGACTATGAAATTAAAAATTTAAATTCTACTTTGCTCCGTGTGTTTGTGAAAACAAGAAAGCATCCTATATGACAAATAGCTGTTCAAAGAAAGAGGTTTGGCAAAAAGCTTTTATATGGAGATGATTTGGGTGTGTATTATGCTAATTTTTCTAGCTGCAGGCATGTGCTTAGTTATCCAAAATAATCCATATTCATCAATATTAGAATATATCTGTGCATGCATAAAACAAATATAATAAACACATTTGTGCACAACTGGTGTAAATCTAAAATTTAGTGCATAATTATAGTTAGATTAGTGAAGCAAGTCTCATTTGATAGTTAACAGTCCTTTATCTTTGTAAATATATTCATATTTTTTTCCACTCAGATGTAACCTACTCAGCTTCACTTATTACACATTGTAAATAGGCATGTATCATCGCTGCTTAGTTCACAGCTGCGAGATGAGCATGTTGTGCCAGTGTTTTACACGGTTAGTTGAGAATCTGGGCAGAGGCGTGTATTTGCTGTAGTGGTATTTATATGACGTCAGTGTGAGAGTTGCAATTGTTTAAGAATGTGAGTGTGCAATATCAGATATGACACACAAAGAACACCTTTGACATTTTCATGGGAAAATTCTTGCTGTAGTAATGAATGGCTGTTTCATAAACATGATTGACAGTTGGATTGTAGATAGCATCGTTGAGAGTTTCTTCCTTGGAAAAAATAAGTGCTTGAATGGATACGCGAGAACAGAAAACTCTCTTAAAGGTTGAACAAAGCTACCGTCAATTGCTTTTTGAAAATCTGCTGCGTTTTCTTAACATAATAGAGGCAATTTCTAAACTTCCCTCATTAAATGTGATTGCCCTTGATGTTGGAAAGTCAGAACTTTCCAGTTTCTGTGCTTTCCTTAAATATAAAGTCCTTTCAAATCACACGTTAATTGAGCAGTAGTCTTTTTTTGTACAGTATGTTGATTGCAGACAGCCAGACCGCTAATGTGCATATGCACTGATTTTGTTGCATCTGCATGTAGATATTTGTTCATCTTTCCTAGTGTTAAAAAGTACATAATCAAAGCTGGTGCAAAGAGATAAAGGATACACAATATCCTAATGTAGTTGAGGCTACATATTACAAATTACATACTACAATCTAAACCATAATGATTAATAAATTCATATACTGTACAGTATATGTTATGGTTTAGATTCCTTTAATTGCACTCCATAAATTAGGGTTAAAGAATAAGGCTAGCCCTGTAGCTTTCCAATAATTTACATGCATTTTTATGCATTTTATGCATTTTTTTTATTTTTTTTTTATTTTTATGTTAAATGTAGTTTTTAGATCACATCTGATATATGGAAGCACATTTTAGCCACTGAATTAAAAAAAAAAATGGTGGTCACTTTTTATCTCACATTTCAGACTTTTTTTTTCTCAGAATTGCGTTATATAAACTTGCAGTTGCAAGAAATAAAGTCAGACTTTTTTTTTCTCGCAAATGCGAGTTTGTCTCTCGCAATTTACTTTTTTCTCAGAATGTAGATTTTTTTTTTTTTTTTTTTTTTTCTCACAATTGACTTGCAAATTGTATCTCACAATTCTGACTTTTTTCTCGCAATTACAAGTTTGTATCTCGCAATTCAGACTT
This sequence comes from Labeo catla, assembly GCA_012976165.1. Lineage (NCBI taxonomy): Eukaryota > Metazoa > Chordata > Actinopteri > Cypriniformes > Cyprinidae > Labeo > Labeo catla. The sequence continues at coordinate 424,392 of VONZ01000358.1, forward strand.
TTTGCTCGCAAATGCGAGTTTGTATCTTACAATTCTGAACTTTCTCTCAATTCTGACTTTTTTTCTCGCAAATTTTACTTTTTTTCCTGCAATTCTGACCCTTTCTTGCAATTCTGACGACTTTTCTCGCCAATGCGTTTGGATCTCACAATTCCGTTTTGTTTTTTTTTTTCTCACAATTCCGACTTTTTTTCACACAATTCTGGCTTTTTTTTTCTCAAGATTCTGACTTAGCATTTGCATTTCGCTATTCTGACTTTTTTTTTTTGGTCTGAATTTTGACTTTTTTTCTCAGAATTCTTACTTTTTTCTTGCGATTTTGACTTTTTTCTCACAATTCGGACTTTTTTTCTTGAAATTCTGACTTAATTCCTCAAAATTCTGACTTTTGTCTTGCAGTTCTGACTTTTTTCCTGAGAATTCTGACTTTTTTCTCAAAATTATGACTCACAATTCAAACTCGCAATTCTGAATTTTTAATAAATCCGTAAACTGATTTAAATAATTCATTCTACTAATTTATGCGAGTTTGTATCTCCCAATTCTGACTTTTCTCAAAATTCTGACGTTTTTCTCAGAACTCTGAAATATAGAGTTGCAAAACAAATTTGTATCCAGCAATTCTAAGAATAAAAGTCAGAATTGCAAAATATAGAAGAAAAAAGGCTGAATTAAAAAAAAAATCACAATTACCTTTTTTTTTTTTTTATATATATGTATATATTCAGTGGCAGAAACGGGCTTCCATAGATATTTGATATATAAAATTGCTATATACAATACAAAGCTTATTACTAGCATATTGCCTGTATATTAGTAAGCACATCAATATATAATGCTGGTAGAAATTTATTGTTGAGTCTTATAAACTAATGATTACATGATTAACACAGTAACACTTCTCAGTTCGCTATTCAAGATTCATTTCTAGTCAAAAACTGTCTGATCAACTCACTGAGTGAGTGAACTGATTTAAATGATTCATTCTGCTAATTTATGTATTTAAAACTAATTTAAAACCAGCTCATATGAATCATCCGTTTGTGAATCAAACTGTTGGTTGTTGCAACTGGCGAGGACACTGAGCATGAAATACTGACCTGATTCTTCTATTAATCTCATAAATTGTCTGTTTATTATCTTGGTAGTATTTTGTGGCTCCTAGTCTTTGTTTCATTACACTCAATTCAGACTGCAAGGTCACAACTCTGCTAAAACGTCACTTCTTTTGTAGATTCAGTGTGCGCTCTGGTGCTGTGTATCACTACTCTGATTGTAAGGGTGAAAAGGCAGCAGCTGGAGAGCCTGTTCCTGCGGGATCACCTGGGAAAGATTTAAGAAATTTGATTAATTTACTGTACCTCAAAGACATATGGCATTATTCACAGTCACCACCCTGAGTCAATACATTCTAATGGCTGACTAATTTAAGTCTTTTAAAGTCAATACCTGATATCTGAAGCCCACAGGGGTTACATGAGAACGCTTAGAATGGAATGTGCATGACGCCGTCTATCACTTGTCTGTTGAGACGCTCAGAGCACAACATGGCATGTTAGTTGCACTATCCTTTAGAATATGACAGGTTACATGTAGCGTTAATTTAGATGTCCTGTGCTATGAAAAGATGCAAATTTGTTTTTCAACACTTGATTAGCAGAATGCGGCATTTTCCATATGACATGTTAAAAATGTTTATTTGAAATGTAGAGTTCAGTTGTATTTATAATAGGCCGGTTTCAGTGTTAATGCTGAAGCAGCCCAGCATGTTTTCCTAAGTGAAAAGTGTTTGATTCAGATTGTATCATCCTGAGCTCTACTACTTCAAACATTTGTACCAATGAATCGCTGAGCAAATGGAAACTCACAAAAAGCATTTCCTGGCGTAACCCCCTTGGCATTTGTGGCCAGCGCTTGAGATATCTCTGTTACTCCACCGGATCTTGTTCCAAAGGTCTTTGAAGGCCTGCCATTCAGCATATCAACAGTTCTGTCTGCTAAAAACATGCACGCCTCTGAGATGGGCCATGTTCATTTTAATATAAATTTGATCTCAACCAGAAGCAGAAAAATGCTGTGGAAATCTGTTGCTGTACGTTAAATATTTATTTAGGATGTTGTAGGATGTCTATTATGTTTGTGAGTGTTTGTGTCTGACATTAGTCAGATTTGCACACTTTTGGACACTTAACTTAAAACTTTTCTTAAAACTAACTTTTATTATTTTAAACAGTCAAAAGATGTCGATGTGAAGGGTTGGATTGGGTTTTTGTTGATTTGTTTGTTTGTTTGTTTTTTGTTTGGTTTTGTTTAGGTTTGCTTGGTTTCATCTGGTTTTGTTTTGATTGGTTTAGTTCAGTTCGTTAATTTGGTTTTGTTTCGTTTGTTTTGTCAATGTGTATGAAGTCTTCAGAATAACCACATTTCTACTCTATTTTTGAAAATAATTTGAAGCCAATTATTTTATTTTATTTTAATTATTTTAACCAATTGTTATCAGTGTTATGTTATTTTAAATTATCTTAAAAAAATAAGAATAAATAAATATAATATTTACATGTGAGAATTTGGAAAAAAAGTCACCATTTTATATTTTATTTGACCTTTATTTATTTATTTATTTATTCATTTTTTTTCTTACTATGTGGTAGAAACATGCTTCCGTAAAAAAACAACTTTTTGTGAAATGTTTTAATTGTGTATTTCTATAAAACAAAATCAAAGCCTCATGATTTACTATTTATTCTGATGTGATGATATTCATATATTAAGACTGCTACAGTGTCCAAACACTTTTTGGGACCGCTCTGTGTGTGTGTGTTTCTGTATTGGGAAGATGCCAGATTGTATTGTGACCTGGCCTGTTCTGCAGCCAGGACGCGCTGTGCAGTACATAATTATCAGGCAAGTGAGCAGAGATCCCTGCGGCATTTTGACCCTGCGTGACGAGACCGACAGAGGGACGCAGCCCTGATTTTAACCCATCCTTCACCTCCACGCTTGTGCTGAAATGCCTAGGGCGAGCAGTGGCAAACTATGCAGTCTGTCTCTCCATCCTCACTCCGAGGTCAAAACGGCCTGTAGGCCTGGAGCTCAAATCAAGTCCCCCTGAAAAGGGCGAATGCAGCTGTTCTTAACTGGGGCTGCTCTTGGGGAGGTGGGACAACAAAAGAAAGGTGCACTGGTTCCCTCAAGGTGTCATTAGATTGTGCTGAAAGCAGGACAGGAGTGCTCTCTCGAAAGACCCCTCTGAACATACATCATTTAAGAGCAGCCGAGGTCTAACCTCCATTATGCCGTCCCAATGCGAGCTAGCCATCACCTGCATTTTCATAGTATCGCTATCCTATCAAGTTCAAGTGCAGAATCTTACTTGCATCTATCTTTAATAGCCTCAGCCAAAGTTTGGTCGAAACGATGGGTGTAGAAAGTAATGGCTCACTGGATTGAGGAATGAGGGTATATGGTACACTAACTTACTGAAGACTGAATGGTATACTACGTACTGCCTATTTCTTTATGCATTTATACAACAATAAATTTGAGGGAAACAACATTGTGTTGCGTTGGCAAGTTATCTTAAAAAGAGCTATTTTGCATTTGTACTTATTTATTTTAGTTACATTTAAAATGACATTAAATGTACAACTGTAAATGTTACAATATATGTGAAATATTTAATGTATTTTTTATTATTATTTTATTATTATTAAAAAAAAAAAATATATATATATATATATATATATATATATATATATATATATGTATATGTATGTATGTGTATGTGTGTGTGTGTATATATATATATATATATATATATATATTTTTTTTTTATAATAAAATAATAATAAAAAATACATTAAATATTTCACATACATTTGTAACATTTACAGTATATATGTATGTGTATTTATATATATATATATATATATATATATATATATATATGTATATGTATGTACATATATGCCCCCATTTTTCATGAGCTGAACTCAAAGATCTAAGACTTTTTCTATGTACACAAAAGGCCCATTTCTCTCAAATATTGTTCGCAAATCTGTCTAAATCTGTGTTAGTGAGCACTTCTCCTTTGTTGAGATAATCCATCCACCTCACAGGTGTGGCATATCAAGATGCTGATTAGACAGCATGATTATTGAACAGGTGTGTCTTAGGCTGGCCACAATAAAAGACCACTCTAAAATGTGCAGTTTTATCACACAGCACAATGCCAAAGATGTCGCAAGTTTTGAGGGAGCGTGCAATTGGCATGCTGACTGCAGGAATGTCCACCAGAGCTGTTGCCCGTGAATTGAATGTTCATTTCTCTACCATAAGCCGTCTCCAAAGGCGTTTCAGAAAATTTGGCAGTCCATTCAACCGGCCTCAGAACCGCAGACCACGTGTAACCACACCAGCCCAGGACCTCCACACCCAGCATCTTCACCTCCAAGATCATCTGAGACCAGCCACCCGGACAGCTGCTGCAACAATCGGTTTGCATAACCAAAGAATTTCTGCACAAACTGTCAGAAACCTTCTCAGGGAAGCTCATCTGTATGCTCGTCGTCCTCATCGGGGCCTCGACCTGACTGCAGTTTGTCGTCATAACAGACGTGAGTGGGCAAATGCTCTCATTCGATGGCGTCTGGCACTTTGGAGAGGTGTTGTCTTCATGGATGAATCCCAGTTTTCACTGTACAGGGCAGATGGCAGACAGCGTGTATAGCGTCGTATGGGTGAGCGGTTTGCTGATGGCAACGTTGTGGGTTGAGTGGAGGTCCTGGGCTGGTGTGGTTACACGTGGTCTGCGGTTGTGAGGCCGGTTGGATGTACTGCCAAATTCTCTAAAATGCCTTTGGAGACGGCTTATGGTAGAGAAATGAACATTCAATTCACGGGCAACAGCTCTGGTGGACATTCCTGCAGTCAGCATGCCAATTGCACGCTCCCTCAAAACTTGCGACATCTGTGGCATTGTGCTGTGTTATAAAACTGCACATTTTAGAGTGGTATTTTATTGTGGCCAGCCTAAGACACACCTGTGCAATAATCATGCTGTCTAATCAGCATCTTGATATGCCACACCTGTGAGGTGGATGGATTATCTCGGCAAAGGAGAAGTGCTCACTAACACAGATTTAGACAGATTTGTGAACAATATTTGAGAGAAATAGGCCTTTTGTGTAGATAGAAAAATATGTGTGTGTGTGTGTTTGTGTTATTATTTTTATTTTTGTATTATTTACTTTATTTTTATTTGATTATTTTATTGAAATTGTATCTCCCTGTGCTCTCTTGCTGTTTCATTGGCTGTTTTACAGGAGTGTGCAAGAGAATGGGAAGTGCTAAATCTAATCTAAAATAATATTCAAATACAGTATTAATTTTTTTCCTATAAAGCCTCAGAATCATCATCGCAAGATGGCTGATGCAAAAGGACGTTTGCCAGATTTACGCATCTTATTTGTATTGATCTTGTTTTATGGAGAAGGGCTCCAAATTAGTCCTCTCGAAACTGATCTTTCACTCAACTGTCCTGACAAGCCTCACCATCATAGGAGTAAATTAGTTGCATCTCTATCCAGAGAGATTATTAAAAAAAGGGCAATGCACTCATCTGGCCCTAATATAATTCAGTATTAATAGTCTCACTCGAAAGCTTAACTAAGACAAATTGCTGTATTTTGAGGGCCAGCGTTCCCGTCTCACTAAGTACCTTCTGACTTATTTCAGAAATCTCTCTCTGTGTAGCTGCCGGTCTTGATGTGTCACGCCTAACAAGAGCCGCTGTAAAGTTAGCCTGTCGATACGTGTCAGGCCTCATTTATCAGCCACCTCTACTCGGCCAGTTTTCCCTCCCTCACCTTCTTGTATTCCTTTTTTTTCCCCCCACCTGTCCTCTCTTTTGCTTTTCAGCACTAGGAGTTTTGACTTTGCCTGTGGTTTTGCGTTATCTCCAATCAGATTTCCCTCTCACAAAGCCCTGGCAGGCAGGTGATGGGAATTTTAATCCTGGTTCCAGCCAGAAGGCTTGAGAAAGCGAGTGTGTGGTTTTGTGTGTGTATTTATGGTGTGCAATTTGTGCGAATCATTCACTAAAAAGCGCAGAAGTGAGAAAACAGATTTGTCATTTAAATTAGGCCGTCTCAACACCTTGAGACACTCATTCTCGCCATCAGCGAGATAAGCCGCTGCGCTTTACTGACATGATTTTTACTAAAAGATGACTAGAGTGGCTCCCTGCTGAATTCCTAACTTGGGGGAAGTTGAACTGATACATTGTCTGCTGACTGGAAAGATTTTCCCCTAAGATGTCCTGTCAGGATGCAGCGAGGAGACGGACTCTGTGATTAAACTGGTTCCTGTTCTTTGTGTCTCCTCAGGGTTTGAAAGGAGATCCTGGACCTCAAGGCCTACCTGGTCTAAAAGGTGATAAAGTAAGTCACCCCGCAAGTTTGATTTCTTGTACCAACCTTTACAAACTGTAGCACTGAGAGAGACAGAGGCAGAGTCTCTATGATCTTAAGGATGTTTTTCAGTCAGTGAGCTTTCCAGAATTTTTCTATACAGTACATAGAAAGCCACAGAGGTCTATATATGAGTCATTCTTTGAAAACTCTACCATTTGTGCCTGAAAGTTTTTTTTTTATTATCTTTTTAACATTTTAAAGTTTGAAAATGTCACTGCTGAACTTTCTAGAACTCATATTTTCCCACCTCAGGCCCAGTGTACCCAGTTACTACCAGCAATGCCTCTAGACCAATATTCAGATTAGCCAACAATAGTTATTAGTTTCTCAGTGGCAGATTCTGCAATCCATCTAATCATAAATATGTGGTGACAGCCTTGCAAAGTGTCAATAGTTTTTGTTAGAACTTAAATATGACATCTAGTGTTGGGGGTAACGCATTATAAGTAACGTGAGTTATGTAATCCGATTACTTTTTTTCAAGTACAGTTGCAATCAAAATTATTCAACCCCCCTGAGAATGCAGTACTTTACAAATACAAGCTTTTCTGAAGATCCAGGACTGTAGTGATACTAAAAGTGATGGTGTCGGTATATAATGTAATGTTTTGGAGTTATAGGATTTTTAATAACACAGCTATGTCATAATTATTCAACCCCTGTTCAAAATTACTGTTTTATGTGACTTATTTTTATGGTAGGGAACAAAATTGTCTTAAAACACAATTAAGCCTTTAGAAACTCCATTTTAAAAACGGAATTAGCTTGGGGTGTTACACACACATGCATATATACATTCTGTAGAGAAGAAATAGTTTTATTGTATTAAAAAGTCTAAGGCTACATGAATATTTCCAAGAAATTAAAAGTTCCTAGAGACAGCTGGCCTTATTCCTTAGTTTAAAGTGTGCTGTACCAGAAAACCTTTGAGGGAACAAAAAAAGTAATTGTATGATCAGAGCAAATAAGAAAAACCTGCAATGTACAGCCAAAGACTTGGAAGATGACCTGACAAAAGGAGAAAAACATTTCAATGCAGCGTATAAGATGAACACTAGACAAGTATATTACAAGGATATTTTGGCAAGAATTGTGATGCCTTTGGTGCAATGACTGAAGCTGATGAACAGTGGACTTTCCTGCTGGACAGTCATCCCAACGTATACATCCGAATCTACTTATTCTTGGTTCAGGGATCAGTAATAGAATTTTCTTATTAATTAACTTGCATTCTCAGAATTATTTGAATTGAATAATAATTGAATAATTTCTGTTGCAACTGCAACTAGTAAAGTAGCACATTATTTTTCAATTTACTTTTTTAAATTAATAATGGCAGTTTCTTTGTTTTCACATTTATTTACTAACAGCTCTTCTGTGTTCTGTGTTGGGAGAAATCATGGAGTGAGATGCACAAGCAGAGGCACTTCCTTCAGCATGAGGCTTATTAATTTCGCTTTTGCTTTGAAAGGGCCTTTACAGTTGTCAAAAATATGACTTTTGGGTTTTTTGTTATTGAAAAACAAATAAGCAAGCCCAGCTCAGGTGACAAAAATTAACACAAAAGTAATGTAATGCATTATATTTCATAAACAGTTACTAAATTGTGCTTTTTATTGAGTAACTCAGTGTTGTAGTGCATGACTTTTAAAAGTAACTTTCCTCAACACTGATGACATCAAAAAGTAAATCAGTTGATTTTAAAGGAGGACACGCCTGCATAATGGAGTTGAACAGAAAATGAGGAATGAATATGATTTTTGCTTTTTATTGGAAGCTGCATAAAACACATCTAGAAACGAAAATACATAATTATATATTTTAATTTTTGAAGATAAATATTTATGTAAATTCTTATTCTAATTCTAACTAGGGCCCTATGAAATCCATTGTTTTTTTTCTCCCCCAAATTCCGTTTAATTTTCCAATTCTCTGTTTTAATAGTTAAATAAAAATGGTAATCAAAAACATGTCTAATTAATTAAAATCATGGAAGGTGCAAAGCTTAACAGCAATTTATTAAAAATGTAACAAAATTTACATTTTTAAGGCCCTGTGAAATGTTTTATTTTTTTTCTCAAATTCAGTTTTATTTTTAACAAATTCTGTTTCCATTAATTTTCTAGATTCCATTGTAATTGTTTTAATGGCTAAATATTCCTTAAAAATAGTTTTAATAATAATAATTTGATCAGTAGTAGTAGTACTATCATTATGTTAATATATTTCTGTCACAACAGAGGTTGAAAACATCACTCAACTTCAGTATATGTGTAATAAACAAAACTGCGCATCTGCGCCATTCATTCACACACATTTAAATAGTATTTTTGCAGCTTAATATTCACAGACACTAGTCTATATCGTGTTTCGATTTAAGTGTATTGACATATTGGTGTATTGGATTTATTCATCTTACATTAGGAAAATTCTGTGACATTCCACATTATACCATTTATTTCCTTTTTTTTTGACTGGATACCGTGAGTCCGTCCACATTTTCCGCATTTTGGAAATCATAGGGTCCTATATAACCCATTAAAAAATAGTGATGATGAATGAGACATGCATTGGCTGATATTCTGAGTAAAGCGTTAGACTAATGTTCAAAAGTTTGGAAACTTTTGAAGTGCTCTACATGTGAAAACCATGGAAAACCATAATGTACAAACAAGAAAACAAAAATGCAGTGTGACTCGGAATGTTAATGTAAATATTAAAGGAATGTTTCAGATCACAAACACAGACTCTACTGGCAGCATCTGTGGCATGCTTTCAATTAGCGCAGGCATTGTTTTTGCAAATGAACTGAAATTAATGAAACAACATGCTTGCATTAAAGCATTCCCAATGGAAATCTATAGAGCAAGGCATTCCAGAGAGTTTCTAAACAGAAATATGAAGCTTACATATACTGTAAAAAATAAAAAACACAATTTGTTGAGTCAGCTTAAAATAATTTGTTACCCTGCTGCCTTAAAATTTTAAGTTCAGTTAACTAAAAATAAGTTTACTTAGTACAACTTAACTTGAAATGTTAAGTTGTACTAAGTAACAACTTAGATATTTGTGTTTGCTGAACTTAACAGATGGGTAAGTAACCCAGCTGCCTTAAAATTTTAAGCTGATTCAACTCAAATATCGAAGTTGTCACTTAATATAATTTAACATTTCAGTTTGAATAAACTTTTTTGAGTTGACTGAACTTAAAATTTTAAGGCAGCCAGGTTACAAATTATTTTAAGTTGACTCAACAATTTTTTTTTACAGTGTACTTATAAGACTTCTCAGAGAACATGTTTTCATAAATCTCCCAAAATTTTGTAATATTAATGCCTAAAACAAAACACACAAATTTTGCCAGTCTGGAATTTAAAATATAACTAAATTATGACTGAAAATATTTTCAAGTAAAGGTTGTTTTTACTGGAAGACCGTACAAAAATACGTATTAGGAATGTTTTTTTGCAGTGTTTGCTTTGGTGCTTCAGTGCTTTCATTTTAAGTGCCTCACTGTACTGGAAACACAATTTTTGTTTGTTTTCACAAACATATTATTTTGTGTGGTAACAGCCCGCTTGTCACAGATGCTGTTAGGAGAACATAAGTCACCTTTAATCTGGAACTTTCCTTTAAAATGCCTTCCAGAATTCCCAGCTCATCCAGACAGACCTTCGCAGCAGGAAAGATGTGACTTCAATGAAACAGAATGTAGAATAGAGCTTCCTACTCTGATATCTGATTCCCCAACCCCCCATGCACACAGACACATGCGTTCTCACAGACCGCAGCGGGACTGCTTTCCAAACAATAGATCAAATGTTATTCTCTAATTAGCTGCCATATTACCCGTTGTCTTTTACAGTATTGGCTTTCTTTGTTTGCCTGCGTGCACACGTAATTGTCAATGCAGTGTTTTCAAGCCTTGAAGTTCTAATGAGCTCCTCTGCGTTAGAGCAGAGAATAACCAGCTTCTTTTCATCTCATCTCCCAGTCAGACAGAGGGAGGGAGGAAAACCGTTCGTTTGGATTGAAACTGACAGTCAGGAAGACACGTCACGCTCTTCAAACATAGAATGACTCGGAATATCTTCAAACGGGCCAGCTTTAGGTGTTCACAACTTTATATTCCTGCAAACTTTGATGTGGAGTTTCTGTGGATTTAAATTGAATTTGAGGAAGGCTGTGCCTGTTTTTGTCAAGGGGTTTAGACTTAAACTGATGTCTCCGCTTGTATCTCAACCTTGAATATATGAAAGTCCTTCATTTGAGAGCAGATAAGCACAGATATAAGTACAGCTCGGTTGTTTTATTATTATTTTGTTCAGGTATGTCTCACTGAATTATTCTTAAAGGAATCGTTTTACTGAAAATGAAAATTTTGTCATTCTTTACTCACCCTCATGTTGTTCCAAACCTGTATGACTTTCTTTCTTCTGAGGAACACAGGAGATGATGTTTCTTGGATGAATTTTCACTTTTGGGTGAACTATTCCCAAAATAGTGTACCCTGAATAATTATGTGGAAACACCATAGTACACATCATTTTAAGTGAATTATTTAGATTTGTATTTGCATAATTTCTCAGTATTGCACAACTCTCGGAAATATTTAATTCTGACTGGTTAGATATTTTTATTTATTTGCCAGTAAACTGTGTAGTAAATGGGATATTGTACAGTTAAGCTGATCATTATGCTAAAGAGACTATTATCCTTTACTCATCTCTGGATATTTTAAGAACAAAATGCTGATGTTTGGATGTTTCACTTTTATTTGTACAGTAATCACTCTGAATTTTGTCTTTTTGTTGCAGGGAGAACCGGGCCTGCCAGGTCCGGGAACGCTTTCGGTACGTTTCTCACTCCGTCCTACAGTAACACTGCATTTCAGAGCTCGATGTAGAACTGATCCTTTTTAAATGAAAGCAATTATGAAGCATGACCTGCATTATTAATGATATGCATTAACCACTGAAATGAGATTTATGGAGAGTCATTGCTAAGGTTTTAGGAAGTGGTTAACACTACTAATCACTGACACAGATGACAGGAGCTCAAGCAGGGTGTAATGATATGTACATCTTTATACAGTAGGAAAGACAGGTAAAAAGAGTTTCAATGCTGAAAGAGAATTACTTTTATTATCTTCACCTTCAGCTCCATTTAAATATGCCGCTTTCTATGATCCAGTCAATTCCTGATGAAGCAGATATCACATTTTTTATTATTTAACTTGCTGATTTACTCTGAAATATGTCTGACTGAGTACAGTGTTTTTTAAGCAATTAATATTTTTTCAGTTCCACAAAAATATTAAACAGCACTGATGTCAACATTGATAAGAAATGATAATAAGAAATGTTTCTTGAGCAATAAATCAGCATATTAGAATGCTTTCTGAAGGACCATGAGACACTGAAGACTGGAGTAATGGCAGCTGAAAATGAACTTTGCATCACAGGGATAAATTACATTTTATAATATGTTAAAATGGAAAACAGTTATTAAAAATTTTAAAAATATTTCACAGTATTGCTGTTTTTACTGTATTTTGTCAGAATAAATGCAATTTTGTTAAGACTTCTTTGGAAGCAGTGTTGTATAATGTGAGCAATGTAGGACAATATGAAATTTCTCAGATTGCATTTAATTTTTTTTTACATTTACATCTTTTTTTGGATTGCGTTTTTTTTTTTTTTTTTTTTTTTTTTTTTTTTTAATTTCCATTTAAATTTTTCTAGACTTAGTTTTAAATAATAATAAAAAAAAGATTAATTTAAAAAAAAAATTTTTTTTACATTTTTCTGATAAATAAATTCTGGTAAATATTTTTTCTGGTAAATATTCTGTAAAGAATAATGTTTTAATAATAATTGTATAATTATTATTAGTAGTAGTAGTAGTAGTAGTAGCAGTAGTACTATCTTTACATTAAGTAATATATTTCTGTCACAGTTTCTTCAAGTTAAACCAAACTTTTATTTTGACGGGTTGCTGTGAAGGCCTTTAAGTTTCTGTTTGTATGTGACATGATGATAGTTTTTCTCAAAAGAAATGGTAAAGTGCTCATGAATTGACTTTCAAAGCAGTTGTAGAGATGTGTTCACGTACTCGTATTTTGAGGCGGCAAAGGCTGAAAACAACATAAGCGTCAGGCAAGCTTCAGTATGTCTGTAGTAAACCAAACCATGTGTCTACACCATTCATTCGCACAGAGACACGCAGAACATGCAGGATTTATAGGATTTGTATTTCTGTGGCTTAATATTCACAGACACTAGTCTATATCGTGTTTTGATTTAAGTGCACTGACCTACTTTTAATTTGTCCATCCAAATTTTGGCAAATTCTGTGACTTTCCACATTATACAGTAGCTTAAATACCATTTTTATGACTGGGATCTGTGATTCCATCCATGTTTTGTGTATCATGGAAATCATTTAATACTAAAAATACTGCATTCACTCTCTTTATCTCCAAGTAAGGAAAAAAATAAAAAGCAAAAAAGAGGCCACACATGCTCAGTCAGGGGCAACCAACAGCAGTGTGGACAGACTGTGGAGGTTAGACGTGTCCTGCATGTAAAGAGCTAATAATTCCACACGTATATGAGAGACACGTCCACTACATCTCATAAGACACCAGAATGGGATGTATGTTCTTGTGTAAGGATATAGTACTACAGCTCTGCCCCTTTATGTAACATAAACATTAAACTAACCCCCGTGGAACTATATCAGGGCATAACAGTTATTTACTCATGCTAATTTTACATTTTATGAGGACAAGCAGGAATACCAGGCATTCAAAAGTGAGAGCCGACAACACGTCTGCCATATCACCACTCCCTCTTGTAGTCTAGTTGTAAATCGTGCAAGACAAAAACATTTAACAAGCTTCAGTGGCTGAAATTCTTTGTATAAACACATAGCATAGCTAACATGTTGAACTTTTGATTTTAACCACATTTTAGTTTTTTTTTATGTGTCATGATGTTGGTGTTGTAGACATCTGTCGCTCTTATTTACGACCTCTGACATCACAGGCCGTCTCTCCTCTGTTACATTTTGACAGCTTTAGCAGCCTTTAAAGCTCTTGTTCTCCAACTTTCACCGAGCACAAGGAGTGAATGGCTATTTTTGCAGCTGTTTCTAAGATGTGTCAGTATTTTCGAGGATGCCGGCTGAAAGATGACACCACACTGTTTTACTTTGCATCTGAAAGGCTGTCTGTGTGTGTCTTGTGTATGTGACTGGTCATGCGGTTTGTCCTTTCAGTGGGTCATGTACTGTAATGACATATGTTTCTGACCTTTGTTGTAACAGTGTTAACAGCTGAAGTTAACTGTAGTCTTTTAATCTTCTGCTTTCTTCTAGGTTGAACAGCAAGCTCAAAAAGGGGACCAGGTAAAAAAACATTTGGTTTTTGTGTGTACTTTCAGCACATAACAGTGCCGATTTGACAGATTTTTCTGGAGAATTTTATTCACTAGCACTCAAAACATCCCAACGTGGGTTATTTGGCCACCCAACACTGGATAAATATTGGACAAAACACATGCTGGATTATTTTGACCCAGCTGGTTGGGTTAAATGTTTTTACCCAACATGCTGGGTTGTTTAAGTCAACTATTTGGTTGTTTAAGTTTAAAAATTATAATATTGCTGGCTTAAAACGGGCTGGGAATGAAAAATCACATACAGAATTAATCAAAAGATGAGCATTTAATATTAAGCAAGAACGTTCATAGACTAAAATATAGACTAAAGTCTATGAATTTATTTGAATTTATTCATAGACTAAAATATAAGATAAATTGAATTTATTTGAATGAGTACAGCATAGTTTACAATATTACATACATTCAAACTCATTTAACAAGCATTTTAGAAATAAATAAATGGAGCATTTAAAAGTAGCAACGTAGCTGAAAGACTGACTCCATAACCCGCCCATAAACAAACATTATTGAGATTAGAGAACATATTTTAACACCAAAATAAATGAAATTCAGTATTATGATGAATTAAATCAATTTATGTTATGCAAGGCAAAAGGTGCTTCCATCATGCCAAATGAACGACTGCTGCTGATGCATTTAGCTGACTGATGTCTCGTCTTTGTATGTTGCAATGTGTAAATAATATAATTTACAGCACAGTTAAGACTATAAATAAAATATATGTATACAAACCTTTATTTTACTGAAGAAGTGCACCAAATCTGTGGCGCTGATAACCGCTCTCTCCTGTAGAGGAAACAAAAGGCCCATGCTCTGAATGTAACTCAGCAGCTAGGTTGTTTTGTCGGAGGAAGGCTCAACTTAGCTGTTGGGTAGAAAAAAATAACCCAGTATTTAATAACCCATTAAAAATTACCCAGCAGCTTAGTTACAGAAAAGCTACCCAGCACCTGTGTAAAATATTAAAAACAACCCAATAAAATGACCCAGCAGGTTGAACCCAGTATTTGGGTTAAGAACAAATAACCCAGCATTTTTTTTAGAGTGTAGAAAAGCTACCCAGCACCTGAGTAAAAATATTAAAAACAACTCAATAAAAGTACCCAGCAGGCTGAACCCAGCATTTTGGTTAAGAACAAATAACCCAGCATTGGTTGAGTTAAATAAAACTACCCAGAAGGTTGGGTTAAACATTTAACCCAACTGCTGGGTCAAAACAACCTAGTCACTGAGTTTGTCAAATTTTCGACCCAGCGCTGGGTTGTTGTTTTTTAATCCAGTGTGTTTACTGTCTGAAGGAGAGAATTGTTATATATTTCATGTTCATGGACAATACTACACAAGATGTATATGGTGGTAGCATATCTTCATGCAGCACTTAACTACAACCTGAATGTACCTAAAACTTGTTTTGTTAATTAGAGACTTTACACAAGATATTTTTGTATTTACATCCGTTTAAAAGTTTGAGAGATTTGTTTATTAAAAAACTCTTTTGTTCTACAAGAATGCATTAAATTGATCAAAAGTGATAGTAAAGACATTTAAGTGTTTAAAAATATATATATTTAATAATGCTTTTTTTTTTTTTTTAAACTTTTCTGTTCATCATTAAATCCTGAAAAAAGTATAATTGTTTCCACAAAAATATTAAGCATCTGTTTTCAACATTGATGGTAATAAAAATAAATGTTTCGTGCACATCAAATCAGCATATTAGAATGATTTCTGAAGGATCATGAGGCACTGAAGACTAAGAGTAATGTCTGCTGAAAATCACAGGAATAAATTACATTTTAGTATATTCAAGTATATTAAAATAGAAATTTATTATACAAAATAAATTCAGCTGAGTATAAAGCGAATTCTTTCAAAAACATTTTAAAACGTATCCCAAACTTTTGAATGATAGTCCAAAGATAGATTAGATAATGTTGCTTAGACACAAATTTGGATGATTTAAAATATTCACAGAATACATTTCTTTTCTTTTTTTTTTCGTACAGGGTCCCCCAGGAATTCCTGGAGAAAAGGTGGGTGCTTCAACTGCATTTTCATAAACGTATTTAATCATTTTATTTTTTTCCCCTTAACGAAGTTCACCCATGAGCTGTGAACATGCCGTTTGAACATCTGTCTCTCAGCACTTTAGTAAGCGCCGGCATGTAAACCCATCTAGGCAGAGCCAGCTGCTATGTCCTCATATTTAACATTAATGTAGCTTCTGGATGTAATCATGCTTTTGAGAGCATTAATGACCACGGACAGGTGGAAACGTAGATCCGGACCAGCCTGCTTTATGTACAGCAATGCTTTCTGAGAACTGAAACCCTGATCCTTTGCCCATCATCCCCAGGGAGACGCTGGCTTACCCGGTCAACCAGGAGCTCCAGGCAAAGAGGGCAAAAGGGTGAGTAAACCGAAGAAGGTCGCCGCCTGTGTGGGCAGGATCCATGTTACTTATGTGCGTTTGTGTGACCGACCCATCAGCGAGACGAGCCTTTGCAAGTGACCCGGCAGCAGCTGGAACAAGAAAAAAAATTGGAGAGCTCTGTGTGGGCCTTGTCTCATGGGAATGACTGTGAATATTCAACTGTAAGGTCAATTGTAGACTGACAGCACGTGTGGCCGACCCCAGCAGAAAACAATCTCAAGGGTAATTTACAGTTCAATGGTGACATGCTCGAACGTATTGAGAAACAATACTGTTTCATTATTGATTTTATCCTTCGTTTCTCAACGCCACCAGTCAAGGGTTAAATTGTTGGCCTGCCCACGGCATGAAAGCTTTATGTGAAATCTGACTGCCTGCAACAAATTGCAGTTGCGCGTTCCGCTTATTTGAATTACCTAAGCCGCTGAGCCGTTTCACTAGAGGCGCGCTAACACCTGTTAACGCAAATGTTATCTCGGCTCCTCGAGTGGTTAATGGTCCTGAATGCCGTACAGTTGTTTCTCGACACCCTTGAATGTGATAAAAAGTATTAAAAATGCATGCCACTTAGATGGAGGAGAATACTTGGGCCCGCCGCAGGGACTGTAAGCGCAGCATTAAGCCCATTCAACAGAATGAATGAATATTTATTATCCTCTGCAGTGGCGTTCACTGGAGTGTTATCATGACACTGTTGGGTATTTTCAGTTCAGTGATGGATTGAGTGATGCACCGTGCCATAGACATCTGGATTTTGTCCACATTGGTTGGGAGCGTTTCCGCTCGGAATGGCAGGACAATTCCCTGCTTAAGTTCACAGCTGGTGTCTGCATTCAGGGAGCAACAATAGGGATTATTGAAAATGTCATTAATTACTCACCCTCATGTTGTTCCAAACCTGTAAGACCTTTGTTCATCTTCGGAACACAAATAAAGAATTTTTTAATGAAGTGCATTCAAGGCCCAGAAAGGTTGTAACTTTTAACTATGTCATTACTACCTTTCTGGGCCTTGAATGTGTCAGTTGCATTCCTGTCTGTACAGGGTCAGAAAGGCTCTTGGATTTCATCCAAAAATATTTTAATTTGTGTTCTGAAGGTGAACGAAGGTCTTGCAGGTTAATATTTTATATATATATATATATATATAATTTTTTTTTTTTTTATTTGCATTTTCATTTTATTATTTATAAAAATTAGATCCAAATTAGAAAGCTAGAAATTATACAGCTACTATATCTCACACCACATAAATTATATAAAAAATGTTAGATGCTGTAATAAAATCATTATAAATTTGTTTGCAACTTTTGAAATATTTTGATATTATTTATTTCTAAAGTTTTTATAAAAATATATAATTTAGAAATTATACAGCTATTTAACTCCACATTCATTTCATTTCATTTCGTTTCATGTCCTTTATTTAACCAGGTAAAAACTTTCTGAGATAAAAATCTCTTATACAGAAATGACCTGGCCAAGATGCAGCACAACATTTCAAGGGAAACAACACAAAAACACTGTTACAAAAAAATTTAATAAATAAATAAATAAATACATAAGTTTATTAACATAATTTTGTTGACAAACTATAACAAAATTATAATAAATTTGTTTGCAAAAAGTGTTTTTAATTATATTAATAAATTAATTATTTTATTCAGTTATTTTTCATGGAAATTTGCTAGAAACTAGAAAGCTAGAAATTTTACAGCTATGTAACTCTGCATAAACTCATTAAAACTACAACAAAATTTTAACCAAATTGTGTATTTATTTATATTAATTCATTAATTAATTACTGTTTTTATTACTGTTTTTATTTTTCATGAAAATTTGCTAGAAACTAGAAAGCTAGAAATTATTTATTATCTATTTTTTTGTTGGAAAACTGTAACAAAATTATAACAAATTTGTTTGGAAAAAAATAATATTTATTCCTATTTATTAATTAATTTTAATTATTTTTCATGGAAATTTGCTAGATACTAGAAAGCTAGAAATTATACATCCATTTAATTGCACAAATTCATTAGCAGTTTTTTTTTTTTTAAACTAACAAAATTATAACATTTGTTAGCAAAATAAGTATATTTATTCATAATAATTAATTAATTTAGTTATTTGTCATGAAAATTTGCTAGAAACTAGAAAGCTAGAAATTATACATCTATTTAACGGCATAAATTCATTAGTTTTGTTGGAAAACTATAAAATTATGACTTTTTTTGCATTCAATTCATTAACAAAATTTTGTTGGAAAGTTATAATAAAAAAATTAAATTTGTTTGGAAAAGAAGCTTATTTATTTATTTCATAAACGTTTGCTAGAAATTATACATCTGTTTAACTCTACATAAATTCATTAACACAATTTTGTTAGAAAGCAATAACAATAAATTTGGTTGCAAAAAAAAAAAAAAAGCGTATTTATTTATTTCATGAACATTTGCTAGAAAGCTGGAAATTATGCATTTAACTCCATAAATTGATTTAACACAATTTTGGCAATGAATGAATTAATGAATTTATGTGGAAAAAATTAGTTGGAAAACTATCACAATATAATAAGAAATTTGTTTGCAGAAAAGCATATTTATTTATTTATGACAATTTGCTAGAAACTTAAGCTAGAAATTATACTTCTGTTTAATGCTGCATCAATTCACTATCACAGTTTTGTTGGAAAACTATAACGAAATCATTACGAATTTGTGTACAAGGCATAAAAATGGCTGTACAAGATCAATGAATGTAAAATTTTGTAACAGTTCTGTCATCTGGTCTGAAACACTCTCAACCTGGCCTCAGGCCAGCAGATCCATCCTTATTGTTGAGCTCTGGTATTATTAGCCTTGCATATCCAGACGTTTGGCATATGATCTGCTGTACAGTGCCAGATAGACCAGGAAGAGCCGTTTGGTTGTCCATCCACAGTCTACGCTTGTTTTATATTTCTGTCAGCTTCCGTCAGTCCAAATTTCAGTAATATTTCAAATGAAAAGTTCTCCCACAAAGTGAAAATTGCTATTATTTACTCCCCTTTATGTTATTCCAAACCTGTATAATATATATTTTCCTTCTATGTGAGACAGGAAAAGTATTGTACACACAGTTGGTCAGTTAGGTCGATATTTTTTGGACTTCAGTGTTCTTCAGAATATCTTCTGATGTGCTCTCTAGAAGAAAGTAAGTCATACAGGATTGAAGCGACATGAGGGTGAGTAAATAATGACAGAATTTTCGATTTTAGGTGAACTATTTCTTTCAAAGCAGAATGTACTGTTCTGTAAATGATGTCTGAGAAGGCTGCTGGATAGTACCATCTCACTTAGAGACCAAAACAAGAAGTGCACTTTCGAGGCATAATGACCCTTACGCGTTTTCTAGTCAGTTAAACATTTTATTAAACTTTTCTCCGAAACAAGCACAATGTTGTTGTAGCCCTACCTTCTGCGAGATTAAAAGGCCACTACAAGCACACGACCTTTTGTGGAAAATTCCGAACATAATGTCATCTTCCACCAACATGATTCCTCTTTAATTGGTTGGTGTTACAGAAAAAAGCTGTTTAGAATCCAGATGCTGCGTTCTAATGATCTTGTGGTCGGCACCCCACGAATTCATTAAATTCTCTGCGCTCGCTAACGTTTGCCACCCACGCGAGTTAGTTTGCCCAAAGACTCAGTTAGACTGAATTCTTTTCCGGCTGCCATTTAAATCAGTGTCAAGTATGTTGTTTTGTTGCAAAAGACACTGTTTGGCCCTATTAATAACTTTTGCTTTGATGACTGCACAGCTTCCTGGCTGAGCGGGGATGTGGTAAGGTTTCGGGTTATATTTGGCGAGTCACACGCAGCCGGGTAACTTGTTGAGCAGGACTGCGGTGCTCTGCAGTCTTGGAGGCTATTTGGGGAAAGGAGGGACGTGGGTCATTATTACTGGCCTTCTAGACGAAGACGAGCCTCTGCTGGCGAGAGTCTCTCACCCAATTAGCAGCTCTTGTTTTCCACACCACACTATCGGTCATACACGGCTGCCATCTTTGCGGCATTTTTTTTTATTTTATATATATATATATATATATATATATATATATATATATATATAATTTTTTATTATTTTTTTTTAATTTAAACAAAAGTCATAAAACAATTATTTTGTATAAAATAATATATTGACGTGCATTGATATAATGACGTGTGTAAGAAATTTGCTGGAGAATCATCACTGTGCATGTATAATATGATATAATTTTATCTTGTTTTAAGTGTGTGTGTGTGTATATAGGTTCATTATTGGGGTAAGAAAACTGACTTGTCTATGGCAATAGTTCAAAATGTATCTTATTTTTCTCCTTTTTTTTCTAAATAATATTTTAGTTTTATAAACTGGAAAACAAACACACTTTCTTTCTCTCTCCACCAAGAAATGTATGAGAAAGGCTTATATAATTGATGATTGTGTATAATCGTGCATAAATTATGCCATATAAATCAAATTTCTTTACACTGTCTTTTGCAATATATTTCTTTTAGAAAAAAATATTTTATTACAAATTTTAATGCTGTTTAATAAAAAAAAATCTTAATTTGTGTGTGTATATATATATATATATATATATATATATATCTTATTACAAATTTGAATGCTGTTTTTTGAACTAACGTAATTAGTTTAAGTGTGTATGTGTGTGTGTATATGTGTGTGAGTATATATGTGTGTATGTGTGTATATATATATATATATAGTAGTTTTATATATACACACTGTATATTTTTTTTCTATTTTTTCTGCTTTTCACTAATGTGCTGAATATGCATGTACTGTAGGGTGAAACAGACCTTAGCCTTTAATAGTTCAGAGTTATTGGCAGAGATCACATTACTGTTACCTGCCTTCCTCACTGATTAAGCAAATACAATATCTCTTATAATATATTCAGGAAATTTGAGACGTGCGGGCTAAATCAATGTTCATGGAAGCAAGCCGGAAAGCCTTTCTCATAGATTTCTTGGTGGAGGGGTCAAAAGAGTCAGCCCTCCTGCCATCTGACTGATGAAGTTTAGTTAATAATGTCTGAATGTCAATATCTGTAATAACTCAAGCATATAGCAATAAAAGACACCCAAAATAACAATGGAATGGATCTGAGCACCCATGGGATAAGAGCTCATGTTAATTATGAGATGGAAGATCAGAGAGGGGGCAAGAGTGTTCTCTCACTGCAAAAAATCATTTCATTAATTGCTATTTTCTTCAAGATTTCTAATGGAAAACATCCAAACACACTATAAATAGGATTCATTTACTTGAGAAGTAAAGTTGCATTAGACTTGTTTTCAGACATTGTTTTAAATAGTTTTCTTTTTTCTAACCTCTGTGGCAGATTTTCTTTTAAGAATAAACCTTACGCAATTGTGCTTTTTATGCTTAAACAATTACAAGGGTTTAGAAATGTATCTATATAGTGTCATGCTGGGTAGCCCCGCCCACCACACTGTTTAATTGGTCCAAAATCCCCATTTCTTTTGACTGTATGTTCTGATTGGCTGTTATAGTGCAATACTGAGCCAGCCAAATTGTGGCAGACAATTGCTTTCCACTATAAACGCGCATTTTGAATGTATTTTCAAATGTGAAAATACTGTACAAAAACCTATGAATACTATGGGCTGTTTTTTTTTTTTTTGTTTTGTGTTTTGTTTTGTTTTTTTCCACAGAATTGTGACCACACATGGCAGGGCCTCTTTGTCTTTATGGCTCATCCATGCCACTTTTATGGGATTGTCCCCACTTTCTGTTCTTCCTGCCCGTTTTTTCTCATTGAAAATGAATTGCTACCTTGCAGAGAACTTTTTTGGAGCAGCTCACAGCGCTGTATTTCACCACCCCCTCACACGTCTGCTGCTATCTGTCTGTCTGCCCACAGAGAAGAAAAAAAAAAATAAAAGTTTTTCCAGCTACTGGAAACTGCATTAACATCATTCAGTCTTGGTAAAGTCAATCACATCCCAGAATAATGCACCCAGGATTCTTTATCTCATTTTTTTATATATATATATATATATATATATAGATAGATAGATAGATCTCATTTAATCATTCAGTCATTCATTTAAACCAGGGGTGGCGAACGTCGGTCCTGGAGAGCCGCAGCCCTGCATAGTTTTATTTCAACCTTAATCAAACACACCTGAACAAGCTAATCAAGGTCTGAAGGTTACTAGGAAGCTACAGGCCGGTGAGTTTTTATTAGGGTTGGAGCTGAACTCTGCAGGGCTGCGGCTCTCCAGGAACAGAGTTCGCAACCCCTGATTTAAAACATCATTTAATAATAATAATTAGCAGTAGTAGCTGTTTTTACTACGATATCATTTTAAATAATTTGCATTTAAGTTATAAAAAATAAAAACAGCTATTATTTATTATTATTATTATTATTATTATTATTATTGGTGTTTGGTTTTTTTTTAATTATTTAAATGATAATAAAAAATGTTTTTATATTAAAATATATTTTATATTTAGGTAAAATATTATTTATTATTTATTATTATTATTATTATTATTATTATTATAAAATGATCTATTTTTATTTTATTATTTTAATGTTTATGTATAATTGTATAATTTTATTATTATTATTATTATTATTATTATTATTATTATTATTATTGTTGTTGTTGTTATCAAAATTATTATTATTTTGAATTATTACAATTATATAATTTTAATGTTTAGGTATAATTTATTATTATTATTATTATTTTGTATTATTAGAATTAATTTTGATATTTGGGTATAATTCATTATTATTATTATTATTATTATTATTATTATTATTATTATTATTTGTATTATTTGTAACCAATTAGTAGTAGTAGTAGTGGTAGTAGTATAGGTGTAATGTATTATTATTAAATGTAATAATTACAATTATATATTTCTAATATTTAGGTATATTATTATTAGTAGTAGAAGTATTGCTGTTATTATAATTATTATTTTATATTATTAAAATTTTAGTTTTTTAATAGTTGGGTATTATGGTTATTATTATTATTATTATTATTATTATTATTACTACTATTACTACTACTACTACTACTACTACTACAACTACTTTGTTCATTTATAATTGTATGTTTTCAGATGTTTTCCAACATAAAATGCAACTCTAGTTAGAATGATGTACTTGCAGGCAGCTTTGCATTGCGGCATGGCGCTAATGAGCTAAGCCTCCGATGTTATTTAAGTTTAGTGACACCCCTGCTAATGAGAACACTTTGGTATGTGTTTACATTTGCTTGCATGTGTGTGCGAATGAGTCTAAGTGCATTCATTTACGCGTCTGTGTTGGAGGGTGGCATCGGGTTGATTTAAATAATAATGCGTTGCGACTGAATTGCACTAGGAGAAAAGGCATGAATAGTAATGCGAAGTGCTTGCTTTTATCCATAATGGATGGCACTGACATCGCATGATGAGCAAAACTGGAGGACTTTGGGACCATGTGACATGCTCCAAGAGATCAAACAGGAAGCAGAATAGCGCCAGCAGAAAAAAAAAGGATCTCTCTCCTTCCCGATGGCGGCACACTGAAATATTCATCAGTGCTTGGAATGGGGTGCAAAGCTCTGTGCTGCTGGCTTCCTGCACTACAGGACGCAGAAAAGCACAGGCACGCATGCCATGGCAACGAGACTGCCAGTTTACGTTACACGTAGTCAACTGGCAACTTCAGCTGACATACATTTGCGTAATTAGTCAGAATTGAGTTGGAGAATGGCTACTTGTGCTGCAGGTGTGTGTGGGAGTGTGTTTGTGTGTGTGTGCTTGGGTAAACAGAAAGGGCACAAACCTCTGTAATACACCCACAGTAAATAGAAGGTTTTATTATGGTTTTATTAGGAGATAGAAAAGCAACAGCCCACACTTGCGCATCACGGTGAGCTCGCCCCTAAGCCAGAACATACACAGAGCATGTTCTCGTTTAATGTTCTGCCAAGTTCTCCAGCGCTCAGCGCTGCCCTGGCTGGCGTACAGTCATGTGTGGGTTCAATGTGTGCGTTCACCTCACACTCACACATAATGGTGTTCATCGGCCGTTTAGCTGGTGGGATGCAGAGTATTATCAAATAGGAGCTTCAAACTCTTTACTAAGCAGCTAAGGACGTGGAGAGCTCACTCTTATCTGTAATGTACAAATCTGCTTTTTCACAAAGTATGCTACACTGCATCACTGAACACCTGAACAAACAGCAGTGCAATTAAATCATCATTTTGGATCCATTTTGTAAAAGCAAAAGAAAGCTTTGTCAAACCCAAGAAAGAATCAGGCTATGCTAGTTATGCTAGTTTTTGCAAGATCTGCTAATTAAGATCGCAGTAATAGAGAGTGTATAGACGTTTAAACATTTTTTATCCACTAGTAAGACAAAGCAGCTTGTACTGCAGTTGTATCTCATTACTAGCATTTTTGATTGTATATATACTTTTTGTGTATTCTAAATAGACCTAGAAAAGAACTTTTGTGAAATAGAAAGTTTTGTGAATATCATTCTACAACACTTAAGTATTTATATAGATGTATAGGCATAGATATTTAGATGTAGATCTATCTGTAGCTATCTACACTGACCAAAATTATAAACGCAACACTAAAACAGATTTGTGAACAATATTTGAGAGAAATAGGCCTTTTCTGTACATAGAAAAAGTCTTAGATCTTTGAGTTCAGCTCATGAAAAATGGGGGCAAAGACAAAAGTGTTGCATTTATAATTTTGGTCAGTGTAATTATATGTGATATGGATAGATATAGATTGATAGTAATGGATAGATATGGATAGACAGCTATAGATGCAGATAGGTATAGATGGATAAGAATAGATATGGATGTAGATTAATTGATAGATAACTAGTTGTAGATGATATACATGTATAGATATAGTTGGATAGGTAGTAGATGGATAGAAATCAATCTAGAAATAGATATATAGATGGGTATAGACGTATACGTATAGATATAGATGATGGATAATATTGATGGATTGGTACAGATATAGCTGTAGAGATAGATATTGTAGATTGATGATGGATATGTATCATTAGATATAGATGGATCAGTGGAGGTGGGTATAGATGGGGATGGATGGATGGATGGATAGATAGGTGGAGAAAGCTTTTTAGATGATAGATGGATATATATGATTTAATATGATTAAAGATGGATAGGTAGAGATATATATACAGTAGATGGGTATAAATAGATATAGATGGATATATATATGAGTGTAGATAGATGGTATGGGTATAGATGGCATACATAGATGGATATATGAATATAGATGGGTATAGATCAATATATATGAATGTAGATATATGGGTATAGGTATAGATGGATGGATATATATATTTGAGAGTGAGATGGGTATAAATAGATGGATATAGATAGATATAGATGATGTATATGAATATAGATAGATAGATATAGACATAGATGGTATAGATGGGTATATATGAATATAGATAGATGGGTATAGATATAAATGGGTATAGATTGATATATATGAATATATATGAATGTAGATAGTTCATGGTTATATGAATTTAGAAAAATGGGTATAGATATAAATAGCTATAGATATATATGAATGTAGATAGGTGGGTATAGATATAGATTGTATAGATAGATATAGATGGATATATATGAATATAGATAGATGGTATAGATATAGATGGATATATGAATATATAAAAATGTGTATAGATATAAATGGCTATAGATAGATATAGATGGATATATATGAATGTAGATAGGTGGGTATAGATATAGATGGTATAGACAGATGTAGATGGATTTATATGAATATAGATAGATAGTATAGATATAGTTGGTATAGATAGATATAGATGGATTTATATAAATATAGATAGATGGGTATAGATATAGATGGATATATGAATATAGAAAAATGGGTACAGATATAAATGGCTATAGATAGATATAGATGGATATATATGAATGTAGATAGGTGGGTATAAATATAGATGTATGGATAGATATAGATGGATTTATATGAATATAGATAGATGGGTATAGAATATAGATGGATATATGAATATAGAAAAATGGGTATAGATACATATAGATGGATATATATGAATGTAGATAGGTGAGTATAGATATAAATGGATATATGAATATAGATAAATGAATATAGATAGATATGGATGAATATATATGAATGTAGATAGGGGAGTATAGATATATATAGATGGATTTATATGAATATAGATAGATGGCTATAAATGGAGACAGATGTATAGAGAGTTAGAGAGAGACAGAGATAGAACAATAGATTTATATATGTACTGTATCTGTCTATCTATCTGTCATGATTTAGTTTTTATAAAAGTACAATCTGTTTGTGTGGTTATCTAACCCATGACTTCGACTTCAATTTTGGTCATGATCTCCAGCTGATCACCGTGATCTCCAGTTGAGTTACTGGAAGGTTTTAAAGGTTTATTCCCCTCTGCATTAGCAGAGCAGAGGGACTGTGCGACTCCTGCTAAACGCTGAGATACTGACATGTTGTATTTTCCGCTGTGAGACTAGAGCGGTGGGTGCAGGCATCATAATTGCTCCTTTTATCTTAGCAAAAGTGTTACTCAGAGAAAAAGGAGTATAATGAATCCGCTAATTGTGGTGATGTATGTAATTAGTGACTCTTGGGCTAATTGTAGTCGAGTCAGAATGTTAATGAAGATTGAAGACTGCAGCTGTAGAAAATGAGCCGTTACTGTAGATTGCAATGTCGCCAGTGCTGTAATACCTCATCCATACTGTTCAATGGCAGTGATCTGGTTGGTCTTTCATCTCCAGTCATCTGTAAAATGTCCTGACATGCTCAGCCAATAGAGCATAGCACTATGGAAAGTCACCATAAAACATTTTATTCCACCCATAGATACTGTAACACTACCTTTACAGCTTGAAATTCTACATTCAGGTTATTTTTTTCCTCTTCTGATGACCATAGATGGGTTAAGTTTCAAACCACTGATCTGTTTAGCTTGTTCTCTCTAGAGATCACATATCAGTTTGCAGTATACTTAATTACTCAAATGCTCCATCGAACACTGAATTCCTCAGATACTGATTTCATGTTCACCCGTCCAACCGCCCATTTATTTATTATTATTATTATTATTATTGTGTGATTAATATACAAGTAAAACTGTCAAACGTCAACATTTTTTTTTTTGTTTTATTATTTTTTTTAATGTTTGTATGAATGTATTTTTTATTATTTATATATATATATATATATATATCATTTGTAAAGCTAATATTTAAAGTTTATCTTTGCAGTCTTTAACTTTGGCATTGTAAAAGTTTGTTTTTTGCAGTTGATGGACACATTTAAATTTTAATGAAATTATGTATTAAGTATTTTAATAAAATAACAAAAAATATTATGGACCTGGAAAAAAAGTTAAATAAATAAATAAAATGTTTAAAAAAATGTGTACAAAAAAAATAGTTCAATATTCAGCTCATTCATTCATTATATTTACTTACTTATTGTTTTTTTTTATAATAAAAAATAAAAATTAGTTATATATACTTAGTGTATATATATACTTTTTTATTTTTATAATATTTAATTTTGTTATTTATTTGCTTGTCCAACCATCAATTGAATTTTTTTATGGTATATATATATATATATATATATATATATATATATATATATATATATATAAACCCTTCAAACCTCAATATGTTTGGCTTATTTTTAATTAAAAATATATAATTTTATATTTTTTTTAAATTCATTTTTTTTCATTTATTTATTTGCTTGTCCAACCATCCATTTAATTCTTTATTATGGGATTACTATATACATACACACCCTTCAAACCTCAATATTTTTTACTTATTTATTTATTTATTTATTTACTTATTTATTGTTTTTGTCAAGCCAAGACTATATATACTTTATATAATTTTGTTTACCTTCTCTAGCCAAATTAACAAATTAATTTTATTTATTTATTTGTTTGTTTGTTTGTTTTGATTGTTCCTAAAGCAAAAACATTTAGAATTTTTTACTTAGCTGTGTTAGTAAGAGTAATTTATGTGACTACCTCATGACTCCCAAAATCATACTACTAGCTCCCACAGATGGCATGGGTCCAGTTCTCTACGTACCTCAGCTGACATCAGCAGGCGCCTAGAAACGATTAGCCATGTGATACATGCTATAAAACATGAGGGAATGAAATCGGAGTGAGTACTAGTGTATAAACCAGTGAGCGCGTTACTAGGTCACTCTGTGTCATGTCATGGAAGTTTTCCCCAGCTGTTGAAGGTGGGTGACCGCTGTAAGAGAATATTCCCTCGTAACCAGAGGATCCAGGAGCAGTGATATCAATTTGTGCCCTTTAAATAATTGATGGGAAACTCGTGCTGCGACGTGCAGAGCGGATGGCCACGGTCAGATAGCCGCGGTTTCACATAAGTCATTTGACCTGAAGATTTGACAGTTTAGCGCACTGTGAAAATGGATTGCAGTCATCCATACGTTTCCGTAAAGCATCACAGATTTGGTTTTGTCATCGTGTAACATATTGCATGTGTTTTCTAAACAATAACAAGTAATTGCATTCTATTCTCAGGCGGTGATTACAATATAAACAGACAGTAGATGGTGAAGCTCAGTGGAAAAACAATTTTCTCTTATTTAACGTACAATGATATCTCGAGTGGTACTGAAAAGCAATTTGCATACTGTAAGGAAACTGTAGGTTAATTTAAAGTGGATTCCCTGCTGTTTGTGTAAGAGAGGGAATGAACCGTAATTGTACATATTTACACTGACACAAACGCTTTCCCGTGGACCGTTTCTCTAGTGACAGCTCCTTCTGGCGACTGCAGCTACAGAGAAAAGTTTTCACACAAAGCTAAATGTAAGTTAAATTGTCATTTTTATTTTCAAGTTTGCACTCTTTTAAATGACTCTCACTGTTCGCATTACTTAAGTACATGCTGGTCGTCCTGAAGTGTTTCTACAACTGCACACTTTGTTCTTTCAGACCCTGTAAACATTTCAGAGTTTTGTGGCTTGTACTTTGTGTCTGTTGTCTTTAAAGCCATTTATTCCTGCATCCAAACATGCTTGCTACTGTAGGCGAAAACCAGCATGTGACCCGAGTAGTATGAATTCATAATATTCAACAGTAGGCGAAAAGTTCCCGGATGAGATTCTGAAGTGTGCATCTGATGGTCACTTTTCCATCCCATAAGGCCACGGGAGAGGATTTGTGAGTGGTAGTAAAGTGCTCACATGACAGTGAAATCTGAATTTCATTCTTACTATAAAGAACATAGTTTTGTTTGTTTTTTTTGTAATGGGCACGAGCAAGTTTCAAACCAAATGTAGCACCTCCTATGCAGTATGTGATTACAGGTGCAGCGTATGTGTCAGTGTATGCCAGGGTTGCAAGGTTTTCACAACAAAACCCACCCAATTGCTACTCAGAACTAGCCTAAAGTGTTTTGGCGGGGTTCCCCTGGTACAATTCTCATTTCAGGAGCTAAATAGCATGCTATTGGGGTCGCTTTATCCTGCAGACATGAAAAACAGCTCGCGGCAACAGTATTAAAGTAGCCTAAATTCACAGGAAAAGAGCGGACTTGGCAACACTGGTGTATGTTAACCTTTAGTAGAAAAATGCGTTTTGCATTTTAAGTCCTTACTGATGACTTGCAGTTTTTTTTTTTTTTTTTGATCAATTGAATAATGACATCTCTATAGTGAGTTTTTTTTTTCTACTTTTTTCAGCCACAGAAAAACATTTCCAATAAAGGGAAAAAATTTGTACAATTTTTTTGAAAATGTAAAAGAAAATGCTTATTATTTGTACAATTAAAAATGAATGTAGCAATCTGAAATACTAAAAAAAACTCAAACGCAAAGCCAGTTATTTTTTTTTTTTAACATTAAATAATTTGTTTAACATTAAATAATTTGTTAAACTGTTTCCTAAAAAATTATTTAATTGTAATTAAATTTCATTTTTTGGACCAAGAAAAACGTGTTTGTGATTTTACACTTAGTTATGTTAATATATTTACTTGTATAATTTAGTTTTCCTTTTCTAGCCAAATAACTCTGGTTTGAATGATTAATTATAGTTTTAAAAGTACTTGCTGTGAGATTGATTGATTGATTAATTAATTTATTCCTAAAACAAAAACATTAGCAAAAACATCAAAAAAGTCATAAGTCCAAGGCACTAGAAAAATGTGAAAAATATATATAAAGCCTTTGAAGCCATGCGAATAAAGGCTTTTTATATATTTTTCACATTATTTGAGTGCCTTGGACTTATGACTTTTTTTGATGTCACGAAAGAATCCTGCACCCAAAAAGCACAGATTTATTTATTTTTACACCCCAGCAGCAGTTTGTTGCTTGTTTTTATGTATTATTTGCAAAAACATTTCAGCAATCTGAAATGCTAAAAAAAAACATTTTATTTTATTTTATATTCTATATTTTATTTTATTTTATTATATTATTTTATTTTATCATTAAATAATTGCAAAGTGCTTCATAAAAGGTAAGTAAAAGTATGTCTAACAGAGTTTGAAAGAAATGTATTGGCATTGAAGGTGAAAATGTAATACAAAAATAATTTTTGTAATATTAAAAAGTAAAGTTCAGCATAATCTGAAATACTAGGCTTTCTTTAAGCATGTTACTTTATCAATCTTTTTTTTTGCACTTGAGTAATTACAAAATGCGCCTTCGTAGAGATTGTAAGCAAAGAAAACAAGTTGATGAACAACTAATTAGTTAATTCAGAAATGAGAACCGTTTTCTTTTTCTGCGTTGGCATATTTCCTATTAAAACAGGAACATCACAGCATATAAAAACCAAATTTGACAGCTTGAAGAATAGATGAAAGCAACTTGAGTACATTCCAGCTAGATTGATGCAATAAAATCAAACCAAAAACACACTATGATGGTGATATTTGCAATTTAGTGGAGTGCATTTAATAGGACGCCCCTCAATATAAGAGTCGCCATCAACATTTTTGTTCCATTTTGCTTGATGAGAATGTTTTTACTTGTATTAATACGCTAGCATATAAAAAAGCTCTTCTGATTGGATAATGCTTTCGGTGTTGGATTATTTCCAATCTTTTAATCAAAGACATTTAAGTGTGTGTGTATGTTTATGTATGTTTGCTGTCTTTCAGACATGTTTCTCAAGCACAGTTCTCTAAATCTCTAAACTTTATTTCTCTTCGTGAGACAATGGCTAAGCCTTGCATCGCAGAATAACAAGCTTTATGCATGTTTTTCCTTTCCATCCTCCTCTCTGTATCTTCTGAACTCTCTGTGTGCAGACAAGGTGACCCAAGGTCACCGTCTTCCTCCTCTGTAAGTCTCCTCACGCCTTTGCAAAGTCTGCGACTATGCAGGCAGAACAGCGATTAGCTTTTGCGAAACCTCATGTCACGACGATCTCTTAACACTCAGTGCCGTCCAACTGGGCCATGTGGTCAGGAGCCAGATTTCTATAACACCTCCAGTTAAATTCTATATGTGTTACTACTAACAATCCTTTTTTACCCAGACTTTGACGGTATATAAAGCGGTGGTATTTGTCTAAGCACTGATGTTGCTAATAATGGACGCCCTGTGGACCTTCCGTATGTGCATTGCTGTGTGTGTCCTGTCAAAGACAGACAGCAGGAGAATGAGACGTACCAGCGGGATGTGGACCAGTTGGCAGTGTTTTTCATTGGCTCGCTGTGTTAGATTAGGCTGCACACATGCCGGTGACCTCTCGACGGGCACCAGGAGGGTGAGGTTATTGGCCGGCAGACTCCTGATGCGTGTTCACCCCTCTCTGTTTGGACGTGCAGTGGAGGATGGCCAGGAGATATTTAAGCTTGTGTAAATGCTGGTTAATTTTACCTTGGTATGAATGGTATGAATTTTGAAGTGTAATATTAAAGGAATATTGTGGGTTCAGTGCAAGCTGAACTCAATCAGCGGTGTATGCAGCACTGATGTAGTTATATAAATGCTTCCATACAAAAATTTGTCATTTATTTGAGCCGTAAAATTGTTCCCGGACTACCTTTTATGTCTCTATATTTTTTATGAAACCCGAGAGCTTCCTGACCCTTCATTATTTAGTCAAAAATGAAAATCATTAATTTGTCATTAATTTCTCACCCTCATTTCGTTCCAAACACTTAAGACCTTTGTTCATCTTCGGAACACAAATTAAGACTTTTTTTTTATTAAATCCAAGAGCTTTCTGACCCTGCGTAGAGAGCGATGCAATTGAAACGTCCAAGGCCCAGAAAGGTAGTAAGGACAATAATTAAAATAGTCCATGGCACATCAGTGGTTCAAGCGTAATATTATGAATCTACAACAACAACAAAAACAAACAAAGAAAACAAAAATAATGTCTTTATGCAACAATTTCTTCTTTTCTGTGTCAGTCTTCGACGCATGTTCATGAGAGTACTCTGATGCAGGAGCCAGCATTGTTAAATAGTTTTTTGTTTTTGTTTTTTCCACTTACAAACAAGTATTCATGTAGCTTCATAATATTACGGTTGAACCACCGATGTCACATGGACATTTTTTTGAATGTGATGGTTGCGTTGCTCTCTATGCAGGGTCAGAAAGCTCTCATATTTCATCAAAAGTATCTTAATTTGTGTTCCGAAGATGAAAAAAGGTCTTACGGGTTTGGAACAACATGTGGATAAGAAATTACCCTGATAGCTACATACATCTCGGAGACGTCTATTGGACGTCTACATTTACATCTGCAAGACGTAGTTTGCTCATCTGCAATACGTCTATTGGACGTTTCCTATCAGATGTCAAATAGACGTCTATTAGATGTCTTTAAGATGTTTATGATTTAGAATGTATGTAAAACTGACCTCTTACAGATGTCTGACAGACGTTTGTACACAGCAGATGCTTTTCAGATCAAGAGATCTTTAACAGACATCTTGCAGACGTACGTGTCATATCTGGGTAATGACAGAATTTTCATTTTTGGGTGGACTATCCCTTTAATGTTATATATAATATAACATGCTAGGGCTGGTTAAAAAAAAAAAAAATGTTTTAGATTTTTATAGATTCTCATTTTTATGAAGCAATTTGGATTCTTAAATCCCAATTGATCTTTTGGTCTATGCTGTTTTCAGTTGATGAATGAACATTACATAATACGCCTGCTATCCAATAAATCACAATAGACTAAGCTCTGTGCTTTGTTACTTTCAGTATGAAAAAAGTCTCTGTCCATTTCATTATGAAATTTAAGCAATAAATACCATTTTGGCACTCTTTAATGTGGCATGATAGCATAGCAAACACATAGCAAAACATTAGTGACAGTTTCATTTTTGTTCTGGATTCCATGCTCTGCTGCCACACTGGAGCGTGCTCGCCACAAACTGGACAGCCGTGGGAATTACGATTACAAATTACAATAGATCACCCTCAGTGTAATCTGTCACAGTGATGGATGGATTTAAGATTTTTCCGTCGCTGATTAAAAAAATCCGTCAATGACAGGCAATTTTCGGTTAACGCGACCTCTGACTCATATATGTAATATTAAGTTCAGATCTACATTTGTCTCATTCTAAGGTGCTTATGATGTTTAATGCAGTTTGTTCTCAGCATATAAAGGTTATTCTATTTATCGTTTCATCTATCCTTCTGTCTGTTTGTATTTGAGCAGGTATATGGCGTTTTCATTTTTAGTCCATCTCTGCCAGACAGACTTTTCATAATAGGAAATAGACAAAAAATGAAATCCCAAAACTTACTGGCAGATTCTTGAAGATAAATTCTTGAAAGAGTGGTACAAGAGGATGTGATGCTGGTCCTTCAAGAGTCACTCTCAACTTATCTGCCTATAAAGCCTATAAATAAACACTCTTCATGTATTTCACAACACTTCAGCATGTTATGGGGCTTTTTTACACTTCCGCATTCGAAGAGCGGAAGTTTCAAATAGTGGCAGCCTGAATCAATGGCTGTGCCCGTAGAACAGCATTGTTGTGATTTATGTAAAATTTAGCACAGATATGTCTTCTAAAAACGCCAAACTCTGTTTACAATCATTAATTGAGTATTGTGAAACCAAGGATGATGGTTTCATGCTATTCTGATGTATATTTCATGACTTAAAAGGGAGCGTGCAAGCACAATACTTCAGAGTCTGGCCTCCTAATTTTATTACAGAACTGCAAGAAAACAATACAAACAGCATAAAGAGCATTTAAATTAGCTTTTAAATAATAAGTTTTAAATAATAATTATGACTAAAGACTGTTGTAGATGATTAAATGAGGGAAACGTATTGCATTAAATAATTATGCTTACATACTTAATGCATTTACTTTATGATTCAATCCTAAATACATTGAATTAAAGTTGTAAAATAAACTAATATTTCCAGCCCATAGAGGATTGTCAAAAATAACTACATTGATCATCTTAACTTTATATATAACTTTTGTACACTTAGAACTAATTTTATTTTATTAAACTTTTATTTTTGCTGCATTGGATTAAGATATCTCAGCGGTCTTATCGGTGAAGTATCCTATAATGGAACTAATGCATTAAGCAGGAAGTGCCATGTGTGTTTGCTGGCTTTATCTTCATTGTTTCAGCACCTAATTTGGTGGATATGACATTGTCTGAGACCTTCTCTATTTATATCCGCGTTGGAATACCCTAAGCACGTTCAGTTTTCCGGGCATCTATTTTTTACAGTGTAAGAGGCATGGCACACGTGTCCGGTGTTTATGTCTCTGTCCTTCACATGTTTTTTTTTCCATTTTCATATTTGTGTGTGAATTTGTATTTATGTATATGTGGATGCTAGCAACTGGAGAAAAATACATAATTTCTGATTTACACTATGGTACTGAACCTGGTAATAGTTTATAACACAGTTTTTATCAATCATCTCACTTTTTCCTGTGATATTTGCATTGTACTTCAAAAAATACAAAGGTGCATATGATGCATATACTAAAAAGCACCATAATACATTATCCAAAAACAATCCTACGCCATTAGTTTATGCCTTGGCCTTAATTTTGCCCTTGAAATGCATCCAGGTGGGTTACATTTATATGCATTTACTGGCATAGCTCTTCTGTGTGTTAGCATAATTTTCATTTTCAATAAAACACTGGAACAAATTCAACCAGGGCGCGTATGGAGATTTCAAGAGTTGACGCTCTCACAGCGGGAGTTTACTCCTAGATTTATGCCCTTCACAGGTAGGCTGGTTTCAGTTAACTATTTGTGGTCTAACATTGCGGAACCCTGTGCAGTGACCTTGTCGTACGGCGCTATTATCTGAGCAATAGATCTGAGTGTGTAATATTAACCTATGGCAGCAGCCTGTGGAAGAGGCAGACAGAGACAAACGTCCTCACCCAGAGGAAAAGAATTGCTTGAGTCTCCGATGAGGAGAAACGGAGGGAAAAAGAGGGAAAAGCGAAGAGAGAGGGAGGATGGATGGCCGCGACTGGGGACAGATGTGCCGAGTGATGATTTATCTGACTGTCTCAGCCTGTTCCCAGGGTGCCTCGGTGTAGCAGGAGCCACGCTTGCATGGGATAAACACATTAAGCGGCCAGTTAATTAAAGGGGCCGCACGGGCGACCCGAGACCTTGAGGGTTTGATTTTGCTGGTTACGGACTAGATACAGTATGCAATCAGGATTTGTGTGTGTATGTGTGAAGGATGGTGTGGTGAAATGGACTCTCTCTCTGTGCTACTGTAGATGGGTAATGTAGGTCAAAGCATCCTGCTTGAATGAGAAAGAGACTCGTTCAATGGCCATAATTCAGTCTGGTTTGGACCTAAAAAAGTTCATTCACTAACTCATGGTGTTTCAGATCTGTGGCGCATTTCTTTTTTCTGTCAGTTACAAAGAGAAATTTTTAAGAGCGTCCTCTATCATTTTTTTTTTTTTTTGATGTAATGTAATGAATGGGGTCCAAAATGACGAAAAAGCACCATGAATGAAACTAGTTTTGACTCATATGCTGTATTGCAAGTCTTTGTGTGAGGAACAAACAGAAATTCAAATCATCAGTAACATTCCCTCAACTGTACTGTAGCTTTCTGCTATTAGGTTTGGTTTACCGTCATTCATAATAGTGGTTGTTTTGCTGCCGAAATGTCCAACCTAACATGTGGTGTGTAAAAGCACAAAGCACAAATAAGTTTAGAAAATGTTTTTCAGCAATGATTTCTTATTTATAATTTCGGAAGAAAAGAATTTAGTCATATGAACTATTTTTGCATAGTGCTTTTTTGTAGCAGTGCACAAAATATTGGCACGATATATTGGTTATTGACTAATATTAGCTCTCAGTCTTTGGCTCTCAATTAGTTCACAGTCTCTTTGACTCAAAGACCCCCCGTTGTTCAGCACAATGCTCATAGCCCCTCATATATGCTAAAATAAATCTGTAATTTGGACAAATTTGCTTGTTTTCAGAGTTTTTTGTTTTTTACTAATAGGAACTGAGAGTATTGATGAATTAACCACAATTAATTTTGTGATTCCAGATGTTTCAAGAACTGCATGTTGGTACTGAGGGGGGAATCATTGAACAGTTGTATTTTTTTCTTTTTTTAATATAAAAAAAATATTAATTTAAATGCTTTAAAGTCTTCCTGTGGTCTTTTGTTTGCTGTGGCCCCTATTTGAGAACCACTTGAATATGAACGGTTTTTAATTATGTATGATCATTTCTAGCTTAATAATTTTAAAATGCTTAAATGTAATCTTTTGCATACCACAAAAGTATTGTAAAAAATTGTTTTTAGTAGATTTTTAATATCGGGTCATTCTGTATCAGCTCAACCAGAGATCCCCGGCTCATATTTTTGCTTTTGCGAATATTTTTCCTAAAGAAAGATAGACATGTATGGTGATGAAAGACAAAATATTAAATGTCATGGATGAATATTTACTGAGTAATCCACTGTTTTGTAGAGGGGGGTCAAAATGGCAATTTTCAACTGAGATTCAAAGTCAAATTTTGGGGAGGTAAAGATGACTTCAGAAAAATAACGTTATTTTTACACAGAGATTGGTTGGTCTGTTAGTAAAATCTGTTGACTTTAGCAAACTTGTTGCATTATGTGCCAATGTTGACCATTTAAAAATGGGAAAACAGCACCTTTTAATCCACTTTTAGATATTGGGTCTTAACAAACTTTTTTTTTATTTTTCAGGCCTTATATGGTTCAGTTCCAGAGATACTCAAATTTTAATATGGCTCCAGGGTAAATCGTTAAAATGTACATATTTTCTGTGGTCAAAAACCAAATGTGGGTCAGTTTGAGGAATGTCTCAAAAACAAATAATGTTGAAACTAGAGATCTCATTTCCTTCTGTCAAGACAACTGCATTAAACATAATTGTCAAGTGCCATAAATATTCTTTTTCCAAGAAGTATTAAAGATATTACAATATGATTTTAGATTCTAGTTGTTAATAAACTTTTCTTTTGGAATCTTTTGGAATCAGTTCTTGCAAACTGACCCACATTTGGTTTTTGACCACTGAAAATGTGTAAATTTTAATGATTTACTCCTGGAGCCATATTAAAATTCCATTATCTCTAGAACCGAACCACATAGGGCCTTAAAAATAAAGCTGTCCAAAGGAAAGACCCAGTATCTAAAATCATTAAGATATCTTTAATACTTCTTGAGTTACAGGCATGCAAACTTTGGAGAAAAAACTTGAAAAGTGCTTTTGTCCCATTTTTGAATGTTCACCATTGGCACACAATGCAACAAAGATTGCTAAAGTTGCTAAACAGATTTTACTAACAGACCTACAAATCTCTGTAAAAATAGCATTATGATGCTGCCATCTTTCTGAAGTCACTTTTACACCCCTGTAATTTGGCTCTGAAATTCAGGTGAAAATTGCTCCCCCAAACAAAATAGTGGGTTACTTCGTAAATATTCACCTATGACATTAAATATTTTGGCTTCGTCACTATACACGTCTATCTTTCATCAGAAAAAAATATTAGCAAAATCAAAAATTTGAGCTGGGGAAATTTTTTAATTTGGTTGATTGCATTGCTACTTTTTTTTTTTTTAGGAGTTCCTACCTTCTAAAAAATCTTTGTGATCCATGGAGGAAAAAAGTGATATGGGTTTGAAACGACCCAGTGGTTAGCTATCTCTTTAAAACACTAACCCAGAATGAAATGAGGCACTGCTAAAGAGAACAACAATTTAAAGAGCAGCAATTTTTACGCTTCTCCTGTCACGCACATTTGCTGACTGATGTTTGTATATAGTGAAGTTAATTGGCTAGATGACAGCAAATTTCCTGATTAGCATTTAGTCTTCTTTCATTGAGCATTTGAACCTACTTTGATTACAAACTACAATAACAGTTGTCTCACTAGCCTGCTGTGCGACTTCACGGCCTGACCTTGTTTGTTCAAGTTGCCCGAGGCAGGAATCCTGGATTGAGTGTTCAGTGGCACCAAGCTTTGGTCTGCGGGGTCAGTCCAGTTGCTGTCCGGCAGGGTCAAGGGGTAGAACGATGTGACCTCATTAAGGTTTCCAGTGCTGACATGGTGTGTGAATACTTTTGAACCCCATGCTTTCAGATGTCTACAGACACGTGTGGCGTCTGGGCATGCATTGTTTGGCCAATCAGAAGCTCTGGTTCTCCATTGACCCTCTCACAGAGGGCAGGATTGGTGTAGACGGTGTTATTCGTGCAGCTCTTTCCTTGAACTATCTGTGACTTCAATGAATATAGAAGTTAACACTTCAATGTGTTGACATTTATCAAGTTGTAAAGTAGCCAGCCAGTAGTCATTCATGTCACTGTATTAGTGAAAGTAATATACTGTAGTTGAAAGGTTGGATTGGATTTAGACCTACTAGTTTGCTCAACCTCACACTTCACTGGTCCAATGCCAGTTTACATTTGTGTTTTTGTGCTTTAAGCGGCACGCCACTGACTGGCGTGAGACGTTCCACAGATGGTGTGTGTGCTCTGCTTTAATCTACTCTGCCCATCCGCTCGCTTAAGACCTGGAATACAATACATCCGGAGCTTTGAGAAAATCTCTAGTAATTTGAACTGAATCTGGATTCATAAAGTGTGGTCTTTCAGATGCACAGTGGGCTTTGCAGTATGTCACTCATCTACATTTTTAGTACGAAGTGCTCTGCGACGTGCACTAAAGGGTTACGCTCCAAGGCCCCGAGTCAGTTGAGAAGAGAAGCAATCTCACAAAAAGGGCACAACAGATCCGCCTGTGAAATCTCTAAGAGCCATGACTGATTATGACCTGCTTTAAGATAGGAACGCATTTTCAAAACTCTCACGTTCATGCATGCACACGTGCACATGTATGTCTGCACGTTTACTTAGCTGTGTTATGCCATCATTGCACGGAGGCGGTGTGAATGTTTACGCAGGAACTACTAATGCATACATTGCAAAAAATGCTTTTCCTACTTTGAAAAAGTAAAGAAAAAAGTAAAAATGTTTTTTTTTTACTTACTTTTGTAATCAATACTTTGATTTGTTGACTTGTTTCCAACCAAAAAAAAAAAAAGTTCTAGACAAGCAAAAATTGTCTTATTTTCAGAAAAGAAACTAGTCAAAATTAAGTGAGTTTCTGCTTAGAACAAGCAAAATAATTTGCCAGTGGGGTAAGCAAAATAATCTTATTTCAAACAGAAAGCAAGATTATTTTGCTTAACCCATTGGCAGATTATTTTGCTTGTTTTAAGCAAAAATTCACTTTTTTGACGTTGTTATTATTATTATTATTATTATTATTATTATTATTTATTTATTTATTTATTTATTTAATTTATTTTTTTAAACAAGACAATATTTTTTACTTGTCTAGAAAATCCTTCTTGATTTAAGATGTTTTGGCTGGAAACAAGACAAAAAAAATCTAAGTAAGAAAAACATTTTTTACAGTTTAAATTATGATGTAAATTTAAAATTTAAAAACATTCAAGTTAACAAGTAATCATTTTTTTTTATAATAATTTTATACTTTTTTATATTACGTAGGATTTTGTAAAATTTCTATTTAAAAATTCCTGAAAGATTTCGGTTTTCACAAAAACGTCATGCAGCATAACTGATTTAACATTGATAATAATAAGAAATGTTTCTTGAGCACAAAATCAGCATATTATAATAATTTCTGAGGATCATGTGACACTGAAGACTGGAGCAATGGCTAATGAAAATTTAGCGCTGCATCACATAAATATATTATATTTCAAAGTAGATTAAAATAGGAAACCAATATTAGAAATTGCAGAAATATTTCACAATATTACTATTTTTTTTCTGTATTTTTGATTAAATAAATACAGCCTTGATGAGACTCCATTTAAAACATTAAAAATCTTACTGATCCCAAGCTTTTGAACAGAAGTGCATATTTATTAATGTTCCATATTTTTGTGTATGTGTGTGCTTGTATGCTGTATAATTTTACATTTGAATATGTCTCTGAATGTTTTGTCATATTTTGCTTTGTCCCCAAAGTATAGCTAAGCAGGAAAGAGGAGAGGAGGAGGGAAATAGGACTCAACACTAAATATAACATTCATTATGTTTTGCACCACATAAAAAATGTGAAATTTGCATAATGACATTAGCACAAGTTGTTAACTTTGATGATCTCTTAATTGAGATACTGTAATATCCCTCTTAAAAGTAGCATTAGAGCCCATTCTGAGTACGAGCTAACAGTATGAGTTGCCGTATTTTGAAAAGAGGTTATTTTAAGGTGTATTTTGGTGCTGTAATAAGAAATATGGCTCATTATTTTCTTTTTTTGATATCCTCTCTGACTCACGGCCAGCATAGAAAAGGTCCATCTCTCCACACCTATTTAGCATTTATAGTTTGGTTGTGTTTTTAACTTTTCCACCCCTCAGATGTCCATTCAGAGCTCTTAATCAGTAGCACTTTACATTTGAGGAAAGCTTGTACACAATCTCTTTCTCATGTACCTCTAATTCTACACACGTGTGCTTTTTTTTGGCTTGCCATAGTGTGTGCTTCATTCACTCTTCCCGGAACCTATTCATGGAACCAGATCGCCATCCAGTGGCCGTCAGTGAAACAGTTTTCCAGTTCGTCCTGAAGTGATCTGTGTAGAATGGATCAGAGGGGTGACAAAATCATTCACGTTGATCCTGAAGACGTCAAACAAAGCAGAGAGTGAAATGCTGGAGCTCCGTTTTGGCCGGAGTGAGCTGAAGCTCTGCTCTTGACTGTCAGGCATCTCTTTACGTGTGTGG
The DNA here is from genome assembly GCA_012976165.1 of Labeo catla. NCBI lineage: Eukaryota > Metazoa > Chordata > Actinopteri > Cypriniformes > Cyprinidae > Labeo > Labeo catla. The sequence continues at coordinate 466,203 of VONZ01000358.1, forward strand.
GGATAGTTAGATGTTTGGAGGGTTGAATAGTTGCATTGTGTGCCACTCAGAACAGGGTGAACGTTAAGCTGAGTTTGAGAGGCTGCCAGGCAGCTGTCAGCTTTAGCGCTAACTATCTCTCTCTGTCTCACTCTCTCCTTCTCTCCCTATACCCCCAGTAAACAACTGGAACAAATCCTGTTTTATTGAAGTTTTGCATTGTGCCAGTACTGTGGGTGAGCTGTCTTGATTTGATGGTTTTTAGACCATAAGTACTTCTAATGTTTAAGGTTTATTGCACCAAAATATACATTTTGTACAGGATTTTACATCCTCTGACCTTTTTGAAGCTGTGTCTGTAAGATTTTTTGTTTGTGTAAATGATCGCTGTTCTGATTATGAACAATGCTGGTACTTGAAGGTTAGCCAATTGTTCATCAGAGCGGTCTAAGTTGCTGAATACTGAGTAGGTATTGATATGTAAATGTTAATGCATTCATGATCTTGATGTCATAAACATAATGATAACACTTTTTTGCATCGTGGCTCTGTTCCAGTACGTTCTGTTACTGTGTAAGCTGAGCTGCCTTGTTTTCTCCTGCATGCATAGGCAGCATCCCAGCATCCTCACCAAACTGGAACCTCATTAGTGAAAGATTTTAGAAGCTCTATGCAGGCATCATTAGTAGAGTTAGACAACTTTAAAGTTAATTATTCGATTTTAAATGTGATATTGTATTGCTTTTATCAAGGTTTTTTGTTTTTAGTGCATCTAGTTGCTGTAATTTACTGTCTTTTTATCTCTGTGTGCGAAGAAAGCAAACCCAAAAATTGTGGAAACATTGACACACACAGTGGACGAGTCCAGAAATGTTGATTTATAAATATCTGAAGAGTTTGCAAAAACATAACTTTTTATTATGTTATCATGTTTTTGTGTTAGTTAGCTGTACTTTTTTGTCATTTTTACTTTGTAACAAAGTAACCCAACTGCAATTTGATTGAGATTAATTAGAAGGCACAATGAAAAAACATGATTTTTGAATATTGTTAAAAACCGAGTTATCTGTTTTTAAACTCATCATATGTTACGTATGTTTCATCCAAATGTAGAAAAGTATAGTTAAAAATCATAGTTTAATAGTGCATTCACACAGGGCGTCGGCATCAATGCCTCTTGTTTACTTTGAATGGAGTGACGTCAAGCGTTGCCAAACTGAATTGTGGGTCCGTTGCGTCACGTCACTGGCGTTGTTCACGTCAGCCAATCAGATCGCTTTAATCAAATACCCTGGTGCAGACGCTAGCCCATCGTGTTCATGCAACACCAGAAAACTAATGCGATTGGCTGTTGTCATTATGACGGTTGCGTCAGCACCACGCTTCAGACACGCCCTCCATCAAGTGTCGACGCCAAATGTGAATGTACTGTAATGTGCATTTTTGTGTCACCTTCTATTGTCATATATATATATATATATATATATATATTTATTTATTTTAAAAATCATATGTACAGTATATTGTATAAAATGTTTTTTCTTTTTGTTTTCATACTTGCTGAAGGTAACGACTGAAAAGTAGTTTGACCAGTAGCGTGCAGGCATTGTAAATAATCAACCAGTCGTTGTGTGCGCGAAGGTGGGATCTTCACAGAATAATCAAAGCAATGCAAATGCATGTACATATAATGTATAAGCACTGTAGAGAGCCCCTCTCTTTTCTTTGTGGAGTGACGAGCCTGTTTACTTTAGCCGCATTTAGTGCATTTAGCCGCGAAACTTGCTAACTAGCACGTTATTAGGAAAGGTGATTGCAGAGATTCATAAAAAAAAACCCTTACACTCACTTCTGCTGTAGGTGAAGCTGGACCATGAATGATTTGCGCGAACATAGACGCATTTATATAGATTGGGAGGCGCATTCCCTGCACAAACAAATGTAATCCACTGCGTCTTCAGCGGCTCAGATGTCTGGAGTAAATGACGACCACTATGTTCATTATTACATCCAGCAACACAACACCTTAATCGCTCAATCAGAGATATTCTTGTCTAACTTACATCCCTGCCCCGGCATCGAAACAATGGCGATCGGACTGTTACAGCTGATCTGAGGTAAGACGCTCATGTCAATCAACTATCGTGGGAGCGGCCTCTGTCGGTGTGATTTGGCTCGATTTGAAAAAGGGGAAATTATTTTTAATGATTAATTAAAAACCACTGCATGGATTTTTATCATTATAGGGTAGATTTGTACACACACTGCAAACACATATTAATGTTCAAACAACATGTAAAAGTGAAGTTTGCATCCGATGACCCCTTTAAATATGAAAAAGTAAAAAATAAAACGACTGAAAAAAACTCCTAAGATAACCTGTTGGAAAAACACACACACTCTCACACACACACACACATCTTAAGCAAACAGAATAATGTAGGGATTTTTTTTTTTGTATTTTTGAACGATAGCATAATTGTGGCATCTGTAATTGTAATCCTGATTGGAAATTCGATTAATTGTGCAGCCCTACTTGATAGGTGATTGCATGATTGAGTTGACCAACTGAACTTGAGAAAAAAATTAACACGTATCAAGTTGAGTCTTGCTTTTTCTACACGTATGGCGACCTAGTTATGGTTTTAGCTTCATACTATGATTGCATCCAGAGTTTGTTGTGTTTGGAACAACTTGAAAGTCTAATAGTGCGTGATCTTCACTCGTTTAGTGTGCGATGCCCAGTTTTTCCTCAGGTAGTGCATCCCAGCCTTGCTGACCATGAAGTTTAGAATGAAGGCTTCGTAATATAGTGAATTTTGGTAAAACGTATGTGACCCTGGACCACAAAACCAGTCATAAGGGTAAATTTAGATTAAGATTTATAAATCTTCTGAAAACTGAATAAATAAGCTTTAAACTGATGTATGACTTGTTAGGATAAGACTGGGATACAACTATTTGAAAATCGGAGGGTGCAAAAATTCAGCATACTGAGAAAATCACCTTTAAAGTTCAATCCATATTACTAATCAAAAATTAAGTTTTAATATATTTATGGTGGGAAATTTACAAAATATCTTCATGGAACATGATCTCTATCCTAATGATTTTTGGCATAGTTTAGTGCTTTAAGACATGATCTTGTAATCTAAAGGTTGTCACTTCAGTTTGAATGCTAAACATGTTTTTTTTTTTTTTTTGGTTCATGAGCTAAAGCAGTACTCTTATCGTTGTGCCTGAAGCAAGTCACTTCTCCTCAGGTTGCTCCGGGGTGACTGAACCTTCCAGTCGCTTTAGATAAGGTGGTGTCTGCTAAAACACTTAACTGTATTGGACATAACGAGATCTTACTTGACTGTAATTCAGGCTTTCAGAGAAGAGCACATTCAGATCACATCCAAACCTTATCAGAACTAAATCATCTGCTCTCCTTGTCAAAAATCGCACTAGCCCAAAGGTGTGCTCACAGCGCAGCTCAAATGTTCTCTGGGAAGAAAACATCTGCAGAAGGGGGGGAAAGACGACATTTCAGAATTAATCTTAATTACGGAATTAATTAGCTATGTTTGCCTGCTGCTGGTAGACAGTTGAGGTAATTGCAAGTGTCTGGCAATTATGAATGTTGAGATGGGAAAGGTTAGCGCCTTGTATCCTGGTTTGACCGAGAGGCTGATCAAAGGCGTGTGTTGGGAATGTCTCACTCTTGCCGGCTTTTCATCAGTCAGAGGCCAGACATCAGTCGCATCAGTTCCAGATAGGGAGGGTGCCATGGCAACCGCTGGGATGCTGTGAGATGATGCTTTATTCTTTGCTCACGTATGTGTATGTCCACATCAGCTGCATTATTTCCTGTTATATAAGGGCCTTTGTATGTGTGGGTGTGTGCACCAGTGATCTTCTACACCTCAAAATGTGCTTTAGAATCCTATTGGAAATTCTATCCTGATTTGGAGTCTGTCCTAATAGGAGTTTCCTTTGAGGATTTCACAACGATATATATTAAAAAGCTTATTTCCTAACTGTACTGTTAGGATTCCCAGTAGGATTAAAAAAAGCCCTGTTGGATATTTAAATGAATTTAAATGATGGTTTTAAATCTGCAGCAGCTCCCAGAGCCACTTCCTCTGGCTGTTCCATGGTAGGACCTTGTTGCATTGTGTCATTATCCAATACCAGTAGGGTTCTGCTAAAGATTACACAATATCCAATAAGACTATAAGAATCAAACAGTAAGGATCATAAAATCTTGTAGGAATTGTCATTTTATCCAGTAGGATTTTGTTTAATTCTTACAGGATTCCTGCCTGATTCCTTCAGAATTGGTTCCAAATTATGATATCAATTCCAGTAGGAATGGTGTGTGCATTCCTTTACAATTTTTCTGTTAGAAACATCCTCATTTTTATGTGAATAAGTTATATGATATAGTCATTGTAAGCTATATTGTCTGTCTAATATTTTTATTTTATTTTATTTTACCAGGGAAATCAACTATAGATTCCACAAAAGTTCACCAGAATTACCTAATATTATTAAATTAGCTAAATTTAAGCTAAATGATAGTCTATGTAAGCTATTTTGCATGTGTCCATTATTATTATTATTATTATTATTATTTTTTTTTTTTTTTTTTTTTCTTCGCTTTACTTTACTTTACTGTACTTTACTTTACTGGATAATCAACTATAGATTCCACAAAAATTCACTACAATTACCTAATATTACAATTTATAATTAAATTATGATATAGTCTATGTAAGCTATATTGTCTATGACCAGTATTTTATTTTATTTTATTTTAGTTTAACTATATGATATAGTCTTTGTAAGCTTTCTATGTCCAGCATTTATTTTATTATTTACTTTATTTAACTTTACTTTACTTTTATTTTATTTAATTAAAACTAACTATATGATAAACTATATGATATGGTAAGCTATACTGTCTATGTCCAGTATTTATTTTATTAATTACTTTATTTACTTATTACTTATTATTATTTTTATGTAATTATTATTTATATAATAATTGTATAAATATTTTTTATAAATAAAATAATATATTTTCTATAATTATTATTTACTATTGTTTACTTTATTTACTTATTTACTTGTCTATGACCAGTTTATTTTATTTTGTTTTATATTTTATTTTATTTTATTTTATTTTTTTATTTTAACTATATGATATAGTCCTTGTAAGCTCTGCTTTCTATGTCCAGTATTAATTTAATTTTATTATTTACTTTATTTAACTTTACTTTACTGGGTAAACAGTTATAGATTCCACCAAAAATCACCACGATTATCTAATATTACAAATTATAATTATAACTGTATATTTTATTATATTTTAAACCAAAAAACACCCACCACAATTACCTATTACATATTAAAATATGTATAATATTAGTTTTGTATTAATAGAATTACAGTGATGTTGAATTACAATATAATTGAATGGAGTAGAATAATTATATAATAGAATATAATATTTTATTAACTGTTATATAACAGTTAATTCTATTATATTTTAAAATGTAATTTATTCCAGTGAGGTAAGGCTAAATGTATTTTATCCAAGTTTTCATGTATGTATTTTTCAGTTTATTATTTTTAATAATAAAAAAATGTATTATTTAAGATAACATCAGTATGGTGCTAAATAAAGTACCACAACGGCAAAAGCAGTTTTTAATCACTTGTATGCTTTTCTGAAGTCAAAAAGTCTTTCCCAAACTAAACTAGGAGACTAAGAAAGAGTTAAAGAACCTTAGAGAACCTTTAAAGCACTATACAGGGGCTTAATAGTTTCTTTGTATGGCAGTGGTGCTATATATACGTAGCACCTTAACCACCCCCACGAACTGCTAAAGAACCAAATTTGTGTAACTGGTATTAATTATGGTTCTCATAGGTAATTTTTTTCCTCAGTGGTTCTTCTCTAGGCTGTTGTGTGTCTTTCCAAATGCATTTGTTTAGAAGAAACATTTGTTTCTGATACAGTATGAACCCTTTATGTGCGCATTTCTGACATATAAACTGTTGTGTGGCTCTGACTGTCTGTCTTTTGCCATGACAGTTGAGTGTGAATGGGCAGCAGACACAAGCACTTGTGTGGTTCCAGGATGACTCACAATGTGACACCAGTGGTGGAGCACAGGATCAATTGGCACAAAAGAGACTTCATTTCATCAGACATCACTAGAGGAGCAACCTGTAGCCATGGAGACAAGACACTGGCTGGTGGCTGTCATGTCCTGTAGCGTCCGTTTCATGGGGGTTCGCATTGCATTTGAGCACTGCAAAAACACCACTTTCCTCGTCCAAACATGTACAGGCAGGTCTCTTCAATAGTGTCTCTATATAAACACACTCACAAAATATTGTGGGTAGGTTCACTGTAATGAGTGATAAGTGCTAAACTTTGTGAGGTTTTATTGTTTGCTGCTTGTTCTGCAGATTTTAATTACACCAATTACAGTGAAGCCACTTTGAACAAGCCATTACTGGTTTCCAGTAGATCTTTAGCTTTGCTCTTAAACATAGTGAGCTGCCTACATAGACCGTATTTTAAGGCATCACATGTGTGGCCAAGAATGTGTGTATTACAGAGCTAGTACAAGATGAGCATTTGTGTTTTTTTTTTTTTTTAAATGACAGATCATTTCACTAGATAAGATTTTAATTTTCTCATCTGGGATCATGTAGAGCCCCTTGAAGCTGCAGTGAAACTGCAGTTTGGACCTTCAACCCATTGATCCCCTTTAAAAAGCACTATATGGAGAAAAATCCTGGAATTTTTCCCACAAAAACAATAATTTCTTTTCAGCTGAAGAAAGGTGAGTAAAGGGGTGAGGGGTGAGTAAATTATCAGGAAATTTTTATTCTGGAAGTCAACTAATCCTTTCAGAAGTTTTGTAATGGCGCCATCAACCGTTTAACAGTGAAAACAAAAAATGTCAGAACATTCTGTCAATGGTAGGGAAAAAGTTAAGTATAATATATAAAATATATTTTGTTTAGACTGTTATATTTTGGAACAGGGTTAGCGAGTATGTTACATCATGCAAAATGGACAAAGAAACTGAAGTTAAATACAGTACCTTGCGAAAGTATTCATACCCCTTTTTTTCACATTTTGTGTTGCAGCCTTATGTTAAACTGTTTTAAATTACTTTTTTTCACATCTATCTACACTCCATACACCATCATGACAAAGCAAAAACAGAATTGTCACGACTTCATACATTTATTAAAAATAAAAAACTGAAATAAGTACATTGCATAAGTATTCATACCCTTAACTCTGTACTTAGTTGTAGCCTCAAGTATTTCGGGGTATGTTGCAGCAAGATTTGAGCATCAACATTTGGCAGTTATCTGCCATTCTTCACCTCACCTCTTCACCTATCAAGCTCTGTCAGCTTGGATGGGGTCTGGCAGCTTTTTTCTAATTTCTCCAGAAATATTTGGCTAGGTTCATGCCCAGGCTGTGCCTGGGTCACTCAGGGACATTCACAGAGTTGTGTATAAGCCACTCTTGCTGTGCGCTTGGGGTCATTGTCCTGTGAACCTTCTGCCCAGTCTGAGGTTCTGAATGCTCAGGACTGGGCTATTTTAAATATTTTGGTGCAAACGCTTGGAATTGAGGTTCATCAGACCAGAGAATCTTATTTCTCACATTCTGAGGGTCCTTTAGGTGCTTTTTTGCTAATTCCAAGTGTGTTTTCATGTGACTTCATTGAGAAGAGGATTGAGTCTTGCCACACTACCATAAAGCCCAGCTCGGTGAGATGTTGCAGTGATGTTTGTCCTTCTATAGGTTTCTCTCATCTGCATATATGATCATGGAGCTCAACCAAAGTGACCATCAGGTCACCACTATAGCCAAGGGTTCTTCTCCATTAATTGCTCAGTTTGGCCAGGAGGCCAGCTCTAGGAAGAGTCGTGGTTGTTTCAAACTTCTTCCACTAAGGGTAACGTAGACTACATGCTTCTGTGAACCTTTAATGCAGCAGAATTGTTTTTCTTCTGAACTCTTCCGCAAATGTGTGGGTTGATGCAATCCTGTCTCTGAGCTCTACAGGCAGTTTTTTTTAACATCAGTGCTTGGTTTTTGCTCTGTAATACATTTTCAGGCCTATTCAACTGAATTTGCCACAGGTTAACATCACTCAAAGTGTAGTAACATCTACAAGCAATATGAATGCTCCTGAGCTAAATTACAACTGTCCCAGATAAGGGTGTGAATACTTATGCAATGTAATCATTTAACTTTTTTAAATTTTTAGTACATTTGCAAAGATGTTAAAAACCAGTTTTTGCTTTGCAATTATGGTATATGGAGTGTAAATTGAAAAAGTAATTTAAAGCAGTTGAATGTAAGGCAGCAACATAATGTTAAAATAAATAAAGGGGTCGAATACTTTCGCAAAGGACTGTAGATATTTATAGTCAAATAGTAAAATAGTGTTTTATTACAAAAAAGCCAGAATTACAGTTGTTTACAAGTATTATTGGAGTGTTTGGTTTTGATCTCGATACAAAAATGTCTTGAGGAATATGCAGTGGGAGTAAAAGAAACTTCCTTCCCAAGCATGCTAACAGCTCTTGGGAAATATATATATGTGTGTGTAGAGGATTAGACTCTTTAATGACAGACATTACAGGCTCTCTCTGGCTTATCATCTGACCTCTTCTTGGTAGGAGAGTGTGTGTTCACAGCAGATTACTGCAGCTTTTGAAAATGCTAGATCTGCCTTTGTGTCCGTCTTTCCGCCCCATACGTCCTTTAACACATTTCCTGTAATCCATGGCACCTGACCCACGCGGGGTCTCAGTGAGACTGTTGACATTTCAGATCAGGATTAGAGCGCTGCTTTAAAGATTACCCAGGTTGATGTTTGTTTGCTTTGCTCTTGGCGAGACAGAAGTGGGTTAGATGTAAGCAACCCGTTTCATCTTAGTGTACTCCATCCAGCGGGTACGCTGGCATTCTCCAGGCCCGTCTGTGTGGGGCACGGTTCAAATGCAAGATTAAAGCGCACGGCAAAACCATCAGATAGGGCTTTGCGAACTTCTGTACTGAGTGTGGAGATCACTCGCGTTTGGTTCCGTTAGCAATATTCGGCAATATGTGAATACATTCTGAACTCTCTGCTGCTAAATAGAGATCTTCTGTACCACAGCAACAGAAATGATATTTTAGCGGAGTTGTGAGTTTAAAGTCTGAATTAAATGTGATGAGAGAGACTGGGGGCTCCACAATAAAACAAACACAATATACAGACAAAGTCTTTTTGTATATAATATCAGTGCAGTCTGAAACAAGTTACTCATATGAGGTGGTTGTTCTTAATGAATCTGTGAGTTACTTTTTTTAAAAGGCCTACGATAACTATTCCCTTACTGAATCATTTAGAATGGTTAAAATTGTAAACTACTACTGTTTGTTTCAGAAGTGGGTGTGGCAAAATGGCTCAATAGCACCACCTATACATTTTCAATGAAGTGCCCCTCGGGCAACTTTTCACATGCATGTACGAAATTCAGATAACACACGTCATATACCAATACCTACAAAAGTCTCTTGAAGCAAAATTCAAAACCCAACAGGAACTACTGCTGTTTCAGAAGTGGGTGTGGCAAAATGATTCTAGTGGCACCTATACACTTTTAATGAAGTGCCCCTCGAGCTGCATTTCACGTACATGCACTAAATTCAGAAGACACATGTAATGCACCAGTACCTACAAAAAAAGTCTCTTGAAACAAAATTCGAAACCCAACAGGAACTACTGCTGTTTCAGAAGTGGGTGTGGCAAAATGATTCAATAGTGGCACCTATAAACTTTCAGCAAAGTGCCCCTCGAGCTACGTGTCACTTACACGTACGAAATTCAGAAGACACATGTAACGTACCAATACTTATAAAGAAGTCTCTTGAAGCAAAATTCGAAGCGCAACAGAAACCCAACAGGAACTACTACTGTTTGTTTCAGAAGTGGGTGTGGCAAAATGGCTCAATATCACCACCTATATACTTTCAACAAAGTTCCCCTCAAGCTCTGTTTCACGTACACGTACGAAATTCGGAAGACACATGTAATGTACCAATACTTATAAAAAAGTCTCTTAAAGCAAATTCCAAAACCCAACAGAAAGTTATTTTGAATTTTCTCTGCTAATTTTGTCATTTTTGTCAAATTCATTGTTGTATTTAATCAGGTAAACACTAAATTTGGACAGCATAATCTAAAGCCTTCTGTGATGTTAAATTGTGAAGATCTTGAGTTTTCGTTAAAGGTTTTGTCCGTGGCAGCCTGACAAAGTTCAGTGTTTCTCCATGGAAAAGGAAGTTGTTGTAACTCAGTCATACAATGTCTGATCTGAAGAGTCCTGGCCTGAAGACATCTAAAGGCCAATATTTAGTTGTAATCATAGCGCCGCCTGCTGGCAACAGGAAATTACTTGTTTTACAATAGCTTAAACATACAATGTCTGATCTGCCCGAAAATTCACATATTTGGCAGATGTTCTGGCCTAAAAACATCTACATGCCAACAGCCAGACATAATTCATAGCGCCTCCTGTTGGCAACAGGAAATGTCATGTTTTACACTAAATAAAACATGTAGTTTCCAATCTGCCCTACATTTTTTTTTTTTTTGTTTGATACGAGTCCTGGCCTGAAGACATCTAAAGGCCAGTATTCAGATATAGACATAGCGCCACCTGCTGGCAACAGGGTATGTAATGTTTTACACCTCAACACAAACTCAAACATACCATGTTCAGTCTGCACCAGATTTCATGGCTGAGATGAGTCCAATATTTAGTTATATTTGTAGTGCCACTAGCTAGCAGCAGGAAGTTTGGCACATACTGTATAAATGACTGACTTATTCCTCCTATATTTGCCACTTTAAATCCATATTGCCCACGTTTGCTGTTTAACTGAAGCCACTGGGTGCAAGGGGCCCTTTCAACGCTGCTTGCAATTGAAATCTTTTCTAACATTATGAATGCATTTAGTGTAGTGTTATATTGCAACCAGAATTCTTCATCTCATATGATTTCCATTGACTCTTTGTATACATAAAGTCTTATGTAAACAGAGTTTACAGTTGTCATTAAAGTACTTTCAGATTCTGCAGTTGCTTGAATTTATTTAAATCTGTGCATGTAAACAATCATTAATCAGTCTTTATCTTTTCCTTTCTCTCTCATACATGCACACACATTTCCCACATCTGGCTCCTCTCTAATGTATATCTGTAACCTAAACTTGGTCCTCACAAGAACTCAAATAACAATCAAGGCCTCGGATGTTGTCAAATTTACAGGCCACTCTGTGTTGCATAGCAACAGGCATTGCAGCGCTAAGTGAGGAGAGAGAGGTGATGCTGTGTGTGAGTGATCTGAGCTCTGTGTGAAAGGCTGAAGTGTCACACAATTGATCTCTTTCTTTCTGTCATGCAGCAATGCCCTTGTCTCGCCAGGCAACATCCACATGTATTTATATATATATATGTATATATATATATATATATATATATATATATATATAAAAAATTGTAGAGAGAGACCTGGTCTGACAACAGACCTATGCATAGTTGTCCGTTTATTAAGATAATGAGCTGAAGTTTTGTCTTTTAGCTTTCTGTGGCAGTTCCCATAGCTTTGATTAGTTTGTAGGCATTTCTCAGACTTAAATTCATGGTGTACCATTGAATCTGTATGTTCTTGTGCCTATTTGAACCCTTTTCTTTGTCAGTGTCAGATGTGGTTTCCCTTTGAAACTTTGTCTAAAGGCCAGCAGCATCTCAGAGTGTTCTCTGGTTCAGCTGAAGCTGATGTTTGGTTTGTACTTTTCGGTGAATCTTCTAGCTGAGCACCAGCAAGGCGTCTGTTTCTCAAACTAGATGCTCTGATATACTCGTGTTGTTGTGCATCTGGGCCGTCCATGTCTCTCTCTCAGTCCTTGTTAGATCCAGATATCCTTTGTCAAGACAGTAGTGTGTGAAATGGCCTTCATCTCTCAAAAGAACAACGCCATGATGTGTTTCTAGAAAAAGAAATATGTGTGTTTGGCCAGAATTTAACTTAAAGTATAAAGTAACTTGCAAAAAATATTTGCAAGTGTACTCAATACTTCAGCAACTAAAGGTTTCACACTTGAAGTAGCACAACTGTTTTCAGCTGAATACCAAATCAGCACATTATGAAGATTTTTAAAACAGAATATTGTTTAGTGAAAATGGGCCTTTTACATAATTTTCTTCAAATTTTTAATTATATTATATTATTTGTTTTGATTTTATAACACTTAAATTGCAATAGTAATTTTGAATTAATTTAAAATAGAATTTAATTTTTGGAAATGTTTGGAAATAGAAATGCTATTTGTACTAATCACAGTAATATTAACCTACAATTATTTTTTTTTATATATATATTGGGTCAAAATTAACCTTCTAAAAGAAAACTAGACAACCCTTGTAATTAGTAAAGTTTTCACAGTTAAGCACCAATCTCAAACCATTATTTAATTCCTGAAATATTTCAATATGCCATGGTTTTACGGCTTCCACTTAACTGCATTATGAAACCTTTAAAACTGTTTGACATGCAAATTCATGGTATTGATGTAACATACAACTTTTGACTCACATTTTACACTCTCATTCCCAATTTTTTTTTTATAATGCATCGGTTCAGTTACAGCATATTTGATGGCCACCACAATATTAGTATTCACAGAAGAGCTTAACATATTTTATAGCCAAATAGAAGATGATTAGAAAATACATTATTCATCATCAGTTCAGTTTAATAGGATTATGAAATATTTATTTTTATTTTCATATATCAATAGCTTTTGTTGTTTTGTTTTTTATGTCAGATGGCACAGACTAAAACCAGAACAAACCGTTCATTGACCTGTTTCGCCAACTCTAAGCCGTGTTAACATATCATTATTGCTGATAACAACTCGCTTGATTTTCACTGAGCAGCATAATCAGATGATGGATAGAAACTTTCAGAGCCGTGAGAATTACGCATTACAACTTTCCCTTTATTATTTCCTCATGTTCCCCCTGTATAATAATGCCTCACTTAACAAAACAAACATAATTACAATGGCATAACTGAACTACTTTAGCTAGCAATTGGTATTTTACAGAACTGTGTGCGGTAGCTGTAAATGAGTAGGATAAGTTGAGTTTGATCTTATTATTTTCAGTTTGATAGTAATGAATTAGTGTAAGTAATTAATTTTTACACTTGGGGGTTTTTTTGAATTGTTGATGCTACAGACGTGAATGATACCTTCAAACTCTTGAATCAAAGGCTTGTTGATAATGTGGGTGAAAAGAATGAATGGAAAATCTTTCGTAATTGTTTTGGAACCACTATGTCCAATCTAGATATTAGCAGATCACTGGTTGTTCAACCACCTGCCATCTTCCAAAATCCTAAAATCAGCTAGAAACCCCTAGTAAAAAAGTAGATTTGATAGACAGACAGACAGACAGATAGACAGATTGCTCAAGACTTACTGATATAAAAAATAAATTGTAATTAAACTTTATTTGGAGTACTACTTGTGCACAATGCACATTTCTTAATACTGTATTAAGACTAAAATATGTTTTAATGTCACTATTGATAAGGGTTGTATGATCTTTATATAAGTTTAGTCTTTAAATACTAAATATTTAAAGTGTATCTAAAGTATACTTGCAATAGTTCCACTTTAGCACAAATATACTCCACAAAATTAAAAGTACAAAATTAGTTGTTTCAATTAGAACATGAATATCCCAGTTTAGTATACTAAAATTACATTTGCAGTGTATTTTTATTAAGTACATAATATGTAAATGTATTTGCGGTATACTTAACATGAAATAAATGTATTTTAAATACATTTTAGTACATTTATTTTTTGCTAGAGACCAGGTGCCATATTTCAAAACCCTGAAAGAGGGACTCAAACCAGTAACAAGCTTATTGTAGAGTCTTAGAAACAGACAGTAAACGTCCATCTAGAAACACCCAAGCAATATCCACAAACATCCACCGCAGGATGAGGCCATAGTTACTCACTAGGGGCTGGATTCACAAAAGTCTCCTTAAGAAGTTAAGAATTTTCTTGAGATAAATTCCAAAAGTTTGTAAGAGTGTTCCTACTGTATGTGTGCTTCTTGAAAAATACTCTGCCCTCCAAAAGTTTTGAAACACCCCTGGCAAAGTGTGGTTTTGGACGATATCAGCATAAATCCTTGTCATTTTTTGGTGCAAATACATTGAAGTAACTTGACATTATCATTGAAGACCAGCAATAATAATTTTATTTTGATTACATAATAATGGCAATATATACATGTCAAAGTCAGACATACCCTTTGTCAGCTGTGATGCCTGGTTACTGGTTTAAACTTGGCCTAGGTTTTTAAAATATTTTTGGGTCAGCACACCTTAATAGCTTAAACAATTGATTGCCAATTAAGTTTACAATGCAGTGAATTTAGGCCCAGATTATGCAGAGCTGTAATAGTTGCTAACGGTGGATATTTTGATGATTCAAAAATTTTACTTTTTTCTATGTATAAACTGTTTATGTAAGAAAATATGTTTGTTATCCCTTATCAGTGCAAAATTATCACAAATTAAAAAGGATTCATGCCAATATTGTCCAAAAATATTTCCAAAAATGAAAATTCTGTCATTAATTACTCACCCAGGTATAGTTCCAAACTCGTAAGACCTTTGTTCCTCTTTAGAACAGTAAAAGTGCTTTAGAAAGTACCACTACGAATGCGTGTGACGCTGCTGATGCAGGAGCCAGTGTTCTGAAGTAGAAAAGGAAGTAAAAAGTATTTTCTTCTTGGGAAAGTTTTGTGAATCTGGCCTGAGGACATCAAGAAAAAAACAAAAAACATCTAAGCAGGAAATTTCAGACAATGTTCTACACAAGGATCTGCTAAGATTCCTTCTGGTTATTGTTTCATCATTAAGGTTAATGTTCCATTATTGCTTTGAAATTGCCAGCAAACACATACATTCATACAGGGTCTGATGATGAAAGCGGTTCATTCATTGGGAGTTCTTTATGTTGCGGGTAATGAAAATGACAAACACCGGCGAACTCGACATCATCGAATCAAAGACTATGTAAATGAAGAGTTCTGAGGATATAGACAAGCCAGTGGCTTTTGTGTGCGCGTTCCACTTCCTCTTTCATCCAACCATGAACAGCGATCTCACAAACACTCCCCACATAGACAAAAAAGACAAAAAAACGGTCTGGTCCTCCACCTCCCCCTGCTGAATTCTTAATAATGGTGTACATATTGCTGAAATTGCACCGTGCGCTTGTATATAAAATGTCTCCATAAAATTAATTTAGCAAAGAAGACGCAGCCATCAAAGAAACGTCCGGCTTATTCATCGAGGGACAATGTGGAAACTAATTTCCCTGAGGTTGCCACACCGGCTGTCTTTATGTCAGTTTTTCCGATACGCTCGTGTCATCGCGCCACGCCGAAAATTAAACCGGTGACTGGCAGTTTTGACGGCTTTCATTGAGCCCACCTCATGCACTTTGCCTTTTCTATGTTTCGAGCATACGAATTGAAGGCGCTTATTATATTTGTGAATAGTCCATTATGTCCAGGTGAGCATTCGGGGCCATGCTCAGGGGCCCGTTCTGTTTGTCACAGAGGGCCTGTTTTGATTGATGAGGCCATGGTTTGTCACAGCTGGAAGGGAGGTGATAGACTTGGGTGGTATAGAGAAAGCCATGCACCACACAGAGCTCTGCAATTAAGCTGTTTTCTTTCTGTTAATTAAAAGCAAATTAGTCACTGCAACAAGAGGAGCTGTCTTCTTCTAATTGCCTCCCAACATTGCCAAACATGAACCTGTTGTTGAAACGGCCTGTCTATTCTTACTCTCTTATTTTCTGTGTCGCAGGGTCGACGGGGGAAAACAGGAGATCCAGGGGTTTCAGGACCACCGGTAAGAATTACAGTTTATAGTTTGTGTAACACTGACAAGAAAATCACCAAATATTCAGTATTGAGGGAGACCAAAAGTGAAAGTTGAATAATTGGCCATTGAAAAACTGGAAGGCCTGACCCTGCCAAGCATGAGCTTGTCAATGCAACAGGAGAAGAAAATTAAACTTAATTTACAATTTATTCTATGCATAGAGCATTGATATTATTTTTACTAAAATAACTTCTTAAGTGAATGTGCAGAGTATTTGGACAAAATAAAAATGTTTGCATGTCGTTGCATTAGACACAAAATGTTAAAGGCATAGTTCACCCAAAAATGAAAATTTGATGTTTATCTGCTCACCCCAAGAGCATCCAAGATTTAGGTGACATTGTTTCTTCAGTAGAACACAAAGAAAGTTTTTAACTCAAAACGTTGCAGTCTGTCAGTCATGTAATGGCAGTAAATGGGATCCATGGCTTTGAGAGTTGAAAAAAAAACATACACAGACAAAACCAAATTAAACACTGTGACTTGTGATGATACATTGAGGTGTTAAGACATGAAGCGATTGGTCTGTGCAAGAATGGTTGGTGACGTTACTATGATGATATTTCGTTGACAGCGGTTGCACTCGGTGAGCTACTGGTGCTACCCGTTGCTATTTTTACTGCAGCACAACTTGGAATACACAACTCTGAAAATAAAATGCTAATACAATGCCACATTGTGTGGCTTTTGGTTGCAATTTTCAATTGAAGCGCGACAATGTAAGCAATGTAAGTCTAAACTGCTTTCCTAACGATAAGAAGAGGAGAAATGAATGGGAAGATACCTGAGGAAGAAAAAAAACTTCCTAAAGACTTGCCTCTTTGTTCTCTCTAGTTTAGCCCTGATGCCTCTGAGGCTTTCAGTAGACCACAGCTACTGAAAGTGCTTATAAACGGCAGAGACAAGAAACGCTAGATGCCATCCTGGCAGGATGTAAACATGCCGATGCTTGTCATAACGCCGCGGGCACTGAAGGAGTTTCTCACTCGATATCCGGGGACGTTTAACGCTTATGTTGACATATTTGGTATATATTATCATTTATATCATTTAACAATACTTTGTCAATTTGAATTAAATGAGACCATTTTTTATATTGAATTAGAAATAAAGGCATTTTTGAAAAATACAGCTCATTTTCATTTATATCACTTCAGTGCCTATTTTCCTCCCCCTGCAGTTCATTTTCAGAAAGCATAATTGTTGTCATGAATCTGCTTCGAAAGCAAACAAAATTTGTCATTGTGCATAATGGACAAATACCTGCTGCTATATTCATCCCCCTCCAGATGAGTTTTCTTGGTTTATGCGTTGGTTTAAGTGAAATCTCCATCACATTCGCTGTGTGGCTCAACGTTTCAAATTACGATTTCAAGCAGCCCAAAGGGCCATATTAAGAGCAGTCCCATGCATAAGTGTTATTGAAGATCCTGATGAGACTCTCAAAGGGGCCCTAGTTTACTGCTTGATAAATAGTCATCTCATCAAAGCCGTGGCATCAGTATGGAAATGTGCGTGAAGGAAAAATCACACGCACGCACACTTCAGGCTTTGAAATGTATGTTGCATCAGAAATTTATGGCATATTTACGTTGCCTGTGGTTGAACATTGCCAGGTTTACTGAATCTCTTTTAAGTGGCAAATGAGTGATTAATGTTGAATAAAAATGTAAAGACATGCTTCACCCAAAACGGATTGCTCTCTCTTGTGTTATAAAACAGTTTTTTGTTCAGACTGTGCCGGTTGCTCTTTTCCCTGCAGTTACTATAAATGGGAATGGAAGCAAAAGAAAAAAAGTGGTTTATTTGACTTGTTCACTACAGTAAGTCATATGATAGCTTTGTGTGAGCAACAGACTGACACTGAAGTAGTTATCCACTGATAAATTTCACTAGTGATTGTGTTTACTACTGTAATGAATCATTTAGAATGCTTTTGTGAATTGAATCAACTGATTCATTGAAAAGATTCAAGTAAAGTCACCTTTATTTATAAAATGCTTCATGGTAACAAGCAATGAAAGTTATAGAAGTGATGGAAACTTCAAATATAAGACACATTTAAATTCTGCTCTAAAGCAGCTCAAAAAAGACAAAAGTGTCATTATTCACCTGAAGTCAGTTGTGTTAGTTCATATTCAGTTCAATAGCTGTAAACTTCATCAGTTATAAAAACCGATTCAGTTTGGCTGTAAGCAGCTGTATTATGTAATTCAGCTCTGATTAAATTCGGTTCAGTGACAGTGTTGATATTGCAAAATTTGCCAAATATGAAGCAAATTTCATTTAGCTATAAAACATCTCTACAGAAGACAATAGTTTCAGCATTCAGTGTCAGATGCTGGGATTTATGGTGAATAAGGATCTGTTTTTCACACAAAGCTATCATATTGCTTCATAAGACTTCAAGTATGGGACATATAGACCACATTTATAACATTTATGGGCCATTCTACAGAATTGGTCCAGAGTCAGAGTTGGAAATGTCTTGGAAAATGTATTTTTCCAAAAAAATTGTATGTATGCAAATTGTATAATATCCAAGGTACACATTTATAGTAACTGTGCAGTTAATTCTCAGTTTTGGAATATTTGTCCTCTCCCTAAATTTAATTTGAAGACTTTTATTGACCTATTAAGATTTCTTGCATCTAGATTGTAAATATATATATTTTTTGCTATTTTATTAACATTTAAGTTTTAGGTAAATCCATTACAGTTACATTTTTAACAATATTTCAAGTGTAATTTATGAGATTTGTTGTATTTTTAATCCAATTTTTCATTGTAAAAGGCAAAAAAGTTGATCATGCTGATTTCCAACTTAAGGATTCATTAGTATGAATATACATTGAAGCAAAAACTATCATATAATCCTAGTTGATAATTCAGTATACTTTTTGACAAAACATCCCATGTTTTGGTAGTGACTGCACATTTTCAGTAGTGACAGTAATGCTTTGGTAGCAACCACATCACATTACAGAATTATAACTTGGATACTAAAATACTACTAAAACATACTAAAATACAAAAAAGTTCACAACTATACTCAAATTTTGTTTATTTCCCCCAAATATGAGGATGATGTGTTCCCTTTTGTCACTACTGAAACAATGATGACATGTTTTGGTAGTGACTGTTTTGTTAGTGACAGTTTGAGATACTTTTGAAGCTAGCTCAAAGATGCTAATCAGCACATGGTTAGCTAGACAGTTCTGAACAGTGGTACACATATGAAAACTAAATGATATGGAATAACTCCCATAAAAGTGTGGTTAATTGCAGAAAAAAAGGAGTTCAGTAGTGACGATCCTTAATTTTTCAGACTTTTGAACACATTTACCTGAAAATTATGAGACCTATCTACTCACTCAATTTTTTTTTTTTTTTTTTAGGGTTTAAGACAGCCACCTCTCAATTGAAAGTACCCAATAAATGCTGATTTTATATATATTAAGCTTACTAATATTTTAAATATTATTGTGGGTTTCAACAGATAATAGAAGGATCTTAATAAACATCTAAGATTTGAATACTTACATGCATTTTTTGGTTGTGCCAGTTCTGTAGAATGGCCCTTATATGATATTTTTGCAACATTTTGAACACCCATTCATTGTAATTGCATATTCTAAAAACTAAATAATGTCTGAGTTTTCATTTGGTTCAACTGTTTCTTTAAAGATAAACCAAGCTCCAAAACGAACTGCAAATGTTGCCCGATCTGCTCTGCATACTAACATTGACTGGCTCTTTAGTTTCACACATGCTACTGTAAATCTCTGTCACTTTCCATTACAGGAAAGTTATAAAGTGGTGAATGCAAAGTCACAAGAGTCGGGCGGGAAGTAGTTTTAGAGAGTGACATTTTTAAATGGCAGTGTCCCGATAATTTCCATGGCATGTGCCAACCTTGCTTCTGTCCTCGGGAGCTGGCATTTATGAGTGGCCTGTCGTCGAGGTGGGGAGGAGGAGGAGGAGAAGGCCCCTGGGCGGCCCAGACATCCTCCCCCAGCCTCAAGGTGTCGAGAAACGCCACGTGCAATCCGGGAGGCCCTTATCTGTCTGGATATTTAGTTTAGCTGATGTGTCTAGTGACCTTTGTCAAGGACTTTTGCAGGTGTTGTTGCTGCAGTCGTGGGCGACAGAGGCTAATACACAGCGAATGCTGTCCTGGTTGCAGGGTCAGGCAGTTGAAGATGAATTTGCATTTTGTTTCACATTTTACAATATCAGGTTTTGGGTTTTGATCAAATAAGCTTCCTCGCCCAAGACATTTTGAAATGAGATTCCAAATGTAAGTGTAAGTGATTTGATCTACTCATACTGAGATTTATTTCTTCAACACAGGGTCCACCTGGAACATGCGATGCTGAAGCGGTTAAGGTAAGATGTAACGTTTTTTGAAGTTTTAAACATTTTGTCTATAAGTAAAGCATTCATAGGTTGGAAAATGTTGACACTGTGGCACTTCAAAAAATTGTTCACCAAAAAATTAAAATTCTGTCATTATTTACTTAGTCAATAACTATTTTCAAAATGATTGAAACTTGATTAGGTCATGGCAACAATACACGGTTGAGATTATACGTTTATATGCATCTTTCAGCATTTGCAAAATGTTAATTAACTGACCAAAATAAGATAAATCATACAAAATACAAATTATTTTTTTTATTTAGTACTGACCTGAATAAGATATTTCACATAAAACACATTTACATATAGTCCACAAGAGAAAATAATAGCTGAATTTATAAAAATGACCCCGTTCAAAAGTTCACATACACTTGATTCTCAAAAGGGTGAAAACTTTTGGAATTTAAGGATCAGGGTAAATTTAATTCATTTTGTCCTCTGGGAAACATGTTAATATCTTCATGTAAGTAGCTTCTGAAGGGCAGTACTAGATGAAAAAAAGAAAAAAGATGTATGAAAAGTACAATGTTTACATCTTCATTCTGTTCAAAAGTTTTCACCCCCCGGCTCTTAGTCCATCATTTTTCCTTCTAGAGCATCAGTAAGCATTTTAACCTTCTGTAATAGTTGCATATGGGTCCCTCAGTTGTCCTCAGTGTGAAAAGATGGATCTCAAAATCATATAGTCATTGCTGGAGTTCAAATACACAAAAATGCTGTAAAACCAAAGAATTGGGACCTGAAGGATTTTTCTGAAGAACAGCGGGCAGTTTAACTGTTTAACAGTGTCGTTTTTCATGATAAATATCTTATTCAGGTCAGTACTAAATAAGAAAATAACATGCATCTTGTATGATCCCTCTTATTTTGGTAAAATAATTAACATTTTCAGATTCTGCAAGGTATATGTGAACTTATGACCTCAACTGTAGATACTACATTTATTGTATAATAATGTAATGGTTTAATTTACTATTTCTAAAGAATAGTGTGTAGTAAACAGTCTATACTGCACAGTGTTTAGTAGGTAGTAAGCTTGTATCCCATTCTGAACATAGACTTCAATAGATACTTGATTTGTTGTGAGGTCAGTGGAAACACACGCAACACTGTCAGTGACCTAGAAGGCTGTTTAGACACATGTGCTGTCTGTCTGTCGGTAAGGTGAGATGAAGCATTTATTCAGTGCTGTCCTCCTGAGAACAGAGAGAGAAGGACACATTCACATCCTACCGATTGGCTTCCCTCAGTCAAACGTTGGCTGTCTGCTCAGCATGTTAAACAGCCGCACACACACACACATCCTGCAACACTCCTCAGTCTTGAGCCTGACAGATGGTAATTATGAACAGTGCTTTTGCAAAAGGTCTGCAATAATTTTCATGAAGCCCAGGGGTGTCATATCTCACCAGGGGCAATGGCAGTGTATGAATATAAATATACTGTATATAAATATATATATTAAGCAGAGCAAGAGTGAGTGTTTACATGCAGCTCCTTAACTTGTCAGTTCACACTCACGGCTGACACACACAGTCAGGTCTCAGGTCTCTGACCTTTAACCTTTATCTTATAAGTTAACCATATAAGTTACACTGTGTAAGTGTACTACTTTATTTCTTTGTACTACTTTTTTTTACTATACGACTACTGATTTAGCAAATTATCTTTTGCTGCGCTCTTCAATATCCAGTGTTATGATCTGTTTTTCTCATGCTCATGAGTTTATATCACACCAGAATTGTGCCTGGATACCTTCATTAATTAAAGGATGGTTTCTAACCTACATTTTTATTTTCCAGTCAGTTTGATACAACCTGTTTCAAGTCCCTCAGTTTGACAAGTACAGTAATTAAAGCGAGTTAATTTGATCTTTCAGATGGTGTGATGTCTAAACACTAGATTATTTTTGAGTTGTCCTGCTGTTAGTGGACAATTTAAATCAAAACATTTTTTCTTAATTTCTTCTAAGTGACAGTAATTACTGTTTCAGTGTAGTCAAATGGACAGTGTAAATAGGAGCATTGTTTACCTGATCATAGACAAACCCACCTCTAATTCGTGACAAATGATTCAGGCTTGGGTGTAATTAAATGAACGTTCTGGATTAAGGACCAAAAAAACAAGGAAAAATCACATTTAGTCATACAGTTACAATGGGAGTTTATGGGGTGAGTCATTTCAAAAAGTTTAAAAGCAGAAAGAAAAATCTCATTTTCTGGAAGTTTACTTCTCTGTTTTTTCTGAGGGAAAATAAGCATAATATACACTGCCGTTCAAACGTTTGGGATCAGTAAGATTTTTAATGTAGAATGTTTAATGTATTGAAGTCTTTTCTGTTTATCAAGGCTGCATTTATTTGATTAAAAATACAGAAAAATAGTAATATTGTGAAATATAATTGCAATTTTAAATTATTCATGTGATGCAAAGCTGAATTTTCAGCATCATTACTCCAGTCTTCAGTGTCACATGATCCTTCAGAAATCATTCTATTATGCTGATATATTATCAATGTTGGAAACAGGTGTGCTGCTTAATATTTTTTGAAACGTGATTTTTTTTATCAGGATTCTTTAATGAATAAAATGTTCAGAAGAACAGCATTTATATAAAATAGAAATCGTTTCTGATAGAAACCAAACTTTTGAAAAGTTTTGACCCAATCACCCCAGTTTTTTGGGTGAAAACTTTTGGAATTTAAGGGTCAGGGTAAATGTGACTTATTTTGTCCTCTGGGAAACATGTAAATATCCTCTGTAGCTTTTGAAGAGCAGTACTAAATTAAGAAAAAATGATATTTAGGCAAAATAAGTACAATGTTCACATCTTCATTCTGTTCAAAAGTTTTCACCCCCTGGCTCTTAGTCCAGCGTTTTTCCTTCTAGAGCATCAGTGAGCATTTTAGCCTTCTGTAATAGTTGCATATGATGATCTTTTTAATTCCTCAGTAGACTTTCAAGGTAACTGGAAAGGGACTGAAGTCAGATCAGTTTTTTGTTAGAAATCTGCAGCTTTAAAAAGTAAGATCCTAATTGTTTATCAAGATGTGTGTGCTTTAATTTTGGAAGGCCTTGAAGCTATATATGTGTTCAAGCACCGGACATGCCATGATTCAACCATGCTAAGGCCTGGAAGGATAAAAGGACAAGGACAAGCAATGTAGGCTGATTTATTGTGGACAAATATAGAATTTCAAGAATGTTTCTCTATATGATGTAGAATGAGTCACTGTTGTGTTAACTATTTTTGTACTATTTTTCAGTTGAAATCTAGTGTCTTAGCAACAAATGACAGTCAGCATGCCTCCATGCATTAGTCAGTTAGAAAACTTTGACGCATGTCTTTACCTGTCAGTCATTTTGCATTATTGAGTGGGCGGGGATTTGTATAGATAAATAGGTCAATTCATTAGTAATGTTACTATACGGTCAGGCATACTGTAATCCTGAGACACTCAATTAAATTGGGTTTTATGCACGATGCACACACACCAAATCAATATGTGGAGAGAAGTTTGTTTTAACCATGAGCTGTTTTCAGAGATGAAAGGTCCCTCATTGTCTAAGTGGGGCTCGGACCCTTTGGCTTTGCATTTAAAGGCAGTCTGTATCATACAGTGTCAGGGCCGTCTGTCAATGTTTGACCTTCTTGTGGTCCTTTCATAGAACAAAATGCCTCAGGGTCTTTGGTATTTATGCACAGCCCATTAGGAATATAAACATGTCAGGAGAGCCAATCAGAAAGGCTGCTAACTTGTTTCAAAACCACTGCTGAAACACGTATTCATTGGTTACATTCTTTGCTCACCCCAGAGTTTATTATTTGTAAATGTTCTCATTTTTTTCAAATCCTCAAAAATATATATATTTTATCTTTTTTAATCAATTTTTCTTTTATAAGGAAAATTGGATTTTTTTTTACTGTGCTTTCATTGTTTACTTTTTATTTTATAGATTTTATTATTGTACTAATAAAAAAAATCCGAACCATTTAAAATTTTAAAATGTCATTTAAAAAAAGTGTTTATTTACTGGAAAAAGTTTTACACAAATTAAAAGTATAACTCAGCTGTGGTGTAATTTCCACCTATAATTTTGGTTGCAAATATATATTTAAAAAAAAAGGTCACACAAAATGAAAAAATAGTTCTTCTGTCATGACTGCTGTAAAATAAAAAAATAAAATACTAGTCATTTTTTTAACAGTAAGATTTTTAATGTTTTTAAAAAACTGTAAAATTGTGAATTGTTTTCTATTTGAACATATTTTGAAATGTAACATTTTTAATTTAATTATTTTTTTTAAAGAAATTATAGAGTAATACTTTTATTTAGTAAGAATGCTTTAAAATGATAAACGTGATGATAAAGACATTTAGAATGTTACAAAAGATTTCTATTTCAGATAAATGCTGTCCTTCTGAACTTTCTATTCTTCAAAGAAACCTGAAAAAAATTCTACTCAGCTGTTTTCAAAATAATAATAATAAATAGTAAAAATATTTCAACATTTTACTGTTTTTGCTGTACTTTGGATCAAATAAATGCAGACTTGGTGAGCAGAAGAGACTTCTTTAAAAACAATAGAAATCTTACTGTTCAAAAACTTTTGACTGGTAGTGTACATAAAGTTTTTTTGTATAAGAGTTTTGGGAACTTGTCAGCTGGTCAGATTTGTCTGCACTAACTATTTAAAACTTAGGTCAACGGGGCCAAAAGTTTCCACAATTCAAAGCACCTGCATTTACGTGACCATGAATGAAAATGAAAATAGTCCTACTGGAAAAACAATGCACAATTTCCTAGTTTTAGCTGGGTTTTGGGTACTCATCAGCTGGTTTTAGAGTGGTCAGGCTGCAAGACCAACTGAACCATCTAAAAAAAAGCAGCTATTTTGACAGGCTACAAGTGCTTAGGCTGGTTCAAGTTGCTTTTCTCAGCAGGAGAGCCAAAAGTGAGAAGAGCAATTGTGCAGACGAGCTCTTAGTAAAGCTATTCAGACTGCGTCCATTCTCTGTGGCTTTTATTACTGATCACGAGTGACCGTCTATCATCAGCTGGCCGTAAAAGACACTCTCTTCCCTCAGCGAGAACATTTCCTATAAATCTTCACGCAGGGATTCAGGATTACGCAGGGGTTTGGCGGAGGAGCTGATGCTTGACAAAGAGGACCAGAGGGAGAGGCTTTTTGCTTCACTGCACCTTTGAGCTCAGACAGAAGGAGAGTGTGTATGCAGTGTTCCAATTTGCTCTTGTGTGAGCAGTGTGTGTGTGTGTGTGTGTGTGTGTCATCTCCACCCGTTCACATAGGCATTGGACTGTGACTGGACTGTGAGAACAGTGAGAGGGCTGTGTAGCATCTGCATACGTTTGTCCTGACAGTGCAAAGAGAGCACTTTGACAGACTCACGCTAAGAGTTCAGAGCTGAGTAATTGCTGTTCGTGGTCGATACACATGGTGTGGTTAACATACTTTTGACCTTAGTGTCCTGCTGTGGGTAACGAGTCAGAATGCATGGATACCTACATCATAACCACTTATTTGTATAAAAGGTCTATTTGATTGCCAGGGGACACTTGTTGAAGTGTGTGTTGCCCCAAATGACATATAAACATGGAGTTTCATAAATAATCCAATTGAAAAGGTTAAATTGTATCATTTGTTACCATTTTTAATCATCTACCCCTAAGTTTTTCACCACTTTTTGATTCAGTAGTTTATTTTAAATAACCCTGTGGAGTGGCAAAGTGATTTTTAAAAGCACAAATGTTTAATGAAGTAACTAACCAACTAAAACTAACTAGCTATTTAACTAACTAACAACACTTACATAACTAACAAGCAACATTTAGACTCTAAAAACAGCCCAGTTCTGGGTGATATATGGACAAAGATTTTTTTTATATATATATATATATATATATATATATATGTGTATATGTATATTTCAAAGTATTTCTTCTGGCACAGCTAATTTTACCTGGGATCTAAAATACATCAAATAACTAACTAATTAACAACATTTATACTCTAAAAAATGCTGGGTTAAAATAACCCAGTGCTGGGTGACATATGGACAAAGATTTGTTTTATATTTTATTTTATTTATTTATTTTTAAGAATATTTTTAATGTATTTCATCTAGCACAGCTAATTTTACCTGGGATCTAAAAGACATCAACTAACTAAATAACCAAAGCTAATGAACTAGCTAACTAACTAACAACATTTACACACTAAAAATGCTGGGTTAAAAACAGCCCAGTGCTGGTTGAAATATGTTTTTTTTGTTTGTTTTTTTATTTATTTAAAAGAATATTTTAATGTATTTCTTCTGGCACAGCTAATTTTATCTGGGATCTAAAGTCAACTAACTAGCTAACCAGCTGACTAACTAACACTATTTTCATAACTAACAACATTTAAACTCAGTTTTTTTTTTGTTTTGTTTTGTTTTTTTTTAGATTTTTTTTTTTTTAAGATTTCAAAAAGTTTCTTCTGGCACAGCTCATTTTACCTTGGACTTTGATTTAAAGGACACAAACTAACTAAATAAATACATAACTGAAACTAACTAACTAGCTAACTAGCTAACTAATTAACAACTTTTACACCCTAAAAATGCAGGGTTAAAAACAACCCCATGCTGGGTGAAATATGGACAAACCCAGCGACTGGGTTTCTTTGGACATCTTTGACCCAACGGTCAAAACAATATTTCTTGCTCTAAAATAAACCCACAATAGGCTGTAAAAAAAAAAGTTAGACACATAATTGCTAGAGGCATCATCAGTAATCAAAAGGTAAATATTTATTAATACGCTATTTATTATTTAATTATTATTTATTCAGCTTATTAATAAATATTAATTTCCAACCTATTTTGTGTTAATTTTAAAGCAAGAAATATAATTTTTAAGCAATAGTAAATACATATGTAAATAAAACTGCCCAGAAGCCTGGGTTAAACATTTAACCCAACTGCTGGCTCAAAACAATCCATGCTGTTAGTTAGTTAGTTATATCCCAGGTAAATTTAGCTGTGCCAGAAAAATAGATTAAAATATTCTCAGGTATTGTGAACATTTTATTTTTCTATGAATCATACATTGAAGACAATAACATTTTTTTTTTTTTTATCTGAATTCAACAAAGAAATGATTAATTAAATGAAGTTGTTAATGCTATTCAACACTAGGGACGTGCTGTTACTTCAGTATTTCTCTCAAAATTGCATTATGAAATTCAATCATATTCAGAAAGTTGATAATAAAAAATTAATTTTTTTTATAATAAAATACAAAAATATTTTTGTCTTTTTCATGAAGCACTGTGAAAACATATGTCAACTTCTCAAATATAACTAAGTTTTTGACGCTTTTTTTTGTACTGATTGAATTGCTTTAGTGCAGAGTCCCCAAGATGCAATCAAAACAGATAGCAATCTGATCACTCAGGAGGTGGTTTTGGAAGTGGCAATTACAAAGAGGAACAGAAACTGTGAGCTTTGGCATTAGACCAAACACTGCTATCTTTTGTGTGCGCTCTGTTGCTGCCTGTAAGCAATATTATGAATAAGAAGAAAAAAAAGCCTGTACAACTTGGGGGAATTGCCTTTTCCAGGTTGAGTAGACAAATTGTATTAGCTCTCCACAGAGTTTGTCTCGTGAATTTTAATGTACATATAGCGTTCAGTCAAGTCTGACACCACTAAAATCACCACAGGGATGTGTTGTGATGGTCCCTTCTCTCCTCAACACTTCCTCCAACTTTCAGTGATGTTTGTTTTAAAAGAAAACGCGACATTCAATTCTAAATCCTTCATATCTTTGCATCATTTAACTATGAACCCTGTGTGTTGGAGTACCTGAAAGCACAAATGATTTCAGACTCAATATACGGACACTAAATGCTCCACGTCTCGCCTGCAAGTATAAAAGATGCTCAGATTGCATTGTCTTGAGAGAGGACAGCGTCTCAAAATGGACGCAGAGTGACTGAGACAGGAATTTATCTTCAGTGAGAAAGTGCCATCTATTGGCCGATGATAAATTCTTGTCCTGTTTGTGTGACATGATGTACTATGGCGACTTACAGAACATTGATTTCATCTTTAGTGGCTGTAATTAAGTGGCACACCAGCATGTGTGATGTATGCAAACATGGGCGCATTTGTGTAATGGAAGTTAGATGAAATAAGGGTTCAGAGACCGCTTTGACATTTAACATTTAAATGTTCTTGTTCGCTGTGCCACATCACATCAAATCAACACCACCAAAGAAAAATAAGTGTGAGATCTGCAGTGCTGGATGGTAGACTCCCAACATGCATCACAGCATGAATGAATCATGCTTTTTTACAGCTTCATTGCTTTTTCAGTGTTTCAAACAGAGTTGTCATGTGTGTTGTTTACATTGATTTAAGTAATAACATGGTGTGATTTAGAGTTTCACCATCATTGCAGTTTATACATTTGCTATAAATTGTAATTTCCTGGAAAGAAAAAGGCTAAGAAAGTGTCTGTGTTGAATGTTATCATATATATATATATATATATATATATATATATATAGTCAACATTTGAAGTGGATCAGAAAAGTTTATCAAAGTTGCCCTAAGACAACAACGGGTATTATTTTGTTTTTGGGACAACTTCGATGAAAGGTTTTGATCCACTTCAAATGTTGACTACTGTGTGTATATATATGTATGTATGTATGTATGTATATATATATATATATATATATGCAAAATGTTAAAAAATAAGAGGGAACGTACATATAGTACACATAGTTCACAAGAGAAAATAATAGTTGAATTTATAAAAATTACCCTGTTCAAAAGATTGATTTTTAATACTGTGTTGTTATCTGAACGATCCACAGTTGTTTTGTTGTTGTTCTTGTTGTTTTTGTTTAGTGATAGTTGTTCATGAGTTCTTTAAGAAAATGCTTCATGTCCCACAAATTCTTTGGGTTTTTTTTTTTAGCATTTTTGTGTATTTGAACCCTTTCCAACAATGACTGTGTGATTCCAGACCCATCTTTTACAGTGAGGACAACTTAGGGACTCATATGCAACTATTACAGAAGGTTGAAGCGCTTATTGATGCTTCAGAAGCAAAAACAATGCATTATGAGCCGGGGGGTGAAAACTTTTGGAATTTAAAGATCAGGGTAAATTTAACTTATTTTGTCTTCTGGGGAACATGTAAGTATCTTCTGTAGCTCAAAGGGCAGTACTAAATGGAAAAAATATGATATTTAGGCAAAATAAGAAAAATATACACATTCTTATTCTGTTCAAAAGTTTATACCCCTGGCTCTTAAAGCATTGTTTTTCCTTCTGAAGCATTAGTGAGCATTTGAACCTTCTGTAATAGTTGCATATGAGTCCCTCAGTTGTCCTCCGTGTGAAAAGATGGATCTCAAAATCATACAATCATTGTTGGAAAGGCTTCAAATAACACAAAAATGCTGAAAAAAACAAAAAATCTGTGGCATTAGTTTAAATGTTCAGAACAAACAAGGGACTCATGAACAATTATCACTAAACAAACAAACAAAAAAATGCGGATCATCCAGGTAACAACACCCAGGTAACAACACAGTATGAAAAATCAAGTGTATGTAAACTTTTGAACAGGGTCATTTTTATAAATGCAACCATTATTTTCTCTTGCGGACTATATGTAAACATCTTCTCTTATTCAGGTAAGTACTAAATAAAAAATAACATGCATTTTGTATGATCCCTCTTATTTTGGTCAAATAATGTTTTGCATATTCTGCAAGATGTATGTAAACTTTTGACTTCAACTGTCTGTGTGTATATATATATATAATTAATTTATACAACAGTTCTTTCTGGTCTTCGAATCTGATTGGCTAAGAGGAGTGCGATATTCTAGTAATAGTGTAACTCCAACCATTTCACTGTTTGCATCACTCCACTTGTTGTATTTCCCTCGGCGAGTGTCATGGCAGACACCCAAATCCATATAAACAATACCATTTTTGTCACAGAATGTAGTTTTAAGAGTTTTTTTTAGCTGAGAATGTACTTGTTTAGATTTTAAATATGCAGTTTGTCAATAAAGATAACGTCTGTGTGAAAATTTGCTTCATTGTTTTCGGAGATGTGAGCTCCAGGGCGTCTGCAGGAGTTCAGCGCTCATGAACCCGCAGAGAGCAGCCTTAATTTGGCCAGACCTTCTGGAATTTTCCGCTGGCACTGATGTTTTAATAGTGGATAAACATATAGATATATTTCCTTTTGGGAAATCTAACAGGTACTGTATGCATATTTGTGATTATTTATTGTTTTTTCAGGGGGTGAAGGGTGACCCTGGTGTTGCAGGAAAGGATGGACAGAAAGGCGATAAAGGAGATCCTGTACGTAACATCTCAAAGCTCTGATTGAAAATCTCATCACAGACACAGACATCAGATTTCTGTGTGTTTGTTTGTCTCATGATGCAGTCGTCTCTTCTAACATCTCACTCCACAGGGTTTGCCTGGCCTGGAGGGAACCAGTGGAATAAAGGGGCAAAAGGTGTGTAATGCATGTTTTATTTGTTAGTTTGTGTGCTGGGAGAAAGTGGGTCTGTTCTCGTCTAGTCTAATAAAGTCTAATAAATCTAGTCTATAAATCATCGTCTTGCGTAGGAAACCTTTTGACTATAACTGAGGTTCAGACTCAGTAAATCCTGTGGTTCATTTGATTTACTTTTCTTTCTGTTTGTGTTTCTTTATTATTATTATTGCTTTAGGGTGAAGAAGGACCCAGAGGACCACCAGGCCCTGTGAGTACTATACCGGTTCAGTCAGAGGTTCTGACGCATACAGATTTATCACACAGAAGAGAAGCTGCATATTACACAGCTTCCATTTAAACAGGAAACATGCAGCTCTTTGATAGACATATCGATCTTCATGCCATGAATGGCTCCAGTGAGATGATTCAAGTTCAGTAAATGATTCAGAGCCATTGCTTTAGGATTTTAAACCTCAGTTTGATCTATTGCAGGTAGCAAATGTTATATACACTACTGTTTAAAAGTTGGTTGTTTGGAGTTGGTCATTTTTTTTTTATTTTAAGAAGTTTTTTATGCTCACCAAGGCTGCATTTTTTTTTTTTTTTGGGCTCATAGCAAAAATTGTGAAATAATATTACAGCTTAAAAGAACTCTTTTCTATCGTAACATTGTGAATTGTAATTTATTCATGATGACAATGCTGCAGTTTCAGCAGTTTCTGAATTTTCAGCAGTTTCTTCAGTCTTCAGTGTCAGAGAATTCAGTAACACTTTACAATAAGGTTCCATTAGTTAATGTTAGTTAATGTATTACAAACAATAAACAATACATTTATTTCAGTATTTATTCATCTTTGTTAATGTAAGTTAATGCAAATACAGTTGTTCATTGTTTGTTTGTTAGTTCACAGTGCATTAACTAATGTTAACAAACACTTTTGATTTTAACTTTTGACTTTTGGTTTTAATCACGCATTAGTAAATGCTGAAATTAACATTAAGATTAATGCATGCTGTAGAAGTATTGTTCATTCTTAGTTCATGTTAACAAATGTAGTTAACTAATGTTAACTTAGGAACCTTTTTGTAAAGCGTTACCCAGCTTTTGATTTTAATAATGCATTAGTAAATGTTGAAATTAACAATAAGATTAATAAATGCTCAAGTATTGTTCATTCTTAATTTAAGTTAACTAGTAGTTAACTAATGTTCACTAATGAATCTTATTGTAAAGTGTTACCCAGAATCTAATTTGATAAAATTATTTGCTAAAATAATTTCTTATTATTATCAATGCTGAAAGCAATAATTGTGGATTCTCTTTTTCAGGATTCTTTAATGAATAGAAAAATCAAAAAATACATTCGTAACATTATAAATGACTTCACTATCATTTTCGATCAATTTAATAAATCCTTGCCGAATAAAAGTACTTTTAAAAGTATTTTTCTCCATATAATGGACTGCTATGGTGCCCCGATTTTGAACTTCCAAAATGCAGTTTAAATACGGCTTCAAACGATCCCAAATACGGTTGTAAATGATCCCAGCCGGGAAAGAAGGGTCTTATCTAGCGAAAAGGATCGGTTATTTTCATAAAAAAATACAATTTAAATGCTTTTTAATCTCAAACGCTCGTCTTGTCTTACTCTCCCTGAACTCTGTGTATTCTGACTCAAGTCAGTTAGGGTATGTCGAAAAACTCCAATCGTATTTTCTCCCTCAACTTCAAAAATCATTTCAAAATCATCCTGCATCACTGCAGAAGTTCTGACCCAGTCTTTGCAAAGTGAACATGCAAAGAAGATCAAACATCCTTAACAAAAAAGGTAAATTAGCAGTATAGGATGATTTCGAAGTTGTGGGAGAACATGAGATGGGAGTTTTTCGACATACCCTAACTGTCATGAACCAGAACAAAAACAGTCCAGGCAGAGTAAGACAAGTTGAGTGTTTGGCATTAAAAAGTATATAAATTGTATTATTTTAATTAAAATAACCGATTGTTACGCTAGATAAGAAACTTCCTTCTTGGCTGGGATCGTTTACAACCGCATTTGGGATCGTTTGAAGCCGCATTTAAACTGCATTTTGGAAGTTCAAAATCGGGGCACCACATCATGGAGAAAAATGCTGAAATGTTTTCCTCAAAAAACATAATTTCTTTACGAATAAATTATTTTTTTTAATTCTAAATTTAATTTAACTTTAATGTAGGTTCTAAAAAGACACCCGATTGAGGTTAACAGTTCACTTTCAGACATTTAGGAAGACGCATCCACATGAAAATGAGAACAACATTTCTTGTTCATTCTGCATTTTATGTTCATCAAAGATGAAGTTACAGTAACTACCACCACCAACATCTTCCCCCGTATTGAGAGTGTAGAGTGTACTGCATCAATGCAGCACCGTTCTTCGGCTTCATCTCTGCTGACTGGTCACTAATATGAAAACCTTTGAGAGCTGAGAAGCCAAAAGCTTTTTGGTCGCACTTAGCGTGAAATTTGCAGGTTTGAAACTGCATTGCCCGTGTCAATTAAATCAAAAGGAGGAGACGAAAGGTGCGATTTGACAGCAGGGCACAAAATCAATTGATGCTGCCTGCTGTGTGAATCTCTAGCTAAATGGGAGAAGCGAGATGACTGTAGCCCTTTTAAACCAATTTACAAAGATTCATGAAGCCTGGAACACCAAAGAATCCAATACCTTTTTTTTCCTGTTCTGAAACGGCTAATTTTGATTATGCGTGACTCAAATATAAACTGGCTTTTAAGAGTTTGATTATTCTCTCATGGTTTCCTCTTTAGTTTGTGTTGATTGTAGACTGCTCTGAATGGAGCATGTTGTTTAGAGCTAGTTCTGTTTTAATTAAGGATGTGTAATTAAAGTTTTTTATTCTGTACAAAAGAAAAATCAAAATATTTTTGAAGAACTGTATCCTAAATCCAATTTCAATATTTTAATTACATTTAAGCTTATTGTTAAATGGCAATTAGCTGTTTTTCTGAGCTCAGGCCAGAGCACGTCAATGTATGGTTCTGCTTTTTTAGCAGAGATGCATTAAATTCATTAAAAGTGGCAAGAATCCTTAAACAAAATATCTTGGTTTCAACAAAAATATTAAACCGCACAACTATTATCAACATTAACAATAATAAGAAATGTTTCATAAGCACAAAATCAGCATATTAGAAGGATTTCTGAAAGATCATGTGACACTTTTGAAGTTTTTGAACAGTTTATTTTTTAAAGAAGCCTCTTCTGCTCCCCAAGCCTGCATTTATTTGATCCAAAATACAGCAAAATCAGTAATATTTTGAAATATTTTTACTATTTAAAATAACTGTTTTCTGTTGAATTTTAGCATTGTTACTCCAGTCACATGATCCTTCAGAAATCATTCTAATATTCTGATTTGCTGCTCAGAAAACTTTTATTATTATCATTATTATTATGTTGGAAACAGCTCTGTAGATTTTTTTTTTTTTTATGTTTCTTTGATGAATAGAAAGTTCAGAAGAACAGCATTTACCTAAAATAAAAATCTTTTGTAACATTATAAATGTCTTTATCATTACTTTTAATCATTTTAAAGCATCCTTGCTAATTAAAAGTATTAATTTCTATAATTTCTTTCTCCAAAAAAAAAAACTGACTCCATTATTATATTATACGTTATAATGACGAGTTTTTGAATGGTATAGTGTATAATGTTACAAAAGCTTTTAATTTCAGATAAATGCTGATCTTTGGATCTTTCTATTTTCAAAGAATCCTGTGAAAAAAGGTACTCAATTGTTTTAAATATTGACAATAATAATTAATGTTTCTTGAACATCAAATCAGAGTATTAGAATGATTTCTGAAGAATCATGTGACACTGAAGAGTGGAGTAATGATGCTGAAAATTTAGCTTTGATCATGGGAATAAATTACATTTTAAAATATATTCAAAGAGAAAGCAGTTATTTCAAACCGTAAAAATATTTCACGATATTATTGCTTTTGCTGTATTTTGGATCAAAAAAATGCAGATCAAAAAAAGTGAGCAGAAAAGAATTCTTTAAAAAAAACATGAAAAATCTTACTGTTCAAAAACTTTTGACTGGTATTGTATTAGTAGGCAACTCCCTCTGAAGACATTATAAAGATAGGCAGCTCGGTAGGTTTTTGAGCAGAGCTCATATATTTTACATGCATTTATTCACCACAGTGAATGAATATACAAAAGAGGGAAAATTCTACAATTCATTCTCTAGACCAACTTTGTCTTGGAGTTACATCAGGCCTTCTGTTGTTTCATCTTTATTCATGGACTTCTGTTTTAGAGCACATGAAACACAGTAGAGGAATCTACGGATACATCTAACAAAGCAGTCTGTCTTTCACCACTGACTGAAAGCCGTCACTACGATTGACAGGCTATTAAACCTACTGCTAGTTAATGGGTGAAAGGAAAGCAATAATACAGATTCCGAATCTACCTCTATGTGGCAGACCGTGTTGCCTTGAAGAGGCACTTTTGGGTCTATATTTGCAGGCCTCTTGTTGCAGTAAAAGGCTCTTGCAATTTTAAATGCCATAAGCCCTGGATTAATGTTAATCTCTCACATAGAGGCCGTCCAGACAGTTAAGAATGAAAGAGGAAGCTTCTGTTTAATGCTTGTGTGGAGATGTTGAGGTCACTGAAAGAAGATCTAAGAGCGGAGCATGAGAAAGCAATAAATTGTGACTGATAAAGTCTTTCTAATGATAATTTCAGAAGAGCATGTTCACCTGATCTTCCCCTTAACAAGCTACACTCAACTCAAACTTCCTTTTTGCACATGTACCCTGGAATTGTGGTCAATGCTTTTGCTAATGGTCGTTTTCTGTAACAGCATACGTTAACATCAATATTTAATATTGTCTTTTTTCTTTATTAAGGTGATGACAGCACATGGACTGAGACTTTCTGGAACTGTAAGTTTAGATACCATTTAAAATGCGTTGAAATACTGTTGCATCTGAGACCACTATTGAAAATGCTTCGGTTTTGTATTTTTTCTTAAATTAATTAATTTTATAATTAAACTTATATTTTAGCTTAACATTGTTTTATACTATTTTTCATATTTTATCATCAGAAAATTCTATAAAAATAAAAAGTGAAACGTTTATTCATTTAACATCATAACAGTCCATGATTATTATTATTATTATTATTATTATTATTTAAAATCCCAAAACTTTTTATGTTCAATTAAATTCTGAATCCTAGATTTGCACTTGCAATGCATTTGGAAGTGATTTTTAGTCATATTAACTGTTTAAATAACATACTATACATAGTAAACTGACACAACCTCAGCATTTCATCCATGAATAACCTCTATGCATTATTTTGTTTGTTTTCTCTCTATAATCCATGAGGGGGAAGGAGGTGAAAAAGGCCAGAAAGGAGAGAAAGGAGACCAGGTTAGTAGCCACACATTAGCATTGTTTGTCATGCATCGACAACAGATTGTAAGATCATTAAAATGTTGAACTTATGCCGAGCGGTTTTCAAAAGTCTGTTTTGGCAGCCTTGTCTCAAAAAAAAAAAGGAAAATATGAAAGCTGTGTTTAATCAATACAATGGGCAGTCAATCAAAACGCTCAATCCGGCTGTCTCTTTAATCTGTCAGATGTTAGTAGAGACACCAATGTTTTAAAAGGAGAGACCTTTAAAAGGAAGCATTTTAAAAGCATGGACACATAAAAAGACATTTCCGACCTTGGTTTCTTGTTTTATTGTAGGTAGGTT
The DNA here is from genome assembly GCA_012976165.1 of Labeo catla. NCBI lineage: Eukaryota > Metazoa > Chordata > Actinopteri > Cypriniformes > Cyprinidae > Labeo > Labeo catla. The sequence continues at coordinate 502,997 of VONZ01000358.1, forward strand.
TTACTCTTGAAAATATGATTTCATGCATTGCAGTCAGCATTTTCTTTTCTTTCACCAGGGTGAAAAAGGTTCTGAAGGCTCAAAAGGTCTACAGGTAAATAAAGTGCACAAAATTTTGCCATAATGGACACATATACTATTTTTATTTAAACTAAAATACCCCTCAATCCCCTAATTTCTTTTTCTATAATATAATATAATATAATATTCATTTTATGGCCATGTTACTTTGGATATGAAATGGTTTACTGTGCTGTGCAAAAGTATTCATACCCCTTCATTTTTTTTTCACGTTTTGTTATGTTGCTGCCTTATGTTAAACTGCTGTAAATTATTATTTTATCACATTAATTTTCACTCCATACACCATAATGCTAAAGCAAAAAAAAAAACAGGTTGCACATCTTAGCACATTTATTAAAAATAACAAAACTTAAATGATTCCATTGCATAAGTATTTATACCCTTATCTTGGACAGTTGAAATTTAGCTCAGGAACATTTATATTGCTTGTAGATGTCACTGCACTTCTAGTGAAGTTAACCTATGGCAAATTCAATTGAATGGGTATGATTTTGAAAGGCACACAATAACAAAAGGTCAAACAGGTAAAAATGCATATCAGAGCAAAAGAAGGTAAAAAAAAACAAAAAAAAAAAAAAACTGCCTGTGGAGCTCAGAAATAGGATTGCATTAAACCACAGACCCTAACCCAACCAGGACTCTTACTAGAGTTCCTCCTGGACAAATTGAGCAATTGATGGAGAAGGGCTTTGGTTAGTGGTGACCGAGAACCTGACGGTCACTCTAGCTGAGCTCCATGATCATATGTGGAGATAGGAGAAACCTAAAGAAGGACAAACATCACTGCAACACTCCACCAATCTGGGATTTATGGTGGTGTGGCAAGACTCAATGCACCAAAATACAGAGATAGCCTTAATGAAAACCTAATCCAGGGCATTCAGAACCTCAAGTCTGGGCAGAAAGTTCACCTTCCAACAGGACAATGACTCCAAGCACACAGCAAGAGTGGCTTATAGACAGCTCTTTGAATGTGACCCAGCCACAGCCTGGGGTTAAAACCCAATAAAACATTTCTGGAAAAACCTGAAAATATGCACCTGCCCCCATCCAACCTGTCAGATCTTGAGAGGTGAAGAGGTGAGGAGAAGAATGGCAGATAATTGCCAAATGCTGATGTGAAAAGCTTGTCGCATCATAACCAAAAAGACTTGAGGTTGAAAAGGTGCTTCAGCTAAATTCTGAGTTAAAGGGGTCATCGGATGCCCATTTTCCACAAGTTGATATGATTCTTTAGGGTCTTAATGAAAAGTCTCTAATATACTTTGATTCAAAATTCTCAATGGTTTTGTAAAACAACACCCTTTTTACCTTGCCAAAATCAGCTCTGCAAAAATTATCTCATTCTAAGGGGTTGTTCCTTTAAATGCAAATGAGCTCTGCTCACCCCGCCCCTCTCTTCTCTCTGTGAAAAGTCTTGTTTACATTAGCCGCATTTGGCGGCGTTTAGCCGCTAAACTTCATTAACTACTACGTTATAAGGAAAGGCGTTCACAAAGATTCATAAAAAACCGCTTATACTCACTTCTGCTGTAAGTGAACCTGGATCATAAATGATTTGCGCGAACATAGATGGATTTATGTAGATCGGGAGGCGCATTCCATTCACAAACAAACGTAATCTACTGCATGTTTAGCGGCTCAGATGTCGGGAGTAAATGACGACCACTATGTTCATTATTACATCCAGCAACACAACACCTCAGTCGCTCAATCGGAGATATTCTTGTCTAACTTACATCCCTTCTCTGGCATCAAGACATGGAAAGTTACTGGACTGTGACAGCTGGTCTAAGGTAAGAGCTCATGTCAATCAACTATTGTGGGAGCGGCCTCTGTGGGTGTGACAGCACACCGACAGGCATCTGAGAACGGCTCGATTTGAAAAAGGGAATATTATTTTTACAGATTAATTAAAAACCACTGCATGGATTTTTATCATTATAGGGTAGATTTGTACATACACTGCCAACACACGTTAATGTTCAAACAACATGAAAAAGTGAACTTAGCATCCGATGACCCCTTTAAGGGTATGAATACTTATGCAATGTACTTATTTCATTTTTTGTATATACATTTACGAAGTTGCGATAATTCTGTTTTTGCTGTGTCAGTATGGTGTTTAGAGTGTAGACTGATGTGGGAAAAGTAATTTAAAGCAGTTCAACATAAGGCAGCGACATCACATAAAACATGAAAAAAAAAAATGAAGGGGTATGAATACTTTTGCAAGGCACTGTACATGTCTGATGAAATACAAATTTATTCTTAACTGTTCTGGTAAATGCCACCATTTCTCTTCTTTTTATTTCATTAACTACTTATTGTTCTTTCTTGTTTCCCTTTTTAACTCTTATAAAGGGCAATACTGGATTGCCTGGACTGACAGGGCCACCAGGTCTTGAGGTATGAACTTCCTGTCTCTGTAAACCCTCCATTCTGACATCTTATGATTTGACCAATATAGAAAGAACATTAAAGTCTTTCTATTTTGGTGTGATGGAATTATTGCAGACCTTGTCAACATGGTTGACCAGTAGGATAGCAGCTCTGCCTCTGTTGTGCTGTCTCTGATTTACTGTCCAGTGGCAAAAGCTTTCTTACGGGTAGCTTATTGCAATCGTTTTTTAGTTCAATTCAAATTCAATTCAGTTCAAATTTATTTGTATAACCCTTTTTTTACGATACATATAGTTGCAAAGCAACCTTATACCATATACCTAAAGTTTTTACAATATATTTGGTAGTAGCTTACTAGTGGTGACTGTCAAGTTGATGTACATATGGCAGAGATGTATGGTAAAGATCAATTAATGACGTAATTTTTTTTTAATCAGTTTTTACTGGGTTAAACGGGTTGTGGTATGTTTCCAAGGTCACATAAAGCATCTGATTGCGGCTTTCATTTTAGTTAAGGGCACGGAGGGTCCTCTTAGAATAGCAGGCTGTTAAAATGCTCCACAGCTGGTATAAAATCAGAGTACCTGAAGCAAGAGCTTTCAAAGCATGTTTTCATCTGCTCACTCTCAGAGTTAGGCACAAACTGATTTCACATTTTCCTTGTAATTTAGCTAATGACGTAGTTTCTAACCTGAAATAAAGGTCATGTTGCTCATGTGAAGTGATCTCAAAATATGTTTGTGTTCTTACAGGGAAAGCAGGGTCCACCTGGTCCCATTGGCCTCCGTGGTCTTCCAGGAGACCTGGTAAGCAGGAAACATTTATGTTTTTCAGCTCATCCCATGTTGATTGGGTTAAATTTGTAACTTTTTTTGGCAGGCGAACAATAAAGACTGACATTACGACTTGTATGGCTTATTATAACACGAATGATGTCTCTTACTAAAATAGAAAACCCATAAAAGACTTAGATTGTTAAAAAAAAATCCACATCGTTTTAAACATATTTAGGACTGTGGGGGTGCCATTATTTGAATGACGTGAAATGCTTGCACTCGGTGAGCTACTGGCACTACCTGTTGCTATTTTTACCGCAACACAACTCTGAAGATAAAATACTGGTACGATGCCACATTGTGCAGGATTTGGTTGTAATTTTCAGTCGAAGGGCAACATGAGAAGCAAAGTCTTCACTGTTTTTCCTTTTTCACTGCGTCTTTGTTCTCTCGACTTTAGCTCTGAAGCTTTTGAGGCTTTTAGAAGACCACGGCTACTAAAAGAGCTTATAAAGGCAGAGACAAGAAACGCTAGATGCCATCCTGGCAGGATGTAAACATGCCAACGCTTGTCATGACGCTGCAGCCAGTGAAGGACTTAGCACGGATTTCACTCGATATCTGGAGTGTTTCGACTCCTTGTGAAGATAAATCAATGCTATGGCATTTGGTTTAAGTTTACACTTACATCCATGGCCACATGTAAGCTCATTCGGTAGCTGTGATCGTCGTATCAGTTTGTCATTTTCCGAGTTGTGTTGTGGTAAAAATAGCAACATGTAGCACTAATAGCTCACAGAGTGCAACCATTTGATGTCACCGAAAATAATGGCACCCCCATAGTCCAAAATATGTAAAAACCGATGTGGATTTTTTAGATAACGTAAATCTTTCATGTGTTTTCTACTATGTATTTCAGCATGAGATATCATTTATGTTATATTAAGCCATACAAGTCTTATACCTGGGATTCCCTGTAGGAGTGTACGATATCATGGTTTCCTTTAAAAAGAGAGTTCACCCAGAAATGAAAATTTACTCACCGTCATGCCATCCAAAATGTAGATATTCCTTCATCGGAACAGATGTAGATGTAGAGTTCATTTCTTTCTTGTTTCTTCACTAAAACTGAGAAATTTAGCATTACATCACTTGCTCACCAACGGATCCTCTGCATTGAATGGGTGCCGTCAAGAGAGTCCAAACTGCTTTTTGCCAAAATGTGAGTCTATAATCCATAATAATGCTTCCTCCTTTGAAAAAAAATCCCTCTTCTGTTGTCTCATCAAAATCCACCAACATATTTGTTTAGAATTGTTTTGGACTGTTTGTAACTGGTGCTTGATCTGTATATTTTTCTCTGCTGATTCAGATGAGACAGGGTTTTATTTTTTTCACTGGAGAGAGCAATAGGATGGATAGAGGATTCACATTTTAGCCGGAAGCATTGGTTTGATGGATTTATTACAAACACACAGCTTTTTGCTTCACAAGACACAAATTGATCTGCTAAGAATCATGTGAATTATTGTGATGTTTTCATCAGTTATTTAAACTGTCATTCTGACGGCACCCATTCACTACAGAGGATCCGTTGGTGAGCATGTGATGTATAATGGTAAATTTCTCCAGATCTGTCTGATGAAGAAACAAACTCATCTACATCTTGCATGGCCTGAGGGTAAGAAAATTTTCAGCAAATTTTTGTTTTTAAATGAACTATTCCTAAAGCAGTTTTTGCAGTAATGCCATATGTGACCCTGGACCACAAAGCCAGTCATAAGTAGCACGGGTATATTTGTAACAATAGCCAAAAATACATTGTATGGGTCAAAATTATTGATTTTTCTTTTATGCCAAAAATCATTAGGATATTAAGTAAAGATCACGTTCCCTGAAGATATTTTGTATAAATTAGATTTTTAATTTTTGTTTAGTAATATGCAATGTTAAGAACGTGAATTTGGAATTTTCTCAATATTTTGATTTTTTTTTGCACCCTCAGATTCCAGATTTTCAAATAGGTGTATCACACCAAACACATAAATGGAAAGCTTATTTGTTTAGCTTTCAGATGATGTATAAATCTCAATTTCAAAAAATTGACCCTTATGACTGGTTTTCTGGTCCAGGGTCACATATAAGCACAGTTTTGGGTTCCTTAGTCTAAAGAACATTTTGATATTCTAAAGTGTTTCCACAGTTTTTCTCATGGGCAAGCGCCACATGAAAATGTGAAAATCTAGTTTTATTTTTATCACGCACTCCACATCCTTTTAGTTTTCCCCACTCGCTCACTCACAAACAGAAAAAGACAATGCACGTATAAATAACAGGGGCGAGAAAAACGAGGATGCAGAGCTGGAAATTGTTGCACAGACAATCAGTAATCAATCGGTAATCTGAAAATTAATTTGCAGGGACGGGTACATCTGAGTTCTCTACGTGTGGGAGGAAACAGCATCAGCATCACAATCTGTTCTCGGCACCTGCTTCTGCTAACGAGCATCTGCCTTTATTCCAAAAAGATGGGAGCACAGGGATGGGGGGATGTTAGGGATCAAATCAAAAAACGAAAAAGCGGGAACAGCTAATGCTGATAGGCATGTGTGTATCTCTCCTGATTTTTTTTCCAGGGCTCTCCCGGTCAGCCAGGACTGCCTGGAAAAGATGGAATGAAAGGAGAAAAGGTACGCAAGAGCACTCTGAGACTGGGGCTGTATGTTTCTAATGTGATGTTTCCTTGTTTCAGGTCATGTTCAGAAGAATTAGACTTCACTGAGCTGTTTTGCTTGTACATTTTGGACAGTTTGCACAGATAAAAAGCTGTATGCTGAAATAGTTTCAGAGATAAGATCGATAGTATGGTCACTTGAGGTATCTCAGAGAATTACTACCTTGTGTTTGTTATTTATTGGGGTCCTTTGGAAGTCTAAACGCGACATGTCTGTAGAGATACTGGAAAGTATAATGAAACTGGAAATCTAGGCTAAAGCACAACAAACTTTTTGTTCTGAAGACTAGGCCTACAGCAAAACTGATTTCTTAGATGATTTTAAGAATTAAGAATGGCCGTACCATTTGCAAATTTATTTCTAAAACTCTCCCCATCATTGAGTGACAATCTGAGGACTTAATATTAATAATAATTTAAATAATTAACATGGGTTATTATGCAAAATCGCTTTTTTCAATAGAAAAATCCAATAAAACTGAAAAAAAATGTGCATCAGTCTTATTTTATGCTGTTGTAGTATTTAAAAAAAAACATTTAAATTTTTTTTTATTTTTATGTTTTCATTTTTATTTTAGTTCTAGCATTTTTGTGCTTTTGTCATTTTTGCTAGTTTTTTATATGTATTTATTTTTTTAATACTTCAACTTACACTTAATTATTTCAGGTATTTAAAAAAACTTTCTTGCATACATTTTGTTTATGTTATGTTTTAATTGCCCAGAACATTTTAATGTTATATTATTTATTGAATTTAGCATTTTTTTATTTTATTTTATTTTTACTATATACTGTATATATTCAAATATTACTTGTTGTTGGTCTCATTTTTTACTAGACTAATATACTGCATCATGGTTGTAAAAGGCATCAAGTACATTTCATTTTCCTCCAATGATAATTCAGATTTCAAATGTTTCATTTATGCTTTTTGTTTAGATCACTAAATTAAAGTTATCGTGAGAACGTCCCCTGGCAAAAATGCATTCAAAATATTCACAGATCGCTCAGTCACTACAGCGTCTTTAATAAACGGAGCATATTCAGCACAGTGGATGTTCAGACTCCTTTTTTAGTCTCTCATCTCACCTCTGAAGCTGCGTGAGGCGGTTTCTAGGTTGGTGGCATTTGCCCCAGATGTCTGTGATATTTACGTCCGGCTCTTGTTTTGTATGTGTGTGTGTGTGTGTGTGTGTGTGTGTGTGTGTGTGAAGGCATGTGTGTGCATTTGTGCGGTGCTCCTCAACCTGTCAAATGACAAACCTGAGGTGACAGCGACTCTAAATGCCAGCTGTCGGTGTGTGTTTGCAGGGTGATGCAGGCGGAGCGCCTGGACCGATAGGCCCCCCGGGCCTCAAGGGTGAACCTGGTGAGCCCTGCTCAGTCGGACCTTGCAATGGGGTAGGTACACAACACCATTCCTGTCTTTCTCTTTCACTTCACCTGCATGTTTCCCGCTCAATATCTTCTCTTTCAGCACCCCTTTTAGACACAAACAGAATATCACTCAAAACTTATCCAACAACCGCTGCTTTGATGACAGCTCTGATTTAAGAGGCACACTGACAATGATGTTATGCACCTGTAAATCTACGACGCGTTGCCGCACACGCATTCTTCCTCCGCCAGCAGCCTGGGTTATTGATGACAGCTCCTTGTTTTCAGCTTTGACAATGAAATACTGTTCATGCTAATTCACCACTTTGGTAAAACTGTCTTTAAAACTCCTTTGCTGAGCCATCCTCATGGTGCACCTGTCAGCTGTCCAAGCCATGGGAGAGAAAAATCACTTATGAGATCTGTAAAATAGCTCAGTTGTTTCTCTTAGAAACCAGTGAGAATATATGGAAGAAAATCAAGATTTTTTTCTTCAGTCTCCTGCTTTTTCTTCTCAGATCGTAGTAAAAACTACTGATCTCAAGGTCTAACTAGAGTTTCAGAACACAATTTAAAGCTGGCATGAAACAGAAGTTGCAATAGTTTTTTATTCCCCTTACGTAAAATGTATTGTTATAGTATAAATAACATTTAAAGGGATAGTACACCCGAAAATAAAAATTATCCCATGATTGACTCATCCTCAAGCCATTCTAGGTGTATATGACCTTCTTCTTTTAGAAGAATACAATCAGAGTTATATAAAAAATGTCCTGACTCTTCCAAGCTTCATAATGGCAGTGAATGGGTGTTGAGATTATGAGGCCCAAAAAAAGTGCATCCATCTATCATAAAAAGTACTCCAAATGGCTCTGGGGGTAATAAAGACCTTCTGAAGCAAAACGATGCATTTGTGTAAGAATATCTATATTTAAAACTTTATAAACCGTAATCTGTGTACATTACACCTAATACATGCCTTCACAAGAGAGTGTCGTTCCAGCAGATGACGTAGGTGTAGCGTAAGCTCCAGTGAGAAGTGATGAATGTGGAAGCGCAGAGGAGAGAGCAAAACAAAACACCGGCCACGAATTAGATTCCACAAAATCGGTGCCTTTTGCATCCCTAAGAAATAATCAAACATAGATGTATAAAATATAGATCATTTTATTGGTGGCCCCTGATTTAATGTCAGCCCTGTTACCCTTATCAAAAAACCCTTGCAAAATAATGTACGTTCAAGTGACATTACTTATAGGTTACATCATCTCTCAACCAGGATTCCAACACTTAAAACATAAGCATGTTTCTCACATATTTTTGCTGATTTATGAGGCTTGATTGCAATGTCAATCCTGGTACCATTTTTATAATGTAAATATAATATTGTGGAATGACCCAAGTACAAAATGTAAACAAAAATGCTGGAGGATTTTGATGCAAGTCATAAGGAGACTAGCATATTCTCACTAGCATATTTTTATTAACGCCTCTGAGTTGTGTGGAATACTTTTTATGATGGATGGATGCACTTTATTGGACTTCAAAATCTCAACACCCATTCACTGCCATTATAAATCTTGGATTTTTTGTTTTAATATAACTCTAATTGTATTTGTCTTAGAAGAAAGTCATATACACTTAGGATGACTTGAGGGTTAGTAAATCATGGGATATTAAAATTTTTGGGTGAACTATCCCTTTAAACTCTGCATGAAACAGAATTGTTTCTTTCATTGTTTCTTCCCTATTGAGATGTTTTGTCAGCGCTGTTGTGTGGTATAGCGTTTTATGTCATGGTGACTTTAAGCATCTTTCATACTAGTTAGCTGCCAGCTGAACTCTGACCTAAGAAATGATGTTTGTTTGCGAGGGAAGAAGATAAACTGCATATTAACTGTAAAGGTGGCGAGTCATCCAGCATGAAGCATATAGACAGATGGGTGGTGGGCAGACAGAGCACTTGTTCATCAGTTGAATGATGGTTTGCAGGACTGAAATCAATATAGCATGAAGTATTCAGCCTTCATCTCTTCTGTTTTAGTGGAAGAGTCAGAAGAGGGAAATTTACATTAAGTGAAGGAATGAAATCAAAACTTTTTATATACACTTTTAGTCTCATTATGCTCTTAATAATAATAATTTAATTTTTTAAAACTTGTATATTTTAGTATCCTGTATTTCGACTTGGATGCAAAAAGTCTGTTTATCTACCTGCTGTGACGGCTTCTGCAATGCGAAAACTACTTGCTAATCTAATTCTTGCTGACCACAAAAATCAATTTTCCATCAGTGGCGTATAGCAAATAGTGCTTACTGTAACTCTTTCACACTGCCAGTATCACTTGCAAATCACACCCAGAAAAACAATTAAAAATTTGCTGTGAATCGCACCAATCTCAAGAGCGCGCAATATTTAGCGATGTTGAAGAAGCTGCTTGAAATTGTATCTTGTCGAGCTACACGCTACTAATTTTAAGTGATTAAGGAAAAGTAGATCATTTATTTATTTTGGTAGCATCGCCACTTCAGTATTTTCTAGGGATGTCACAGTTCTCAGTATAATGAACCATTCAGCACGACATCCACGGTTCTACGCGCTTGTGAATTGCCTTTTTTCAGTTTTGCATTTAAATAACTTCCTTGTTTTGTTTCTCTCGAAATGTGTTGTATGTGTGCCAGCGATTTGACATGCTGAAATGAGGAAACGCTTCCCCGCTTATATTTAAAAAAGCAATCTTCCATTCTAATGACATGCAATGATAATTAGTTATTAGTGGCTGTTCCGTTATTATTGGTAGTATATTGTAAATATTATTCCTATTCACTACTCATTTGAACCCTTTTAACATTTTATTAAATACTATTATTACAAACAATATTATTTATTATGCTTTTTACACTATTACGATTCATAAAGCATATCATGGTCAAGATCTCATCTATTATATAAAGTAACAAGTCTAATTTCACCAGAATATCTTTATTTATATAGCCTATATGACGCACACGCACAGGATTGTGGGAAATCGAAGGCAGCGAAGGATACATCTATGCTGCCTTCAAAATTCCATAAGAAGAAGGTACCTCCGGAGACAGGAAGTGAAGCAGAATTAGAATTCGGACGTGCCTTGATGCTTCCTGCCTTGGAATGCTGCCTCCGAAGGCAGCATTTTAGAGCTTTCGGACGCAGCCTATATTAGAGAAGCTGGAACGGAACGTAATCAGTGATATTACTTTGACGCAGGGCGCCCTCTGGCGTCCAGTATTAATGAAACCCGTTCTATTTTGCATAAAAATGAAAAAATAATACCTCTCTCAAAAGAAAAAATAAGCAGACATATACTAAACCATGCCTTTTCCAGTGTACAGAGGTATATGGCAGTATTTTGTCAATTTGTTGCAAAAAAAAACACACTGAAGTGGCAAGATATCAGAACCGAACCGAGGTTAAAAACCAAGTATGTATTGAACCGTGGAGTAACTGTATTGTTGCATCCCTAGTCAGACTGTTCTTTTCAAAGTTTCTCAGTTCTTGACTTATCTGGCTGAAATTGAGTCTTACGTAAGTTCTAAGAACATGGTATTCATTTTTTGTGTTTCATCTCGTTTTGCACTAGGAGGATGTTGTGTCTGGTTTACGGGGGTTGCGGGGCCCTAAGGTAGGTCACTGTGAGAGATTCTTTTTAAAGTATTCAATTTTGCGCTTGTGAAGTTTATCGGTAAAGGAACATCCCCAGAGTTGATATCAGCCATATTTCCCTGTGCTGTGCTTTGTCTTTTAGTCCACAGTTTTTTATGGTGTGATAAGGAATGTCAGCATTGTAAATAATTAAAGGAGCCTTTCGGGTTCAAGTTCCATAAATTCATGTCATGTCAGTCATGTCGGTTACCACAGAAAATCATTTTGACTTATTCCCAAAGTTTACAACAAAGCAAAATTTGTGGGATACAGTTTTCAAACTGAGTCAAAAAAATTGTCTTAGGTAATAGAGCTTAACTTGTATTAAACGCAAACATTTATTTAAGCCTGTTACATGCTGTCATAAATGATCTGCTTGTGCAAAACGCTTATTCCACTGCTGTGTAAGCATCTGTTTGCATGGGTTTGATTTTAAATATATTACTACATACTGACAGAAGATGGTCATGATGTTGCTATGGTAACAAATTTATTTTAAATGCAATATTTATTCGTCCAAGCCTTAGTGTATTAACTAGACTGTGTTGTGCAGACTGTGACTGTGCTGAATTAACTTTTTTGCTCTCTACCAGGGTGAGCGAGGTGTACCTGGAGTACCTGGAGATGCTGGAGAGAAAGGAGAACCTGGTATTGGAATCACTGGACCCCCTGTAAGTACCTGTTCAACAATTTTAACTTAACAAACACTCTGCAATTAAGGGGATAGTTCACACAAAACAGAAAATGCAGTCATTTACTCACTCTCATGTTGTTCCGAACTTTCTTTTGTGGAACACAAAAGCTGAAATTTCAGTGTTCCACGCACAAAAATATGGTAAAGCTTCAAAAGAGTGTACAAGTCAAATGAACAACTGTTGTGGTAGTTTTTGTCAGAATTGGAGCTTGACAATAGCTTCATTCTGTTCCTCTGAGTCATACAGGTTTGCAATGACAATGACTTTTCACACAGAAATACACAGTCTGCATTATAATTAGTTCATCCCACATATTTCCCACAGACACAAGGTTCACACTATATAAAAGCTTTCCAAGTTGCTTTAGATTTTAGTGTTTTATGTTTTTTGCATATCAGACTGAAAACAATAATATGTATGGAGGGCTGTTTCTGCCACTGAATAAACAGTAAAAAAATAATTGTGACTTTTTTCTTGCAGTTTTGAATTTTTTGCTCATAATTGTGAGTTTATATCTCACAATTGTGACTTCTTTATAGTTTATATCTCACTATTCCTACTTTATATCTCACAATTGTCAGTCAAGTCAGAATTGTGAGATATAAACTCACAATTCTGAAAATATATCAGTCCTTTTTCCCCTCTCAGAACTGGACTTTATAACTCTCAAATGCAAGTTTATATCTTGCAAATTTATATATCATGGTTGTATAAACTTGCAGTTGCGAGAAAATAAGTCAGAATTGTGAAATAAAAAGTTGCAGTTTTTTTAATTCAGTGGCAGAAACGGGTTTCCATAAAGATGCCTGAAGTTATTAATAGAAAATGTATTTATTTGTTCATTTATTTATTTTCTGTAGGGTCTGATGGGACCTAAAGGGGAACCAGGAATTCAGGTAAAGGATTAATTAACATTCAAAAATCAAGAGTTGCATATACCCCAGGCATGTAAATGAGATATCATTGTAGGATAGTATACTTACACATTGGTATTACATATTTGTTAAGATATTAAACAAGTTAAACAAGTTAACACAGAGATTGAATCTAAAATGTGTTAAAGCAAGTGAATTCACTTAATAATTTTATTTTTTACAGGGTCCTCGTGGACCTCAAGGACCAGTTGGAACGGCAGGAATTATGGTGAGAAATGCATATTTTTTTTTAGTCCAAATTTGTCAAAAGGTGAACATATCAAAATATATTAGTATGAATTTGTATTAATGTATGAATTATTTTCTAGAAAGAAGTTATATCATTTTATATTATATATATCTTCAATATTATTATATTCATACATGTGTTCGTGTCTTGTTCTGAAAAGGGACCTCCAGGCCCACAAGGCAGACCAGGACCCCCAGGACCCCCTGGAGAACCGGTTCGTAATTTTTTATTTTTTTTTTTCACTAACATGCTGATATTAACGAAAGCCCATTTCTGCCACTGAATAAAAAAATGTAAAAAGTCATTGTGACTTTTTATCTCACAATTCTGACTTTTTTCTTGCAGTTGTGAGTTTACATCTTGCAATTCTGACTTTTTTCTTAGAGTAAATCTGGCATTTTCTCAAAATTGCATGAAGTGAATTTGCAATTGCTAGTTATAAAGTCAGAATTGTGCAATATAAACTTGCAACTGCAAGAAAAAAACTCAGATTAGTGAGATTTAAAATCACAATTCTGACTTTTTCTCAGAATTGCATAACTTGCAATTGCGAAGTATATTATAAAGTCAAAATTGTGGGATATGAACTCGCAAATGCAAGAAAAAACTTTAAACTCGCAATTCTGACTTTTTTTTCCTGCAAATTACGAGGTAAAAATTTGCAATTGTGAGTTATAAAATACAATTTTAAGGTAGGGAAAAGACTGATGGTTTCTCAGAATCGTGAGAATTATGATTGTGATCGTGAGAATTGAGTTTAAATCTCACAATTCTGACTTGCAATTGTGAGGGAAAAAAAACCTTTGAATTGCAAGATATAAACTTTTTTACAAAGTTTGTGTTTCACAATTCTGACTTTTTAACTCGCAATTGCGAGTTTATATCCCACAAATTATAGATATTGCCTTTTTCTGGAAATTTCCTGGAAACATAAAGTTAATATCCAGTTACACACAATATGTGCAGCTGTTCTGATTATTTTTGCTCTGCTAATGAAAATAATTGGATTACGATATTGCATTCCATGGGGAATAAAATAGATATTTGTGTTTGTATTACACCTCATTTTCAGATGTTGTATCTAATGCTTCTCTAAATGGTTCTTTTTCAGACAGCACTACCTATTGTTGGAGACATGGGGACATTACTGAAGGTACTGTTCCATCAGCTCTCTGTCCTCCTGTGCACTTCTTGGATGCTGACATTAATAGTATGAATTATGATGAACAGAGCTAAAAAAAAAATAAATAAATAAAAGATGCTGAATTTATAGCTAGGTCTCTTGCACCCAAAAAGTTTCCTTTGAGATGCATATCAGCAAGACTTTTGCAGACTTTGAAACCTGACATCTCAAACCGAAGGTGTTTAAAAAATCTATTTAAAACTCTGTTCCCTTCAGACAGATTGTGTGTGGATCTTAAGACAGATCTTACCCCATGTAACCTAGAGGAAGCATTTTTTTTCCTCTATTAAATCGGAAGATTTCAGAAACATTGCCTTTCCTATTATACACAATATTTTAGCAACAAAAAAACAAATGGCAGAATATAGCCAGAGGGCATATAAAGCCCAATTTTATCTGAAATTGCTCTAAAGAACTTTTTAAGGCTGTTGTAAATGATTTAAATGTCTGCTCTATTGCTTTCAAACTCTTTGTATTTGTATATATTCAGCACAGAAACATTCTTTTAACTTTCACTCTTTGCTTTCTCTTTAATTCCTCCTTATAAGTACGTTCTGTTCTGTCTTCCTCCTCCACTGCTCTTTATGTTTCTGTTCTGGGCATCATGCACTCATGTCTATGTGACTGAAGAAACTTCTGACAAGATAAATGCCAATTTGCTCCAATACTGACGCAGTGAGATTCTTAGGACTGAACTGTCAACCACAACAACACGCAGAGCTACTTACAGTAGCTTGTGTACTGTAATTTATCTCTGGTTTGGATTTGATGTGACTTGACGCACAAAGAAAACAGAATGCATCACTTAAATATCAAAAGAAAAAGCATGTTTGTGCGTATATTTCTATATTTATATATATAAGCAGCTTAAAAGGTTATAAAAATTGTCAGTACAGCATGTCAAACATTTAATTCTGTGACTCTTTTCAGAGAAAAGCTGTAGATTTTAGTTTCTATTTTTGTATAGAAACCTTTTCCAGTTATGCAGGATATATTATCATTCACTGTTTCTGAACTAGAGCAGCTCTGACATTCTGTCGAACATCTAACAAAATTGTAATTGTTGGGTGAAATATTCCTTTAAATAAATGTTATTTAGTGAAGCTTACAGTTTTATGTTGAAATGTAAAAATGTCAAAGCACTCAGGTCAGGCGTTCTGCCTGTTGAAGCTCTTTTTGAATTTGTGTACGAATTCTCTTTTCTTCTCTAATGTTAAACCTCCACTGCTATATCGGTCACATGCAATTTGCTAATTGTCAGTCTTACACAAAGAACGCAAATATAAATGTGGTTCCTGAATCGCCCTGCACTTATTGAGCAGGTCGCACTAATGCACTAGTAAATTGCTACCTTCAGAGACATGCTGTACGAAAAGTGCATCCAATGTGAAATGTCAACGCAATCCTTGCGACCCATTACGGTAAACCACTGATTACGCTTCACGGGTATACAGTTTCACTCTTAAAGAGCAGAAGAGAAAAAGGTTGCTTACTTAGCCCCCGAGTTTCAAAACCGCTTTTGAAAGCACCTTCGCTTCTGCTTTTCCTGCTTCTCTCTCTATATCAGCAGGCAAATGTATTGAGGTGAATGCATCAGGTTGCCAAGGTTAAAATCTGGGAAAAAAGGCTTTAGGAAAAAAACTGTGCTTTCCTAATGCATGCCTTTTATCAAGTTTTCTGCCTGTGAGTTGTTTGTATCTCTGGGTTTGACCTTTAGGGGTTTTTAGCAGTGTGCAAAGGTAGATTGCCACGCCATATGTGTCTCTGCAAACTGGTAAAAGCATAAATCCAGATGGGCAAACATAAATCTTACACAGGTGCAATAAAGGTCAGTATACAGAAGCAGATAAATCTGTGTAGAGCTCATGAACACAAATAAGGACGTTAGAGTCTGTTTAGTGTTTTTCCACAGTAGGACTGAGGTAAACGATGCCATGTTTTACTTCAGTTGTCTGTTAGGAGAAATGAGATGGAGGTAAAATTATTCCTTCTTAATAATATTTTGGAATATCTGCTATAAAATTATAATGAAGCATTTATAACATACACTGTCGTTCAAAACTTTGGGATCAGTAAGTGTGTTTTAAAGTCTTTTTCGCTCTTCAAGCTGTATATATTTGATCAAAAATACAGAAAAAACTGTAATATTGTAAAATATTATTGCAATTTAAAACAGTGGTTTTCTATTTTAATATACTTTAAAATATAATTTATTCCTGTGATGCAAAGCTGAATTTTCATCAGGCTTTACTCCAGTCTTCAGTGTTACATGATCCTTCTGAAATCATTCTAATATTTTTTTTTTGTAACCCGTGATGTTTTTTTCAGGATTTTTTGATGAATAAAATGTTAAAAACAACAGCATTTATTTAAAATAGAAATCTTTTGTAACAATATACATTACCATTCAAAGTTTCAGGTCAGTACATTTTTTCTTTCTTTCTTTGTTTAAAAGAAATTAATACTTTTATTCAGTAAGGATGTGTTAAATTGATAAAAAGTGATAGTCAAGACTTATATTGTTAGAAAAGATTTCTATTTTCAAGAAATGTTGTTCTTTTGAACTTTTATTCATTAAATAATCCTGAAAAAAGCATCACAGGTTCCAAAAATTATTAAGCAGCACGACGATTTCTGAAGGCTTGTGTGATACTGAAGACTGGAGTAATGGCTGATGAAAATTTAGCTTGCATGACAGAAATAAATTATATGTTAAAAATATATTAAAATAGAAAATTGTTATTTCAAATTGCAATAATATTTCATAATATTTCTATTTTTTTCTTTATTTTTGTTTAAATAAATGAAACTTTGAGCATAAGAGACACCTTAAAAAAACATTAAAAATCCAAAACGTTTGGATTGCAGTGTAATTATAGAAATATCACTTATCAAAATGACAAAATGTCATCCATGTCAAGGTGAAGTTGAATCATCTGTAAATTTTTAAATCATTTTAAATTAAAATCTAAAGATGAATGAGAAAAAATAATTTAAACATGCCATACCATTTCAGATCTTTAATTTGTTGCATATTATTCACATTTTTACTTAAGGACTTTAATATTCAGCTAAATAGTTTTTATATATTGTATACTAATATTTTATTTTAATATTACTGTTAATTGAGCAACTGACACAATTTTAGCATCTGATACAATTTAGTCCACAAAATATATGTCTGTGCTATCGTTTTTGCTTACTTTTAATAATTGTTTTAGACCAATCATTAACTTTTTTATACATTGGCAAAACACTTAGATGTATGATGTGTGTTTAATGTAAAGCTCATTTTACCTGCCAAATTTTAGTTTGATATGCTTAATTTTTTCATCTGCATCATTTAATCATATGCAGCTGTATATGAAGGGTCTTTTCTGAATATGTGGACCTTAAAAAAAGCTTAATTTTGAGATGTGTTGCACCCTGAGCTTATCTGAACAGAAGGAGAAAGAGATTAAAAGAGAGAAAGTCAGTTATCTTCACCTTACATTGTGTATTTGTGATTTTGGCAGAACGCCTGCAGTGTGTGTCAGACCAGAGTACCAGGATTGCCAGGGCAGAAAGGTGAAAAAGGTTCCCTTGGAGCTCCAGGTATCCCAGGAATGGATGGAGAAAAGGTAAAAATGGCTGTGAACACATTTAATCTCTTTACTAATTAATATTCTGTTCCTCCACCTGAGATTCGCTCGCACTGATTGCTGTCATCTTTTCTGGCTGATGTAATAAATGATTTGTTTATAAATGGCACCGTTGTGGACACAAATACACCAGACGTTTCTGCAGTCCAGTTATTTGACATGCATGCTTGTATAACAGAGTTATACAAGAGCTTTAAAAAGTATTAAAATGTATGTGTGGCACTGTATTAGATAACAACAAAAACTGCAAATTAATCAGCATTTGCAAACAATGATGCTTGACATTTTCTCAGAATTAATTGTACTTTTCTGGGCTGCAATTACAAGAACTTGAAATGTTTTGCTTGCAAAACTACATGACCTCGCCTTCTCGTTCTTTCATTAATTTCGCTTTGTTTGAACTTTGTTTATTTAATGTAATGACAGTCATACATTAAAAGATATTTCACCAAAAAATGAAAATCACCTTATGATTTACGCACCCTCAAGATCACTCACCCTCCTAGGTGTCTTTCAAATGAAAACAATCTGAGTTACATTAAAAAAAATGTCCTTGCTCTTCCAAGCTTTATAATTGCAGTGAATGGCTGTTGAGATTTTGAAGCCAAATAAAGTGCATCCGTCCATCATAAAAAGTAATCCACACATCTCCAGGGAGTAAATAAAGACCTTCTGAAGAAAATTGATGCATTTGTGTAAGAAAAATATCTATATTTAAAACTTTATAAACCATAATCTCTAGCTTCTGCTAACTGTACATGCATACATGAGAGAGTTGCGTTCCAGCGGTGTGGAGTACTTTTTATGATGGATGGATGCACTTTATTGGACTTCAAAATCTCAACACCCATTCACTGCCATTATAAAGCCTCGAAAACCTAGGGCATTTTTTTGTATAAAGCATTCATCTGAAAGAAGGAAGTCATATAAACCTATGATGGCTTACAAGTGAGTAAATCATGAGGTAATTTTCATTTATGAGTTAACTATCCCTTTAACTGTGTCCTAAGTGCTCAAATACTTTCCTGGGCCACTGTACTGTACATTCTGTGGATTTGGCTCCTTATGTTCTATGTTGGCTTCGACAGGGGGATCAGGGTCTTCGCGGCCCAGCTGGTAATCCCGGAAAAGAAGGTCCGAAGGTAAGCCGCCCTAAATCAGAGATTAGAGAAGAGAATCGTGTGATTGGCAGACACATGAGCCCCAGATACATCCACAGTCTTCCCTTTAGCTGTAATTCTGAAAGTACATTTCCTCTGTTACAAGAAGTCAAATATATTATATATGGTGCAACAATTATAACAAAAAATGGTTTGCTTACTGTACAGCGAGACATTCCGTGACAGGCAAGAATTCAGGCCGGAGATACGCATTAATAATGTATGAGAGCATTCTTAGAGAGAAACTAAATCAAGAGAGTGTGTTTCCTGTCTCAACGATTGTTCATCTGTTTCATCATCATATAGGGAGTGAAGGGTGAGAGAGGCTTTCCTGGTCCAATGGGGGACAAGGGTGATGAGGTGAGTTATCAGAATTACACGGTGCATTGCGACAAAGCTAAACTGATCCTGTTACAGTTAATGGAGTTGTGTGATGAGTCATAGTTGACTGCTATACTGTTGCTCCAGACACTTTATTTTCCAGACTGTGCGTCTGAAGTGATTTTATTTGTTTGAGTAGATTGCTGTCTGCAAAGGTATTTAAATAAACTGCTGGCATTTATATCATGCGGCAGCATTTTAGTGCCACGTTAAAAAATAAAAAAAATCTAAAATTATGAGATTAAAGTCATAATATTTTGAGAATAAAGTCGAAATGTTTCAAGAATAAAGTCGAAATGTTTCAAGAATTAAATAGTAGAAATTAAAGTTATAATATTTTGAAAGTATAGTCTATATTGCGCATGGAATTATTAGCAGAAATCATACCATGTGCCATACTGTATGCTTGGAAATAATATTTAATGTCTGTGATTGCATTCGTTATTTGTAGTTCAACAGCCACCCAATAATAGCAATAAGCTTTGTGCTTTTGGTATTTTTAATATAAAACAAAGTCTCAGCTTTCAAAACCAGTTTTATAGCGAAATAGAAATGATGTGTCTTACAATAATGTGTTTTTTTAAGCTCTTTAATGTGGCGTGACAGATCAATGTATTCACGCTCTTTTCTTTGTGACAGTTCCACCATCTAATCCACAAAAACATCTTTGGCGTTCAACCCTTCATTCCTTATATGTATTTAAATAAAAACAACAAAACGTTGTAAAGGTTGAAGTGGGCTCCAACTTAAGAGAAGTTATATTGTTGTCTTTTCTGAGGTGTATAACATTAAGTGACTATTCATACGCTGTTTTATTTACAGTATAATACAGAAAATGATTGGACATAATATTTATCGTCTTCCATTCTATATTTGCAGTGCACCAGCCACCCTGTAACTGCTATAATTTTGTGCTTTGTTACTTTTATTATAACACAGCTCAGCTTTCAAATTGTCAATTTTATCACGAAATACAAATTATACGTTATTCATCTTTTTTTCAAGAGAATAGCGAGATATAAAAGTGAAAACATCAGAAGGCATGAACAAAAAGAGTATAGCCTAATTTAATGAAACGAATATCTAATTATTGTAATCAGAAAGATGACTAATTCACATGATGCTTAAACTGAAGCAAATACAGCCATCTGTTGTGCCACGTCAAAGAGCATGAAAAACACATTATTGTAAAACATATTGTTTGTATTTCAATATAAAACAGAATTTAAAAGCTGAGACTTTGGAATTTCGGTACTCCCAATATCTGGGCCATTTGCTTGCACAATAGGCTGATGTCCTTTCAAAATATTCTAACTTTAATCTTGTGATTGCTACAGATTTTCGTAATTTTGAGTTTTTTCTCAAAATATTTAGACTTTATTCTCGAAACATTTCGACTTCATTCTCGAAACATTTGAACTTTGTTCTTGTAATTTCGACTTTATTCTCAAAATATTTTGACTTATTCTCAAAATATTTTGGCTTTGTTATTGTAATTTCGACTTTATTCTCAAAATATTATGACTTTAATTTCATAATCTTAGATTTATTTTTTTTTTTTTTAACGTGGCACTAAAACGGCATCGTAATATAAGTTAATACCATAAGTTTATGTCCAATATTTTGTTTTGTACTCATTCGCATTTGAAACTATGCTAACATAGTATAGAAATACAGTATATTTTGCTTCTCCCAGACAGTTGGACCAGTGGATTTTCATTTTAAAAAAAGTGTTTCATTTTATTGTTGTTGAAATTGATTGCTCAGTTGATTGGTCCAGAGTTAGAGATTGCATTATCACACAGTTCAATCAGTGATTACTATAATATTTCTTTTCTTTTCTTTATTTATTTATATTTATTTATTTATTATTGTGCTCTCTGTGATCTGATGTTCTTTCTTCCCAGGGATCCCCAGGTGTGCCAGGATTGCCTGGATCTACAGGCCGTATGGGTCCTCAGGTCAGAAGCTTCTAACAAAATAAATGCTTTATGATTATGATACTATATGGCGGCTAATTTAGTTCCTTGGTAATCTTTTTTCCCCCTGCGATGTGTCTATTTAAAATTATCCTCTGCGTTTAGGGACTTATTGGCAGACCAGGACCTGCTGGGCCCCTAGGACCAAAGGGAGAACGGGTAAGCATAATCAAAAGATAATTTCTGCTTTAAGATTTTACAGTAAGTAAACCTTTAAAAAAGATATTAAAAAGATGTTATTTCAAACCCAGACATATTATAATTGTTTGTGGAGATTTTTGCAAACTGTTCATGCTATAGAGATGGATCATTTCAAGTGCGAAAAGAGCAACAAATTAAAATTTGTACCATTTCTATCAGAAAATGTTCATGTGATCTCAGAAGACCTGAAATACAGTGCGAATTGACCACTTTAAAATGGATAATTTTGTGTTTGACTTAAAGTTTTACAGGTTTAGCACAAGATGAGTCTAAGTATATATATATATATGTATTTATTTTTAGATTTATTTAAAATGTTTATTAATGTTTATAATCTTAAATGTTATGTTTAAATATTCTACAGTTATATTCAACTGAATTTCAGAGTGGGGTAAAAACAAAATGTAAGGCACATCTTTTCATCTTTTCCAAACATTATAATTCTTTGACCCATCTGCATCTGTATGAGTCACACACACTGCCTGATAAATGGCTAGGGCAGTACTCTCACAAACGGTTAGTGGGAGATAGTGAATATGCTGCTCGATGTGTTCGACGAGCTGGTGGTGTGCCCTGCAGTGTCCAGATATGCACTAGAAAGGCAATAGAGGCATTTTTCATCGGTTTTCATCAGTTGGTTGGCTCCACTGAGAGCCAACCCAATAGAGCCAAGGGGCACAGAGTCTTTCCTCAAAACTTCTGAATGCTCTATCTGAAACCTGTTATTATTCACACCATTTGCTAACACTGCAGTGTGGCGTTAACCCTGACCCTCAATGCAATCACATACTTTGTTTGGAGAGGCAGTTTGTGTTAAGCATGTAAAGAAAAGAAATGCCTTTTTGTTCCAGGGCAGCGAAGGACCGCAAGGCAGACCCGGACCTCCTGGACCTCCTGTAAGTTCTGAATTGAAGTGTGCATTTTCTATGCCACTAGGAATTGCAAACGTAATTGCAAAAATAATTAATGCTTTCCAACAGGTTTCTATAACTCTTCCAAATGTCTGTCATCGGTTGCCAAACAGATAGCTCTGCCCCAATCTAGCATCATATGGTTGGAGTTTTAAAGGGGTCATCGGATGCCCATTTTTTACAAGCTGATATGATTTGCTAGAGTCTTAATGAGAAGTCTATGATATATTTCAGTTAATTTCTCAGTGGTAGTGTAAAAACACCCTTTTTACCTTGTTAAAATCAGCCCTTTTCAGAGCGAGTCACTTTTTTGCATTTGCCTTTAAATGCTAATGAGCTCTGCTCGCCCCGCGAGTATTTTTAACTTTAGCCGCATTAAGCTGTGAAATATGTGGAAATCTTTGCTAATTTTTATCAAGTAAGCGTTGGAATAACTTTTGACCAACAATATGGCAAAGCTTTTTTGTACATATATGTGACCCTGGACGACATAACCAGTCATAAGTAGCACAGGTATATGTATATGTAATAGCCAACAATACATTGACAATACAGTCAAAATTATCGATTTTTCTTTTATGGCAAAAATGTATTAGGATATTAAGTAAAGATCATGTCCCATGAAGATATTTTGTAATTTCCTACTGTAAACATATCAAAACTTCTTGTTTGAGTAGTAATATGGATTGCTCAGAACTTTATTTAGACAACTTTAAAGATGATTTTCTCAATATTTTGATTTTTTGCTTTGCACCCTTACATCAATGGAAAGCTGATGTATAAGATGATGTATAAATCTCAATTTCCAAAAACTGACCCTTATAACAGGTTTTGTGGTCCAGGGTCACATTTACTTTTTAAAAAAGAAAATTATTTTTTTCTGACATTTGTATTCCAAATGTCAGGCTTTACAAGAGTTAAAGGAGGGACCAATACAGGTTCAGCAGCCTGCATAACCATGTGTCTGTCGTTTCAGTAAACGTGAAATCTGCAAAATCTGTTTTCTTCAACACTCCAACTCATTTCAAACATGCATAATGAAATGAAAAATTAAAATGTGTACAGTATGCAATGCTCGAACACATTAAATTGACAGCCATAATTTCATAACCAATTCAATGACCCAAGAAATGCAAACAAAATGCCAATTTTGGGCTCATATTTAGTTTGTTTCCCCTGCAGTTTTGTAGCCTGGTTAATGATAAATCAGGAGAAAAATCTCATTAACTTATATTTGAGGGAGAAGCCTATGACATGCCTGGAAACCTTAAGTCATATTGATTTTACCAGGTTATTTTGACCAATAAGCAACCACCTAGCAACATTCAACAAACCTGAACTTGTTCTTTTCAGGGTGTCCCATATGCAGAGGGAAATGGGATGAGCAGTCTCTATAAGCTTCAGGTAAAACTTTCACCTGATACTAAAACACACTCACAGTATTTTATTATGTAGTTGTATTGATTATATTGTTCATATTTTAAACTGTAGTAATCGTTTTTATGATTTACAGAATGGAGCGGCTAACACGGGTCAACCCGGACCACCAGGGCCCCCGGTATGTGTTGTATTTTTTTTAAATGATCTCCAACTTAAAAGAAATATTTCAGTTGTTGCACTTTTAATGAAGTTTAAATGTCAATACACAAAGAAGCTACATTGATTTGGGAATCTGTGTTCAGTTTATCTGCTGATTTTAAGAGTTTTACACAGCACGAATTGAAGAACGGATCACGGCCACACAGACTCGAATCTGAAACTCAGACAAGGACAGTAGCCCAAAGGGAGAGAGGCAAAACAAACCCGTCACACATAGTCAACAAAGTAGCTGCTTGTAAAGAAGAGGTAATTGAAATGCAGTGCTTTAACAGGACAAAAAAAAGAAAGGAACACATATAAAAGAGCTTTTCTGCCTTGGCGGAATCATCCGATTAGCTTATCAACGTAGCGACACGCACACTTATCGAGTCTCTATGTAATGTGTCCTTCCTCTCCATGAAGAACAAGAGTGTATTCCCTCCTGGGCCATCTTTACCAGACCGCCCAAAACTCTGAAAAAATGCTAAACCCTTATCAGCAGGTCTGAAGGAGGACACTCTCCAATCTCCCTCCTCACTGCGATAGACTCAAGGAGCTGCTTACAAGTCCCTCAGGGTGCTTTGTTTCGGTTTATCCTCAGCTGAACCCATTCCGAGTGGGACGTGACACCTCCTATTGACGTGCCGCAGCTGGAGGAGACCACACTTAGACAAAGCACACTTAAACTTTGATTGAACTTGATTTGAACAATCAAAACGCTTGTGATTGTGAGAACGTGTGATGTGACAGGGTTGTGTCAGCATGCAGAGTCATGATGTATTAGCTCACGGGTGTGCTAAAGAGTAAAATTAGCTTTTAAATGTAATATTCAATCTTGTTTTATTGGGGGAAATAAGGTAAATTGAAGGCACTCTTGGCTGTCATCTCAAAAAAGTGGTTCAATTTGCCTCAATTCACTTTAGTGTTTTTGTTTTATGTCTAATGCAGCTCTGTTTAGGCTGTGTTCCAGAACCTAGCATGCTTTATCACTATCTACCATCTACAAAGGCAGCATTCGAAGTGTTACTGAACCTCACAAGTGATTTAAACTCTACATAGGCATAAACAGTGACTCATGCACAGCGCACATAATGCCTTAATCGTTAGATAGACCATTTAGAATTTAGTTAAGGATGCCTTAAAAATCCTATTTCATTTGATGAATTTAACCTGAGGTACTGCATTTAAATAATTGAGGCAGCAAATGGGAATTCAGAATTGTAATTCATATTGTAATTTGAATTAAATTTGTTAACCTGCACCACCTTTTCAACAAAGAAAATCAAAAATATAGTTGCAAGCAGCAATCACAGGGTTTTAAGCACTTTAGGGCATTTAAGCACATGTTATTCAGTACATATTATTTAGCGAGCCTATAACCACCTAAATTAATGATTTAAAATCATTTTTGGCAGGTAATTTACCATAGAAATATGATGTTTTTTAACGTTTCTGACTTATATTGTCAGCCGTGGTCCAATCTGCCTAAAACTTGGCATGCTTGTTTAGAAATGCCTCATCATGTTTTGTGAAGTTTTGAGTTTTCGTTTAGGCTTTATAGGCTTTTGGGCAGTTTTGGACAGGTCTCTTTTCTAAATGGCCCCATTATAGATTCCCAAAGGGTAAATTTCAACATCAACAATTACTGACCTAGAGAGTCCAGAGAATTTTACTGCAGTGTTTTTTTTTCCAGAATGAGCAAAAAACCTAGGACTAGTTTGCAAAAGTAGGTTTTTAACATTTTCTCAGTCATTAAACAAACAGTTTGATTGACAGCAGTGTTTATAAAGGCCAAGTTGAGGAATGAGGAGGTCAGTCATGTGATACGATATCATGGGTGAAAAACTGTGCAATATACAACCGTTTACGCCCTTGAAAAATGTAATATCTTTCACATTTCTCACAGACCTTTAGGGCTGTGAGTCTAAAGGCTCACAGAGTTTCGTTCCGATCGACCTCTGTTAAGCTTGTCAAATAAGTGCTCAAAGTCCATCGGCCTACCGCGGCCATGTTTTTTGAGACATGCAAATGTCCTTATAGCCACTTGTGGAACTTTGGACCAAGACTGTGCGTACCAATTTTCATGTCGATAGGACAAACAGCTGCATAGTTATGGTAGTTTTAATGTTTTTTTCCCTCTTATAGCGCCACCAAGTGGCCAAGCTCTGGAACTTTTTTCACGTGACCTCAGGTTCAGCTCTTACATGCGCATTGTGAGTTTGACAAAAATATCTTATTCCGTTCAAAAGTTATAGCGGTTTTAGTAAAAGCAAGAGAATCTTCCCACACTGGTTTGGTTCCGATCGGGAGAAAAACCTAGGACTAGTTTACAAAAGTAGGTTTTTCAAAAAATGCAAAATACCCGAGGCATGCGTTTTTGTCAGGCCGATTGGGGCAAGCCTAGGTGACATTGTAGACTGCATGAGTACTACCATCCCTCCAAGTTTCAGGCCTCTACAACTTACAGTTTGTTTTTCATGATCAGTTTTATGTGGAGATTGCTGATCCTTGGCCATTCTAACAATTACAATAGAGTTTCAGCGCTACGCGCTTGAACCCGTAATGAAATGCGTAACCAAACTAAAATAGTTACAGTCATGCCTAACAACGCCCCTTAGCTGTTATAAATTCACCGTAAACCTCGGCTTCATGGGGCTTATTGCTTTTATAAAACAGTTATTTCATATACGTAGTAAGGTTTCACAAAATAAAACAGAGCAAATCATTTGTAATGATATTAATAAAAACATTATTCTTCCAACAAACAATGTAGTTCCTCAGAAATGGTTGTGGTTGCAACAAAGTGGTTGCTGAGTAACATACAGACATAAACAAAGGTGTATGTTTGTAGAGTACAGCTTCGAACGTGACTCAACCAAAAAGTATCAAGTACCGGAACTAGCTGTTTTATGAAAAAATAATATCAGTGATTAGTTTTTTAAGTTGTACATATTTCCTTAAAGCTACACTTAAAATGCAGGTGCTCAACCACAAAAAGTTGCAAAAAAGATCAAAGTTGGCACAATACAGCTCCAAAAGTAGAAAGATATTTATTTGTGTTCTCACCACAGGTGACATTTTGAGGCTAAAAGTTTTATGAAAAGCTTTTAGGCTTGAAATGTCACCTGTGGTGAGAACATAAATATTTTTCTACTTTTGGAGCTTTGGTGTGCCAACTTTGATCTTTTTTTTTTTTGTGAATATTTATGAACATTTTGAACAAAATTGGCAAAATTAATATCTCTGAGTTGGCTGAAGAACTTGTTTACTGAACTGAGTTAATGTTTCTAATTAGTTTCTACATATGAATTATTGATATATTCTGCGTATTTAGTCAGTCATAGTGTAATTACTTGTCACAAACTTCCTAACATTTCTTGTGTGACTTCAGTTTCTTTGAATTACAACCCAGTAAATTCTACTTCCTGTCATACCAGTTAAACTCCCTTGAAAACGTTGCCAGTTCAATTCAAATTCACACTCATGAAATGCAAAAGATCCGATTCTGAAATTCTGAATTGTGCTGTACCCTGTTAGATTGACAGCTCACTAGGCTTTAGAACAGAATCCTCTCAGCATAATTCCCTCGTGGCTCTTTTGTTTGACACTTGATTGTGTTACTGTTTGACAGCAAGTCTAAGCAGATGTCATCCAACTAATTACACAGATCGGATTAATTGATAGCACACATAAGAGTAAGGTCAAATAAGGTCAGTTTCACAAGCTAATTCTGTGCTTTTCTTTTCCAGGGGCCCAAAGGAGATGAAGGCAGGATGGTGAGTGTTGTGTTGCTGTGATTTGTATTGAATGGTCCTCTGCCCTTCTATGCCTCTGGATTGAGAGAAACAGGTCTGGCCAGCACTTGCTTTCTGGCTAGTCTCCATTAATCACAGCTCCTGGCTCAGAAGTAGCCTGAGAGCAGCCGAGCACGACAGTTTAGTTACACAGCATTCTCAACAACAAAAGGAGTGATCAGGAACGGCGCCTAAATCAAATTGTCGCCGCATATTTCTCTGCCTGTGGGAGATGTTGTGAGCGCGGCACATGCACGAATGCACATGCGCGATGGCGACGGATCTCTACAATAGCAACAATGCAGCTCCAGCAGCCAAAAAGCTGGCACTTCCCGTTCTCACGGGTGCAATTTTGATATTTTTTATTGTTTCTTTTTTTGCAAAACGATTTTTCAGCGGCATGCTAATTTGACATTTGAATAAATGGTCCCAGCAGTCTCCCGGCACCACGCTAGAATTGCCCCCATCTGTCTCCAGTCGATTCTCTTTCTGGTCCCATGTAGGTCTGCACTCTGTTATACATGGCAATCTACACGTGCGACAATTACTGCCGCAATCCGTCTCGGTGGCGAGGCCCGTTAACGCGGCGCCCGCTGCTGTCCGTCAATAGCGACTGAGCCGTGAGACGAACGTAATATACGATGCTTGTATGCAGATTTTTCAGCGCTCCACAGACGGGTTCGGTACGGGGAAGCGGCCAATCACTTGGGGTGAATTACAAGCTGCTCTGTTTGCTGCGAAGTATGTGTGATTTATTAACACGGCAGGCTAAATGAAAATGGAAGGAGGAAAGTAAATGCTTTGTCAGGATGGTAATGCGACAGAATTAGAGTTAACTCGACGCACTTGTCAGGATGACGATAAATATGCGGGTTTTAATTGAAATAATCAGTGACATGCTGGAAAAATGGCGTTCGGTGTTTGTTGAGCTGCTAAAATACATTACACAACCAGCTACACCGTTGTGATCTGCTCCATCAGTCGCTTTGACCTGGAAATACATTTTGAGTTTCCTCTGAAGGAAACAGAAAAATCACAGCATTCTAAAGATTTTTTTTCTGCTCCAAACGGTTGCTGTAATATCATCTTTTAAGAGTATTCTTATGGCCCCGGGGTTTGTTTTTTATTGTATATATGTTTAATTCTTTTATTTTTTATTAAATATGTATATGAAGGTAACATTAAATTTGATTTGGAAACTTTTACCATGCTTTCATCATTTAGTTTTACTACTTTTCAAATATCTTTATGCATAGATTTGATTGTTTTACTTTTGTCCCAGAGCAGGAATATCCAGCTAATCTATCATAAAAAAATATATAAATGTTACATTTTGAAACTACTTTAATATAAATGAAAAGTGAAAATAAACCATTTCAATATTTGTGTGAAAATCCTGGATCGTGCAACACAATGTAATGGCTGCTGAAAATTCAGATTTGTCGTCATACGGAAAAATTACATATTAAAATGTATTGAAATAGAAAATATTTATTTTTAATTGTAATAGTAACACTTTTTAACACAGTTAACGTTAGTTAACTTTCACTTTTACTTTCACTTTAACTGCAGTAGTTAACATGAACTAAGAATTAAAGTCTCTACAGTATTTATTAATCTTCAGCATTTAGTAATGCATTGTTAAAATCACAAGTTGTATTTGTTAACATTAGTTAATGCATTGTAAACTAACCTGAATAAACAATGATTAACTGTTTTTATTAACAAACATTACCAAAGATTAATAAATAGTGTAATAGATGTATTGTTCATTGTTTGTTCGTGTTATATAATACAAACTAATGTTAACAA
The DNA here is from genome assembly GCA_012976165.1 of Labeo catla. Classification (NCBI taxonomy): domain Eukaryota; kingdom Metazoa; phylum Chordata; class Actinopteri; order Cypriniformes; family Cyprinidae; genus Labeo; species Labeo catla. Next base: position 532,552 of record VONZ01000358.1, read on the forward strand.
ATGACACCTTATTGTAAAGTGTTGCCATTGTAATATTTCACAAAACAGCTTTCAGATGATGTATAAATCTCAGTTTCGAAAAATTGACCCTTATGACTGGTTTTGTGGTCCTGGGTCACAAATATTGGAAAACATGTTGTTGTGTAATAGTAAGTTTTAATTTATCCCAAAATTTCCACCACAAAAAAACAACTGTGCGCCGATAAAGTTTTATTTTCGTATTTATTCATTTATTTCCATTTGCAATTTTTTATTTTTATTTTCTTTTATTTTTTAATTTAATTTAATTGTATTTTTATTTACTTTTACTTTTCTTGTATTTAAAGAATTCTCTTATGCTCATCAAAGCTGCATTTATTTGATCAAAAATCCAGAAAAAACAGTAATATTGGGAAATATTATTTGATGTAAAATAACTGTTTTCTATGTAAATATATTTTAAATTGTAATTTATTCCTATGATACAAAGCTGAATTTTCAGCATCATTACTCCAGTTTTCAGTGTCACATGATTCTTCAGAAATCGCTCTAATATGCTGATTTATTATCAGTGTTGAAAACAGTTAAAATATACTAATTATTAATATTTTTTGGAACATGGTTTTTTTTTTTTGGTTATTTTATGTTTGTTTGTTTTTTTTCTTTTCAAATTCTTTAATAAAAACGTAAAAGCACTTATTTCAAACAGAAATCTTTTGTAACAATATAAACTACCATTTAAAAGTTTGTGGTCGGTAAATTTTTTTTTTTTTTTTTAAATAAATTAATACTTTAATTCACCAAGAATGTGTTAAATTTATGAAAAAGCGATAGCAACGACTTGTATTGTTACAAAAGATGCTGTTCTTTTTAGCATTTTATTCATCAAAGAATCTTGAAAAAAGAATCACAGGTTCCATAAAAATATTAAGCAGCACAACTGTTTCCAACATTGATAATAAAAGTAATAAATCAGTGTGGTAGAATGATTTCTGAAGGATCATGTGACACTAAAGACTGAAGTAATGGCTGATGAAAATTCAGCTTTGTATAACAGGAATAAATTATATTTTAACATATTTTAAAATGGAAAACCATTATTTTAAACTGTAATAATATTTCACAATTTAGCTGTTTTTTCTGTATTTTTGATCAAGTAAATGCAGCCTCGATGAGCATAAGAGAATTCTTTAAATATATATATGTATATGTGTGTGTGTATATACATATATATATATACACTACCGTTCAAAAGTTTGGGGTCAGTACATTTTTATTGTTTCTTTTTTTTTTTTTTTTTAAGAAATTAATACTTTTATTCACCAAGGATGTATTAAGTTAATAATTAAAAGTTTATTAAAAGTTAATAATAAATAATATACATTGTTATAAAATATTTATATTTTGAATAAACGCTGTACTTTTTAAACTTGTTATTCATGAAAGAATCCTGAAAAAAAAAATCACAGGTTCTAAAAAATATTTGGCAGCACAACTGTTGATATTATCCAACACTGATCATTCTAATAATAAATCCGCATATTAGAATGATTTCTGAAGGATCATGTGACACTTAAGACTGGAGTAACAGCTGATAAAAATTCAGCTTTTCATCACAGGAATAAATTCTATTAGTATGTTAAAAGAAAAAACATTATTTTATATTGTAAAAACATTTTTCAATATTACTGTTTTTTTTCTATATTTTTAATCAAATAAATGCAGCCTTGATGAGCATAAGAGACTTCTTTAAAGACTATTACAAGTCTTACTGACCCCAAACTTTTGAACGGTAGTGTGTGTATATATATATATATATGTGTGTGTGTGTGTGTGTGTGTGTGTTTGTATACTTGTTTGTTTGTTTTGAAATTGAGGCAAATTTGACAGTTTGAAATTCAAGACTTTGTTTAATCAAAATTAAGATTTTTGCATTTCTCTCTGAACGACTTGACTTCCAGTAGTGACTTTCAGTCCAAAATTCTTCAATTTGCATTACAGAAAAAAACGGTTATTAGTTTTCCTGAAACAATTAGTGAAATCACTTCCTAACTCCTGACACACACACACAGACTTTCACGCATGACGTTGTCCGTGCTGAGCTGGAATGTGTTTCTTTTATTCCAGGGTGAGCCGGGGCTGATGGGATTACCAGGTCTAGAGGGGCTGCCAGGTGCTAAGGTAAGCGCGTTTGAATGAATCGTGTCACTGGACGCTCTCTCACCCTGTCTGAGTGTCCCAGATTACACACCGCTTTCAACAGCTCAACCAGCCGTTCCACTCTGTACCTTCACGATTTGACATGACATTGCAGTTTTGGTTTGTGCGAGTGTGTGTGTTTGACAGACAAAGAGATGGAGGATGGTGCATAGACATTCATAATTGATTCAAGCATTGTTAGTATTCTAATTTCACCACAGCGCTTAGTAAAAGCCCTCGAGAATTCAAGAGAAAGACCATGAATACGAGAATACTAGTGAGGGTAGAAATAATAGGCTTCATTAAATCAAGCCCACAGAATGGTCCAGACCCCCCCCTCCCAACCGTTTCCTCCTGCACGTATCAGAGCGCTGGTGCATGGAGACTCTCTTTCGTCTGTCTGCCAGAGCAGCTTCCTCCTTTGAGCGGCATCAAACTCGCCCACTCTTCCCAGAAAGGACTTGTCAAGATGTAGGCGCAGCATTTTGCGCACTCGCCGACTCCACAACAGCCACGAGGCTGCCTGATCTCAAGCTGTTTATTTGCATGCTGTGCCCCAAAACTTAAAAGCAGCTCATTAATTCCTAAAGCCAGCAGAGCGCATATGGAGGAAAGAGAGAAGCTCACACATACACGCACACACAGAGACACTCGGAAAATGATTTTGGAGGACTTGTCAAGCACAGTTGGTTTTGAGAACAGAAAGAAAAGCAATCACTGTGTTTTTCTGACATGTTCTCAGGCGGTTTTGCGGTTGATTCGTCGTCTTACATGTGTATGTTTGTGTGTTTTAAGGGTGATCCTGGTCTACCTGGTCCACCTGGTGTTCTTGGTCCTACTGTAAGTTGTTCTGTTGTTATTTTCCTGCTTTCAAATCACTGTACTATACGTATTTATTATTCAGGAAATAAGCTTCAAGCAGTTCCCCATCAGCCTTCACTGTAGTCACAATTTTCACAGTATTCACAGTGTTTTATTAAATTAATTTATGAAGTGCCATCATTCTGATAGAATAAGGATTTTCGATTGGGAGTGTGCCAATTATGGTTTGATCTCAAACAAGTTTTTGTCAATGAAAATGTGCTGTAAGATCAGCTAAATAAATAAAATAACTTTAAATGTAGCTACAGGTGGTAAATGTTTTATTGTAAAATTAATATCTAACACAGTGGCCAGTATTGAGTGTTGCATAGTTTTGTTTGGTTTACCTTTGCCATCATCTACATTTGATTCTTAAAAATACTGGTAATTTAATAGCACTAGCAACCTTAGCAAATCTCAAAATATCGCTCTATACAGTACCATTTTTTGATGCCAGAATTCACTTGTAGCATTTAAATTATTTATTTTCTTTTTTTTTCTTTTTTATTTTATTTTATTTTATTTTATTTTTAGCAGCTTGTATTGATGCAGCCTTATAAGCTAGAAGATCTTTGACATGTACAATACTGGACTTTTTTTTTCTTTTTTTAATTTATTTGTATTATTTATTTACTCTATTATTATTTAATATTTTGTTCTTTTTTAATATTTTATTTTATTTATTTTATTTAATTTTATTTTTAGCGGCTTATTTGTTTTGGTGCAACCTTACAAGCTAGGAATGTACCTTTGTTTCTGACATGTACAACACTGTCCTTTTTTATTTCTATAATTTATTCTTTATTTACTATTTTATAGTACTTTATTTTCTAGTGTTTTGTGTATTTTTCAGTGTTTTTAAATTTTATTTTCTAGCTTTTTATTTACTTTTTTTTTATTTAATTTTATTTTTAGCAGCTTATTTGTGTTGGTGCAAACTTATAAGCTATATAAAAGATGTACTACTTTCTTTGACATACAAATCTGGACTTTTTTTCTTTTTATTTATTTGTATTATTTATTTAATGTTGTATAACACTTTATTCTTTATGTACTATTTTATAGTAATTTATTTTCTAGTGTTTTGTGTATTTTTCAGTGTTTTAAAATTTTTTTCCAGTTTTTTTTTTTTTATTTTATATTTTATTTTATTTCATTATTCATGTCGAATACTGGACTTTTTTATATATATTTTATAGTACTTTATTCTTTATTTACTGTGTTATAGGCATTTATTTTCTAGTGTTTTGTGTATTTTTTGTAGTGTTTTTACATTTTCTTTTCCAATGATTATTTATTTTCTAGTATTTTCTAGTATTTTCTTTTATATTTTATTTTATTTTATCATCTTATTTGTATTGGTGCAACCCTTATAACCTAGAAGATATACTTTCTGTGTCTGACATGTACAATACTGGACTGCAGAATAACTGATATCTTGTGTTCGATAAACATATTTAATGCAGCAGTTCATATGAGATTTTCTTATTGAAGCTGTGATGTTTTAGTGGACCTCAAACCTGGTTCACTAAATCATATCACATGAATTTTTAGATAAGAGCAGTGGATGTTTTAACCATGTTCCCAGCCTACAAATGCTTTAGATGGACACAAGGTTTGTGGTCTAACTCTTTCCCCTTCTCGTTCCTGTAACTGATAGGGAAAGCCTGGTCCACGTGGTGAGCCAGGGATCCCTGGAGAGCCGGTGAGATTTGCTTTGTTGCTTGTTAGCAGCTGTCAATCATATGGCAGGTTTTGGCAACAGGATGATGCGAGACTGATGATGTCCCATTTTCCTTCTTTGTCTTTCCACACAGGGAGAACGAGGCCCTGTGGGAGAGACTGGCTTCCCTGGACCTGAAGGGCCTCCTGGATCCCCTGTAAGCAATTGTAGCATTCTACATGTATCATTACACCTGTATTCTGCACCTGCATTTAATCAGACATCTTTATGATAGGACCCTAAAATATCAGTCTTCTTGTGAGGTATACCTAAAAACTTTTTCACAATAAACTGAGGTTATCAATGTAAATGTAATAGTTATGTAACACGTAACTACTGATTTTTAATTTTAACCCCTTTGTGGCCCCAGGGTTCCTGGATCTACCTGTAATCTGCCAATTTTGCTCCACCTGGCTGTGATTCACACCCTTTATGATAACATTTAGCTCTCATTAGTTTCTGTCCTTTGTTCTAAACTCTGTGATCTTATAACAGATTGATCCATTGTTTGATCCATTGTTGAATTGCAGACCAGATTTAATTAACTGATTAGTCTGCTGATTGATTCACAGTTTGGGCTCTCTGTGGATTCAGAGTTCTGACAAACATTCTGTTGGTTTTTCTTTTTTCCTTCATTCTTGGTTTCTGAGTTTGATTCCAAGCCTGTGCCGTTTCTAATTAGAGATCCTAGGATGCTAAAAAAATCACTGTAAACGGAGATATGCTACACACCTGGAAACACACAGGTTTAGATTGGCTAAATTATTGATTGACACTAGACAGCAGAGCTCTGTGTCAGATTGTTCTCTACAAACCACAACGACTGTTTTCGCCTGTAATATCTCACTTGATAGCACAGAGTAATCTCCTCGTATTCTTCTCTGTACTGTGGTGTTAAACCCAGCTGATTTGTGCTGTGGTAATGAGTGCAATCACTGGGGTAAACGTTTGATTGGCTGTCTCAGTGAAGGAGTACAGTAGCTGTACGGCGCTCATATAATTGCTTCGTTATTCGCACAGCAGTAATGCCTTCAGCACCTCCGCTGAATACACAGAATTCCCCTGAGGAATTCCTGTTTCTTCCAGGTGATATTTTGTGATTTATTCCTAGTTTTTGTAGCTTGAGTCCTAATTGTTCGCACTTAACCTTAGTTGAACACAATGCGGTAAACTAACTACAAGTACGAACTACACTACATCAAAGTTAATATTATATTTGCAACTTTTTTACTTTTGTAATGTGATGCATAGTAGCACCAAGAAGTGTGTGGATACTTTAGACACACTTAAAAATCCATTCATTTCATTGCAGTTGATGAGTCAATACAAGCGATAGATAGATAGATAGATGGATAGATGGATAGATAGATAGATGGTAGATATATGATGGATGGATAGAACGAACAATAGATAGATAGAATGAATGATAAATGAATGATTGATATATGATAGAGGATAGATGATGTTTGGATGATAGATGGATAGACAGATTATGGATGGAGGGACAAATTGAATAATGGATGGATGAATAGATCGGTAATAGAAGATGGATGGATGGATAGAATGAACGATGGATGGATGATTGATATGTTATAGATGGATAGATAGATGTTGTTAGATGATAGATGTATAGAGAGGATGAAAGATAGATGTTAGATGATAGATATGATGTATAGATGATGGACGATAGATGGTTGACATGGATAGAAATATGGATTGATAGATGATGGATGGGTAGAACAAACAATGGATGGATGATTGACATGATAGAGGATGGATGGATGGATGGATAGATGATGGAGTGATGGATAGAACAAATGATGGATGGATAGAATGAACGATAAATGGATTATTGATATATGATAGAGGATAGATGATATTTGGATGATAGATGGCTAGACGGATGATAGATTGCTAGACAGATGATAGATGGAAGGATAAATTGAATAACCGATGGATGAATAGATCGGTAATAGGTGATGGATGGATGGGTGGATAGAATGAAGGATGGATGGATGAATGGATGAATGATTGATATATGATAGATGGATAGATAGATGTTGGTTGGATGATAGATGTATAGAGAGAGGGATGGATAGATGATTATATATATGATAGATGATAGATAATTGATAAATGGTTGGCGAGAGAGAATGACAGATGGATGATAGATGATTGATATGATAGATGGATGGATGGATGATAGATTGAAAGATGAATTCATAGAAGATGAATAGAACAAATAATGGATGATAGATTGATAATAGATGGATGGATGATAGAACAAACAGTGGATGGATAGATCAATAATGGATGGATGGAAGGATGGATGAATGAATAGATGGTGGATGGATAATACATGATAGTGATGGATGGAGGGATGGATAGAAAGATGATTCATAGATGATGAATGGATGGATGGATGGATGGATGAATAGGTAAAAACATGGATTCATAGATGATGGATGGATGGATGGATAGAATAACCGATGAATGGATAGATAGATAACTTAGATAGATAGATAGATATCTCTCAAAATTGTCTGTTTCTCAAATATTTCTATTTTGTTTCACATATTTGCAACTTTATATCTTACAATTGCAACATTATTTTCCAAAATTGAAAGTATTTTTCTCTCAACTTCAGCTTTATATCTCTCAGTATTTTGAGGTGAAAACTTGCTGCCATTTTTACTTCTGTGAAACTTCTAAAAGTACATTATGAAAGTGTTTTTCAAAACGCTTGTGCTCATTGTGGCTCATCTGCTTTTCTATGGGAATTATGATCAATGTGAAGTTGCTTTGTAAAGATTGATGGGAATGTTCTGTCTCCTCCACAGGGACGGCCAGGAAAAGATGGAATTCCAGGCTATACGGTATGTGTGCGTACAGTATATGCATGAAAGAGCTTTTGCTTCAGCTGTACTGTGTGCATCTAAGATGATAACGTTAGTAGAAAATGAATGCTTTTACTTTAATACATGCAGCATCTAATAACTTGTGTTCTAATGTTTTGCCAGCGAGTGGTGGATAGCAGTTAGACTCGGATCTGCGCTGGTCTACATTTATCTCTGTTTCTCTCGATTTCTTTCTTTCCCAAGCAAATAAAAACCCAACACTAGTCATTAGTCTTGTAAAGTTTTCAATAATAAGACCACTTACTCACTGCTAATGCTCTCTAGTGTGGATAAAATCCTGCCCATGAGCCATTAAATCATGAATAATGCATGTGATCACTAATTAAATGTCCCCTACAAACAGGGTTTGTAGTTTCGAAAGCCTTGTCAAGTCAAACAAAAATGTTCTGTTCTCTGAAGCCTTGTCACAACACAACGCATATCTGCAGCAGAACTGTGTGACAAATCGCACTTCTGCACTTTACAGCAGCGAGCAGACACATCAGAGAGCCGCCAACACAACTCGCGTTTGTCTGTCTGTGGCCTCCGTCACAGACAGACAAACACTGTAAATGCCGCATGCATCTGCAGATCTTAATGAGGTGATCGGGAAAGAGACGAAGATGAGGTGCAGGGATGAGTCAGAAGTCAATTTGCATACCAGATAACGCCCCGGTCAGCTGTTTTGAATAGAAAATAAGTTTTAAAATTAAATATATTAAAAAACAAAAAATTGTATATTAAAGTGTATTTTATTTTAGCTATCTGCAAAGGCATTATTTCTCATTTTTTAGTTTTATTTGAAGTACTAAAATAACTTAAACTAATAAAAAAAAATAGACATACAATAAATGACAAAAACCCATAACAAAATTACTAAAACTTTGAAATTCAAGTAAAAGCAAAAATTTTAAAACATTTAACATCTATTTCAAAACATTAAAAGATACTAGATTTTTTTATTTATTTTTTATGTATTTATTTTTTTAGTAATTTTAGTCCTTATTTTGTTTTACTTAATTTAATCTAATATTTATTTTGCTTATATATTATTTTTTTCGGCTATATTTCAGTTCAGAGTTATTCTAGTTAACTACAACTAAATAAACTATAACTAATAAAAATGTATCAAATAAAAATATACAAATATATAATTTATTTTTAGTTTTTTAGTCATTTTAGTACTCATTTTGTTTCGGTTATCTGCTAAGGCAACCTTTTTATATTTATTGTAGTATTTATTTTGCTCATATTATTTTAATTTGGCTTTATTTCAGTTCAGAGTTATTACAGTTAACTACAACATTTAAAACAAAAGCTGTGATACTTAAAATAAAATATTAAATATTTAAAAAATCAAACATTTTATATAAAAGTGTATTTTATTTCAGCTATCTGCAAATACATCATTTCTCATTTTTGTTTAGTTTTACTTTAAGTACTAAAATAACTCAAACTAAATAAAATACACAAAAAAATGCCAAAAATGATATAGACATATAATAAATGACAACAAAATCAATAAAGCACTAATATAAAAAAATCAAATTTGAAATATTAACAAACTATAATGTTATAGCAGTGATGGCAAAATAACATTGTTTCAATTAACAGTTTTTATTAGTTTGCATCTTATTTGTTTAACTTGATTGGCTCAAGCAGAACAGAGCAGCCATGAGCCAAGATGGCGGATTTAAACCGTGATTTTTCAACAAGCGGTTCACCTTTTTCCCCCTTTACACTGTCTCTGGATGAGTCAAGGTTCAAATGGGAGCGGATCATCTGGAGGAAGTTCACTGGCCTTATTTTCGTTTTCATTCACGTCACCATCTTCTCAAATGGCACGACTGCGTGTTTGCGGGGTGTTGGACCACTCATTGAGGTTTCCTCTATTTTCTTTTCCCCCTCCCTGCTTCGTTCACGGATGGCCGTCTGTCTCTTTCAGTGGTGCAACAGTGCCATCTAGCAGGAAGGAAGTTTCTCGGTCCTCTCTGTTTCATACTTTTCCATCTCTTTTACGGCAGGGGCTGAGGGAAACACAATTCAGTGGGCACAGTGATGGCTTTAAGCTCTCCTCATCAGGAGCCTGGGAATAGAGAGGAGGAGAGAGAGTGTTAGACATTGATGGGGTGTGGATGAAAGCAGATGGTTGAGGATGCTTTCACAAAGTGCCGCCCGCTTTAGAAACGCAGGCTAGATTGCATTTCTTTTTTGCTCGGCTGCTGTAATCCAACAGGAGAATTTGATACAGAGATGTTCCCAGAGGAGCCGGTGGGAGCCGTGATGCGAGAGAGCAGCAGAGATAGATGGGAAAGCGAGGGGAGGGAGAAATGCAAGAGTGGTTTTGGAGTACAATGAGAGGTGTTTTCTCTACAGAGCCCTCTCAGAGGAGATGGAGAGAGAGGTTTAAGAGAAAGAGAGATCCAGAGGTTCACGGCTTTGATGAGTTTGGGGAGAAACTGGTCATTTGTAAATCCTCCGAGCTTTTCCGCTCCACTCTCGACTGAGTAACTGGAAAAGTTGGGCCATTAAAGAAGCCAAATAATTTCATTCCTCTAATGCAACTTGGGAGCAGTCTATTAAAAATAGCGCAGTTTAGCCGTCTATATGTATGAGGGTTTACTTCAGGGACCAAAAAAAAAAAAACTAGGGCCTAGATGTTTGCTAGATTTGAGAAACCAACACATTGGATGCATCCAGGGGCCTCTTAGTTTGAAAAATAATTCTTAAAAAAAATTGAAAATTGAAAAAACCTATTTGTGTATTTTTATAGGGAGCCACTGGCAGACCTGGAGACAGAGGTACTAAAGGAGAACGGGTAAGATTTTCATGTTTTGTTTTGATGTATTACATATAATATACAATATAAAAAGGGTCAGTGTGACAGCCATTTCTGAATTTTTACATGTCAGATTATACCTGTTTTAAGATAAACATGTTTTTAATTAGGGGCCAAGCACCAAAGGTGCAAAGGCACCTATTGTATCCATTGGCGTTCTTCATCTTCTTCTTCCGCTTTTGAGTCTATGGCAGCCCATAGAACCGTTTGCGGGAAAGTTGTAAAATTTGGTACACAGATAGAGGACAGTCTCAACATTAACCATAGCAAGTTTGGAGTCTCTAACTCAAACTCTCTAGCACCACCACTTGTCCAAAGTTTCAATCATTTTATGCTAACCTTTTAACCGTAAGGCACAGAAGGAGATTTTCCCTCTGATTCGCTGGCTCATGCCAAGTCAATGGACACCAAAATTTAAATATCGTAAGGTTTAGTTTTTTTTTAATAGTTTTAATAGTTTTTTTTAATAGTTTTTTAATAGTTTTTTTTAGCTATTTTTAATAGTTCGTAAAACCTACTTTTTCTAACTTGTCCTAGACAGTTTGATTTTCACCAAAATTGGCTCAGATCATCTTCAGACCATGCTGGCAAAAAGTTATGGAATTCAGGTTGATTAGTCCAACCGTTCTCAAATAACGTGTGAATGAATTCTACGAAAAGCACACAAAAATGGATGAGGCTATATCTTCGCAACGGTTTGCCGTATCGAGACAAAACTGGGTATGTGTTATAACAAGCATGACCTGAGGCTACCTGCAGTGTTTTGGTGCAGTGCCACCTAGTGGTCAGGAGATATGAAAAAAGGCTATTTTTGCTTATAACCTCTGAATGGTTTGGCCAAGAATCACAAATTCTCTTTAGATTCGGCGCATCATGCCAAGTCGAACCATACCCAAATTTTCCATGTCAGCCATTTTGTGCATCTGCCATTTTGAATTTTGTTAAAAAATGCTATATTTTATGAACGCATTGGTGTATCATTAAGAAACGCAGTATGTGTCTTCAGCACCATGCCCTGAAGGTACTCAAAAAGTTTGGAGGCAGTGCCACTTTGTGGTCAAAAGTTATAAAGAAATGTTGAAAAAAACTTTTGTTTACATTAGCCTGTTGTATTGAACATGGTCTTGATATATTCCTGAGAACATTGAAACCAGTTATGCCAAAAATGGCCAAACTTCCTTTCCACCATTTTGATTGTTGAAAACACTACTTTTTCGAACTCCTCCTAGACTGTTGGTCCGATTTTCAGATCAATTTGAATCGGATCGTCTTCAGACCATGATGGCAAAAAGTTATGGATTTTATGTTGATATACAAAACGGTTTTCTTTTATTGCAGCAATGAATTTGCTGTCTCTGCAAAGCTTTGACATATTGACACCAAATTTTGTATGTGCCATTGTCACCTCCCACTGACCATGCCAGATTAATTTGGTAACAGCGCCATCTATTGGTCGAGAGTGATAAATCATTCATTAACCATTAATTATGAAATTTCCAAAAATGCTAATAACTTTTGATTGCATTAGCCTATTGTAATGAAACTGGTCTCAAAATATTGGGTCATGATAAAAACATACATACAAATTATGCTATAGTTGGCCAAACTTCCTGTCCGCCACTTTGATTTATGTTAAAAACCTACTTTTTCAAACTCGTCCTAGACTGTTTGTCCAATTTTCACTAAAATCGAGTCAGATCATCTTCAGACTGTGCTGACATAAAGTTATGGATATTATGTCAAAAGACGAAACCGTTTTTGTATAGCAATGCAACAAACTTGAGCCATGATGCCAAAATGACTCTGAGGCTTTATCTCTAAAAAGCTTTGACATAATGACACCAAACTTTCTGTGTCATTGTCACCTCACACTGAATACACCACAACGATTTGATAACAGTGCCACCGATTGGCCAAAAGTGATAATCCATCACATTACTCGTGCTTGTTTTTATGATTTTTTTATCAAAACCCGTTTTGATTAAAATTGTCTTAAAATGGTTTCAATTACTCATTGCTTCAGTTGCTCTGATGATTGCTTGCCTAGTGCTTGGCCCCGTAATTGCTGCTTGCAGCTATATTTTCTGATAAACTTTTCGTTCACCAAGTCACAGTTGTGTAATCAGCATGCAAGAGGCCATTTTGCTGTCAAGGAAATATCATGAAAACGAAAGCATGTCATTACATATATCAATCATCAAAAATAAACAAATTTAAACTTTGTTGCTGTATTAATGACTTCAAATCTCTAATCTCCATGTAGTTTTTAGGCTTGGTCGACCAAAACTGTATTAGTCGCTCACAGATTATTCATCGACCTTAAATATGGCTTTTTACCCAAAAGATGTATGTAGTAGCAACTTTGCATGGCTGCTGAATCTAATGTTAACCTAGAAAATGTGCGCTATTCAAGTGTCTGTGCTGAGTATGGAGGCAAAATAGTAGCGCGCTTCCTGCATGACAGATGGTGGCGCCATGTGGTCACCTGCTCTTCTCTGACATTTTTGGTCATACAGATAAAAGTAAAACATCTTTCAAATCTGTACTCAACATTTATTTGTGTGCACTCAGAATAACAACGAAACGTTGTGCTTTTGTAAAATAATGTAAGCAAACAGGATGCACTTTCTGCCGTCTCGTCCTCTGTGAACTTGAGTGCGAAACTCAAAACTTGCCTTACAGAATTGAAAAATATATCTATAGAGAGTGAAATGTCTACTTTTAAATGAACTAATTCAAATAGAAAACAAATATTCTCAGATTATGTAATCCGAATGAAACATGCATACAGGGGCATCACTACTGTGAAGATGACAAATCAGTGTCGTAGACATCATCTCTTAAGCCGAAAACAAAGTGCTAGTTTATCAATAAATTATTAAAACATTAATGCTGTCTCCTTGTTGTTTTTCCCTGACACATTCATAATTATTATATCTGCCGATGTGCTGTGGCAAGCTTTTTTTTTCGTGCGTTTGAGCGCCTATAAGGCCATGTAGGCAATTAAAGGCTTAGTATTATGATTTATATGGTTTATTAATAAATGTGCAAATAATAATCTTTAGTTGGTGGAGCTCATAATAGCCGGTTTGAGTTGTTTATATGCTGTTGTTTATATTCTGGCTTTGCCTTTTCAGGGAGATCCAGGGATTCCGGGAGAGAGAGGAGTACAGGGAGAAAGAGGCAAATCTGGAGAAAGGGGGACCATTGGTCTTCAGGGGCCGCCTGGACAGAAAGGAGAACCTGGTGCACCTGGATCTTCAACAACAACGGGGACTGTCAGTCTGTTGGTATGTATATAATCCTACAGCTGCAAGCCATAGAGAAAGAATCACTGTTGAATCACTATTCTAAAAGGCTTTCCATTTTAACTTCACCACACTTTGAGGCATTTGAGGAAGGATTGATTTTTTTGGGCCTGCTAATACTAAGACCAATGTACTAAACTACTATTCAATAGTTTGGGGTCAGTAAGGTTTTTTTTGTATTTAGCTTAGTAAAAGGATTCATTTTTTCCAAAAAAGACAATTAAAATGGATCCAAAGTGAAAGAAATATTTTTTAACATTATGAATATCTGTAGTAATTCGGTGATGTTCTTTTGAATTTTCTGTTCATCAAAGAAACTTGAAAAAAATGTATCACAATTTCTACAAAAATAATAAGTTGCACAATCATTTCTATTATTGAAAATATGAAATATTACTTAAGCACCAAATAAGCATATAGATTTTATTTCTTCTATAATTTCTGAAGGATCATGTGACACTGAAAACGGTGTTGATGGCTGCTAAAAAAAACAGCTTTGCGATTACAGGAATAAATGGCATTTTTTAATATATTAAAATAGAAAACAGGTATTTTAAATTATGTTTATATTTCATTTCTGTATTATATCTAACAATATACTGTATTTTTGATAAAATAAATGCAGCCTTAGTGAGCATAAGAGACTCAAAAACACAAAAAAAACAAACAAACAAAAAAACTTACTGCCGACTTAATAATATTGGAAGTATTAATACCAGTAATATTTCATACATTATAGAAATTGTGTATATCAAATGTAATATAATGGATTTTTAAAGTATATTTGCTTATACTTTTTCTTTAAATTTTTATAGAATTTGTTAAAAGTTTCAATAGTTAGATTAAAAAGAAATATATATATTTTTTTCAATTATTTTATATATGTGACCCTGGACCACAAAACCGGTCATAAATCAATTTTATGAAATTGAGATTTATATATAATCTAAAAGCTGGATAAACAAGCTTTCCATTCATTTATGGTTTGTTAGGATATGACAATATTTGGCCAAGATACAACTATTTAAAAATCTGTAATCTGATTGTGCAACAAAATCACAATAGTTGTCCAAATGAAGTTCTTACCAATGCATATTACTAATCAAAAATTATGTTTTGATATATTTACGGTAGGAATTTTACTAATATCTCTATGGAACATGATCTATACTTAATATCCTAATGATTTTTGGCATAAAAGAAAAATTGATAATCCTGACCCATTCAGTGTATTGTTGGCTATTGCTACAAATATACCCGTGCTACTTTATGACTGGTTTTGTGGTCCAGGGTCACATATTCATGTGTCAGGCTTTACAGGGTTAAGGAACATTCACACCAACAGAGACTTACAGCAGTAAAGCAACCGGCAATCATTGGTTTGCAATGCCAGTTGAAGCAACATCAGTGGTACATGAGCATAAATTTTTTTGTGTCAAGAAAACTGATTCAGTGTCAAACAGTACATCCCATTTGAGCTGAGATTTTCAGGAGCACAGCCAGTGGCACAGCCAATCAAATAAACCGTATAGGGCCTTCAGCAGCATGAACACCCACTACAATCAACTGTACAGCCACTCGATAACCTCCAGCAATAAAATCACTGTCAGCGTGAGCCCTTTCCAGATTACAGTGACTGCATACTCCTCTGGAGGTGGAGCACATCTTTGACCTCGGTAAAGATCCAGTTGCTGGCTTTTTCCCAATCTGCACCAGCCTCCTGGCCCCCGGCCCGAATCCATAACCACGGGTCGCCCCACACTATTCAGAGGGCAACCGTCATTGATTGCTTTGTTGTGCATAACACACGCGTGAACACTCCAGAATAAATAATTAGTAGCTCTGCATAACAATAATTACCCACATGTGTTCACAAAGCCATCAGCCTCTGAAAAGCACAGGCTGCAGCAATGAGCCGCCCGCTGTGATGCCTATATCCAACGCTCTCGCTCCCAATCAAACAAACTCACAGCCATGTCACTCAGGAGGGGACCATTAGGAGTGTATTGTGTGTCACAGGGGTGGAAGGATCTAGTAGCGTCAGAGCTCTACGCAACCCTACCTCTAAATCACATGTAGGCAGAACAGCAAACATTAAAGAGATTGTACACCCTTAAACCAATATTCTGTCATTACTCACCCTTGTTCCAAACCCGTCTTCAGAACACAAATTAAGATATTTTTGATGAAATCCGAGAGCTTTCTGACCCTGCATAGACAACTACGCAACTGACATGTTCAATGCCCAGAATAGTAGTAAGGACGTAATTGAAAAAGTCGATTTTATGACACTGAGAATAATTTTTGTGGAGTAAACAACAAAAAAAAGACTTTATTTGACAATATCATCTCTTACTTCCTTTCTGGGCTTTGAATGTGTCAGTTGGCGTGCAGGGTGAGAAATCGCTCAGAAATTAAAAATATTTTAATTTGTGTTACAAAGATAAACAAAGGTATTATGGGTTTGGGTTGACATGAGGGTGAGTAATTAATGAAACAATTGTCAAATCATCCCTTTAAATAGATATAGCTCATCCAAAAATGAACATTATGTCATCATTCACTCACCCTCAAGTAGTTTATCAATAAATTATTAAAGTGTTAATGCAGTCTACTTGCTTTTTTACCTTGACACATTCATAATTATTGATTCTGCTGGTGCGCTGTGGCAAGCTTTTTCCATGCGCTTGAGTGCTTATTAGGCTATGTAGGCAATTAATGGCCTATTATTATGGTTTAGGTTCGCTTTTACATCCAACTAAAAAACACCTGTATTGCTTACAAGACATTGTTGTCGATACAGCTGATCGAGCTTGGAGAAAATGGCAGACAGCGTTCAAGTGGCTGTCCCATAAATATGCAAATACGGGACAGTCCATCAGCAGTCGTGGGTGGGGTCATATGACACTATGATGTCATAATGCTCAGAAAATCAAAACAGCTTGATAATTGAGACTGTTCAGGTTTATTGGGGATTAAACAAAAGAAGTAAATGGATTTTTATCATTGTAGAGTTGTTGTGTTCACATACCGCTGAGACATTTATATGCAAACACCATGTAAAAGTGAATTTTGCATCCAATGTCCCCTTTAATGTTCATGTTTTTACTGTATTTTTACAGTTGTATTTTTATCAGAGTATTTAAGTTAAAATCTTACCAACACCAAACTTTTGAAAGGTACGACAGCTTTCTGTGAGAAACAGACTAAATTTTGAGTCATGATCATTAATTATTTTGTAAGATGGATACACTGAATCATTGAGAAGATCTGACGCAAAAGTGCTTTTTATTTCATGAATGAAACATCACAACTTCCTCTGTTTATGAAGTGTGCTATAAAAGGTTGTCCAGATATGTTTTCTTCAGTAGATAACAACTTTGTTTACAGACCGAAAAAATGATGCTAGACTCACCAAGACTATCTGAAAGCAACTATTAAGACTTTTTGTTCTCCTTTTAAATGCATGCAGTCATTCGCTTTGACTTTTTCTGTACATTTTGCACTGTGTTGCTACCTGGCAACCTTGTAAAGTCGCCCTTCCTTGACACTGTCTGCAAAGCATTCATGTGGATGTCAAATTGGCTTGTGACGCTTGTGTTATTAGGTATGTTGAAGTCCTGACACGAGTCATGTTAAAGGGCTTTTAGACTGATCGCTGAATTTCCTTACCCTGAATATGCATTAGCTCCGTTTCCTTTTAACCCTCCCGAGCGTTAAGGTGAGGATGCTGTGCATGCAGCCCGAGGCACAGAGCGTCACAGGGGCCTCTGAGCGTTTGACAGAATGGCCTTGAACTGTGAAAGGTATGTTTTTGATTGGAAGGAAGCAGTTTGTTTTCCTACGAGATGTTCTTCAAAATTCCGGCCTCCTCCTGTGCAGAGAAGTGATCGTGAACAGCAAGACGCTTTGAGGAGAGATGGTGATTACACCATTATGTGTCATCCATCCCTTTATCTCGGAGAACTCCAACATTTCTCAGCATGAATAAAACATGAATTGCTGCCATTTTGTAGCTGCACTTTTTAATCTGCAAATCATGTTGTGCTGATGTTTGTTTTCCCTCTCTGCCTTCTTTTTTTCCTCTTTCATTTCTTCTTGCAGGGTGATACAGCTGCCTTGGAGGAAATTAAAACATTCATCCGAAATGAAGTATTGCGTGTATTTGAAGGTACATCATCTGCCGCCGCTGAGTCGTTTTGTTGTAGTCTTCACTGGTAGATGAGGATTTTTTTTAGCTTTCAGTACTTTTGTGTGTTTGTGTGTGTGACAGGAACTTTGTAAGACATTTAAAAGATAGTCATCAGCATTAAGAGTATTGCAAATAGGGTCTTTGCTAGAGGACACCAAAAATAAGAACAATAGGATAAAGTGCAATGACTTTTAATGTGTTACTTGCCTGAAGGACAAGTTTAAATTTTGCCAACTGACAGCTCTGGTCTATGACAAAGGGCCCCCCAAAATATTTTATTTTATTTTATTTTATTTGAACAAACTAATGGACAAATTAAAACTTTGTTAACTGACAGCTCTGTTCTAACATTATTGTTAATTATTTTAATTATTGTATTTTTTTGTTTGTTTTGTTTGTTTGTTTATTTTGCAAACTGAGGGACCAATTGAAATTTTGCTAACAGCTCTGTTCTATGACTTCATAATAATATAATATATGCAATAGTAATGTAATTCAGATTCTTATTTCTGATTTACAGACAGACAGACAGTTTTATTTTATTTTGCTATATTTTATTATTTTATTTTATTTTATCAAAATAATGAACAAAATTAAAATGTTAACTGACAGCTCTGTTTTGACATTTTTAATTATTTTATTGTTTTTTTGATTTATTTATTTATTTATTTTTAATTGTATTTATTTATTTTTTGGTTCTGTGACTTTATAATATAATAAATGCAATAGTAATCTAATTCAGATTCTTAATTCAGTTTTTTTTCATAGATAGATAGAAAAAACCCCAACATTAACAGCATTGCAAATTGGCTTTTTACCAAAGGGCCCCAAAAATGAGAAGTTATTTTATTTTATCAAAATAAGTGACAAAAGTAACTTTTTGTTAACTGACAGCTCTGTTCTGACATTTTTATTTATTTTATTTTATTATTTATTTATATTTTTATTTTTATTTATTTTATTTATTTTTTGGCAAACTGAGGGTCCAATTAAAATTTTGTTAACTAATAGCTCTGTTCTATGACTTTATAATAATATATGCAACAGTAATCTAACGCAGATTCTTAATTTTTTATTCAGAAATTGATAGATACATAAAAACAACATTGCAAATTAGCTCTTTACCAAAGGGCCCCAAAAATGAGAACAGTTATTTTTATTTTATTTTATTCTATTTTATTAACTAAGGGACAAATCACATTTTTGAACAGCTTTGTTCTAACATTATTTATTATTCTAAACAATATTTTATTATGCTATTTGATTTTTCTTTTTTTTGTTGCAAACTAAGGGACAAATTGAAATTTTTGTAAACTGTTCTATGACTTCATAATAATATAATATATTTTTTTTTCAGAGCGGTTTTCGGACAACTATGCTTTGCTACAGAAGACACCAGCATCTATATTAGCAGCGCAGGGTCGACAAGGCCCCCCAGGGCCACCTGGTAATGATGGCTCCCCAGGACCCCCCGGAGAGCCAGGACCTCCAGGTCCCCAAGGTAGGAGCCAAAATCCAAAAGACTAAACATGTTACGGACCTCTTTACGCTGCTTCTACCATGGTCTCGCCTCACACAAAAACCCAGATGCACAAGACTGTGATTTTTATTTATATGACTCATCTGTTTTCCCAGTATTAAGCTACGTTTTTTTGCTTGCTTCTTAAGGATTCCAGTTTTTTTTTCTTTCTCTCTTGGTGGAAAATAGTGTGTTTACGTGTATGCGTTTTTAGTTGCGTCAGTTGCTCCTCAGATTGTTGATTGAGTTAAACTGAACTGAGCAGGTTGAGGTCATTTTGCTCTTTTGGCCGATTCAAGCTTTGAACCTTAAGTTCAAAGTAATCTAGTGCAGAAAACGAGAAAATGAGCAAGACGCTCCACACTAAAGGCATGCAAAAATGGCCACTGATTGCGATATTGGGTGTAAGGGCTTCACAGGAATCTTGCTAGCTACGTCAGACAAGAAAGAAAGCAGATAGCTGCATGACAAAGTGGCATATGGTGCCGAGAGCCTGGCGGGACATATGAAGACGGATGAAGAACCGACCCAGAATAGGAGAATGTAATATCGCCCTGGACAGACTTGTGAGAGCAAGAAAGATAAAGAGAAGAAGCGAGCAGATGGAAAAAAGCCACGCAATATCTCACTTTGTTGGATTAAGCCCAGCAAAAAAAACGAAGGGGAGTGAAAAAATAAGCAATTCTGAACATTCATCAAAGACTGGCAACTAATGTACTGCTCCTCTTGAGGTTCTCATCAATAATGACTTGCAGTTTGGTTCTGCTGCTTCTGTCTGAGTTCTTAAGAACCCTTAACCATTAGGACATGATGTTTTTCGAGATATAACGCTATGTTGTGTACATTTGAACTTTAATAAGTGATGTCCATGCAAAGAAAACATACTTTGAGAGTGTATACATATGTTGTGAAGATTGTATTATTGATATCCAGATTGTGTTGATGCATTTTTGTTGTATTTAACTGTGGTTTGTGCTTTGGAGATTGTTGGAGAGGAACATTTCTCCACAGGCACAAATTTAATGCAAGGTATTGGGAGGAAATTAAAAATAGGAATTTTAAACTCTAGCTAAATCAGAAATTCAGCTTTTTATTGGATCAGATGTTGATGACGCAGTTTGCGGGTAATATTTCCTCATTATTTTTCGTCATCCTCTGCTGGAGTCTGTCCTCCTTTGGATTCCTCAATTTAACCTTTTTTTTTTTTCACGTGATAAGCTAAAATTAATCATTCATGAAGAAAAATATCTCTGCAGTCTCGGTCGCTTTACATGTCTAAGTCACATCAATTCCACTCGGGGTCAGTTTTGTGCGAGTTAAACTAAATGAGAATCGGCAACGCTAATACGTCTTTGTATCCTCTCTTGTGACCCGAGACAACGCTTTCAAATGCTGGTGTTTCATTTAAATGCTTTTGCTTTTTATGTAACTTTTGTGCCATTTAGCTTTATGTGTTAAAGGGATAGTTCAGCCAGAAATGAAAGTTGTCATTAATTACTCACCCTTATGTTGTTTCAAACCTGTAAGACCTTCGTTCATCTTAAGAACACATATTACGATATTTTTGATGAAATCTGAGCGCTTTCTGATCCTGCATAGGCAGCAATGCAACTGAAACATTCAAGGGCCAGAAAGATAGTAAGGGCATTGATAAAATAGTCCATGTGACATCAGTGGTGTAACCGTAGTTTTGAAGCTACGAGAATACTTTTTGTGTGCAAAGAAAACAAAAAAAATGACTTTATTCAACTATTTCAGTCTTTGATGTGCGTTCACAACAGTAGCACATAGGGCTAGATGATATGACGTAAAAACAAAATGTCCATTTATTCATTTTACCTTGATTATGATTAATTAACAATTTTTATCAGGGCCTGAGCACCAGTGGTGCAAAGACCCAGTTGGAATTGCTCGCTTTCTTCTTCTTCTCCAAAATGAATTGCATTTTTGAGGGCCTAAATATGCTTGAGAACGCATGAAACTTTGCATACGTGCCAAAAGTGGTGAAAATTTATGTTTATGTTTCACATACATGTACGAAATTCGGTAGACCTGTGTAACGCACCAATACCTGCAAAAAAGTCCTCTGGTATGAAGTCCAAAACCCATCTGGAATTCTGTGTAGAATTTCTTTTAGAAGATTTGTGCCGTTTTTAACATTTTCAGGCATTGTATTTAAACAAACTCCTCACAGAGATTTAAACAGGTCAACACCAAATTTGGTCAGTGTAATCTAAAGCCCTTTGTTACATTAAATTACGAAGATCTTAAGTTTTCGTTAAAGGGCGTGTCTATGGCGGCCTGACAAAGTTTGTTGTTTCACCATGTAAAAGGACGTTGTAAATTAGCCGTACTAACAACCAAACTTCACCTGTTTGATAAGAGTCCTGACTGAACACATCTAAAGGCCAATATTCAGTTATAATCATAACGCCACCTGCTGGAACAGGAAATGGCTTGTTTTACACTAACTTAAACATTCAATGTCCAAACTGCACTAGATTTCACATGTTTGGTAAGAGTCCTGGCCTGAACTCATCTAAACGGCAATATTCAGTTATAATCATAGCGCCACCTGTTGGCAACAGGATATGTCATGTTTTACACTAACTCAGACATGTTCAATTTGCACCAGACTTTATATATTTGATCGACGTCATGGCTTGATGACATCTACATGCCAATGTTCAGGTATAGTCATAGCGCCACCATCTGGCAGCAGGAGGTTTGGCTCATATAAATGACTGACATATTCTTTGTATATTTACCATTTTAAATGCATATTGCTCTCCATTCGCTGTTTTTCTAAAGCCACCAGGTGGTGGTGAGGCTGGTTGCAAGGGACCTTTCAACGCAGCTTTAATTTTTTTCTTTTGTTTTTTTGCCTACACAGTTCATTAAGGATTGTACTGTAAATATACTCAACAACAGGTAGCTCTAGCTACTGGGTATGCGCACATCAATCTAACGTTATTTTTGTCAGACTGTACAACAATAAAACTGTTTTTGTATTATAGTAAGGGCTAAGTTTAGGGTTGGGGTAGGTGTAGACGTCAGCTCCTACCTCTTTTCCAAAACTGTTCACCAAGAATATGATTAAATTTCATATTTTAAATCACCAATGAAATCTGACAAGAACTGCCTCATAAATGCTGTTCCTTATGCTACAATAGCATTAAAAAAACTTATTTTTCAGGCTTGATCAGCCAGTGCGCATGCTCAATACTTAGCGTGCGTCTCAGAACGATGTTTTCTATAGAGAAAGATAATCGGGCCGTAATGAGCGTTGCATCTTTCCCCATTCAAAACTGTACGTGTGACAAGTCTTGGGTATTTTATAGTCTTTGACAAAAGCTTGCAACACTTGCCCCCGTCTCTGGGGTCTTCTGATTGGTCTATTGTTTTGGAACTGACAAAAGTTTAAAAATCTTTTAACTTGACACGCCGTCTTAAAACACGAGTGCAACGGTCAAACATGTCCCTATAGTGACGACTACACACGGAAGTATGTTTTTAAGGGGAAAGTATTAACAGGATTTAAAAAAAAATAAATAACCAACACCGGAAAATTACGTCGGTTAGAGGTTCTGAATTTCGGTTTCAGTTACTTGTCGATCAGTCATCCAGTCCCACAACACTTTATAGTCTATGCAGGGTCAGAAAGCTCTCAGATTTCATCAAAAATTTCTTAATTTGTGTTCTGAAGATGAACAAAGGTCTTACAGGTTTGAAACAACATGAGGGTGAATAATTGTTGACTGAATTTTAAGTTGTGGGTGAACTAACCCTTTATTTTTATTCTTTATATTTATTTTTGTTCAAATAATGATTTATTGTATCAAGTTTGATGTTTCTTAAAAGGTGCACATGAACCATATATATGGTTCATGCAGTTTGAGAGTCATATAACATCATAACATCTAAAACTACTTATGCAACTGTTTAAGTGTAATCAGCCATGCTTTTGTATAACAGTTTTTTGGGATAACATTTTTTAATCCCTTTGTAACTTTATTTAAAGCTCCTAGGGTGAATCCTCTAACTTGGTTTCTTTAAAATGTATCTAATTTATATTTGAAGCTGTATTTTCCTGCATGCCAAGAACATACCCAAATATACTTATTGTGCTGAGTGTGCAGTTATTATATGAATGTCAAATAATGTCATTTTATGTAAGGAGAAATGTACCAGGCTTTTTGATAATCTCAATACAGGATTTTTAAAGATTTTTTTTTTATTTACTGCTGGTTTGTATAAGCAAATCTTATGGAAATACGAAGCCGTTTTACGATTAATTAAATGTAAATATATTTCTATGTAATATTTCAAGTTTGCATTCTGATTTTTCTTTCTCCACAAGTCTTTGAGTGTGAAAAATGACTTTAAAAATAAGATCTTAGAAAGATGGCAGTTTGTAGATGTTGCTGCAGGCTGCGTTTCGCACGTATTGTATTGCAGCTCCCCCTGCCGCTTTTTTTTCCCTGTCATAACTGTGCAGTATGAACTCCCCCTCAAGCAGGGGGTGGTAATGCAGTGATTGTGAGCGGCCACAGGAAGCCATGATGTGATGCCGCAGGTAGAGTGCTGTCCGTTCATGGAATGCCATTGCATTGGATGAATGCATCTGAAGGTGTCCAGATACACTTTAGTTAGTTAGTCAGTTAGTGTGTTTGCTTGCACATGTAAAAACTGGTACTGGTGACACTGACGATTCCTGCATTATTTGGCATCTCTTGGGTATTTTCTTTTTTATTAACTCCTACAGTGTTTCTCTTTCAGGCGTTCGCCTCAGAGGAAACGCATCACTAATGCATGTGTATTTTGACTGGAGGCAGTTTTCTGCATGCCATTATAGAGATGATCTTAAGATTGGTTTTTTACTGAGTGTGTGAAAACAAGACTAAAAGATCAGCATCAGCTAATGTGTTTTTGTTTGTTTATTTGCCTGCCCGCTGCGTGTGACATGCCGTCCAGCACTGTCAGCATTTATGGTGCTCCTTAAATACTTTGAAAGCGTGTTCCTGATAGATGGATTTGTCATTACTCCTGAAGGACTTAGAAAACTGTCTAATTTCTGATGGATTTGAGACTAGTTGTGTCATACGGCAGATTTGGACAGGGCTTTATGTACTGTTTCCAAAATTTGAGATTATCTCAATCTAGAAACAAATCGTTTGGAAATTAGGTTTCAGCTAAACTGTTAAGATGAAGTATGTCAATGATTATTCAGTACTATTCAGTTCTTCCTGTTGGCAAAGGATCGTAATAATAAAATACAGTACAAAGAATTATAATAAAATCATTACATGACCGTCACTCTCTCCCTTCCCAGAACCAGTCCCGTCTCCATAGATTATAAAGGATGATATATGTTCTGATAATGGGTTTTTGTGTGTTCTACCTCTGCAGGGTATCGAGGGCAGAAAGGGGAACGGGGTCAAATGGGGTTGGGACTTCCAGGAGCTCCAGGCCCCACTGGCCCACCAGGTAGAAAACTCAGTTTTGTCATTTTGGATCAACTTTTCATTGTTTGTTGACTCTACCTGTAACCTGACAATATAAAAATAATTGTATTTGTTGTCAAATTAATACTTTTAATGACATTAAAATATGGAAGCCTGTTTCTGCCACTGAATAATAAAAAATAAAAGAGGTAATTGCTACTTTTTATCTCACATTTCTGACTTTTTTGCTTGCAATTGCGAGTTTACACTTCACAATTCAGATTTTGTCAGAACTGTGTAATACGAACTTGCCATTCTGACTTTTTCTCAGAATTGCATGATATAAACAATTGTGAGTTATAAAGTCAGAATAGTGGGAAATAAACTCACAATTTTGAGAAATAAAGTCTGAATTGTGAGGTAAAAAATCTCACCTTTTTCTTGCAAATGCAAGTTTATTTCTCGCAATTCTGACTTTTTTCTTAGAATTGTGAGATAAACTTGCACTTGGGTTATTAAATCCAATTCTGAGGGGGAAAAAGACTGATATGTTCTTAGAATTGCGAGTTTGTCTCACAATTCTGACCTAACTTGCAATTGTGGCTTTGAAAGACGCAATTGCTATTTCAATTGCTTTAGTCAGAATTGTGAGATATAAACTTTTGCAATTTTGAGAAGAAGTCAGAACTGTGAATTTATTTCTCAGAACTGTGAGTTTATATCACGCAATTCTGATTTTATAACTTGCAATTATGGGATTATATCTCACAATTCTGAATTCTGAAAAAAAGTCCAAATTGTTAGGTGCAAAAATTGCAATGAACTTTTTAACATTTTATTCAGTGGTGAAAATGGGCTTTCATATTAAAAAGATTATTTGATGATAGTAAAACATTCATATTGTTATAAAAGAGATTTTATTTCAAATAAATGTTATTTTCAACTTTCTATTGAAGTTGAAATCAAAGAATCCTGAAAACATATATCAGTTTCCACCAAAAATAGTAAGCACCACAACTGTTTTCAACTCAACAAGAAATGTTTCTTCAATCAGCAAATTAGAATGATTTCTGAAGGATCATGTGACAATGAAAACTTAGATTTTATTGTATTTTTGTAAATGCAGCCTTGGTGAGCATAAGAGACTTTCAAAAACTTTTTGAAATTCTTAGTGACCCCAGACTTTGAGCTTTTCAGAGTGTCTTTCTCTGTAGGTTTCCATAGTTTGTTTTTACAAAATGAGGGATAAATAGAGTTCTTTTCCATGGTAATTGACAGCATGCCTCAGATGCTTCCAATGGACCATAAGATGTATTTAACCCAGAATATTCCTTTAATACGTGAGCCGTGACACCACGTAATGAGTAGAGATAAGTAAAAAAAAAAACAAACAAAGGATCTTGTTGGTTATTGCTTTTGAGAGTGAGAGATACATTATCTATCTGTTATATAACACCATGTGTTTTTTAAATTACAACGATGGACAGACTAGATCAAACTCATTTAGAACATAAGAAAAACATTGCTTTTGTGTTTTTCCAGGGGTCCTGAAAGGACCGCGGTGCTTGTAAATACTTTTCTGTGATAGCTGTTCTTTACACTTTTCGCACTCTTGAAATCTGCAACGCACAGATAGCAGCAATTATTTAAATTGGTACTTTAATGTTTTACTTTTTAAAAGCACAGGCAGATAATGGCTCCAAACTAAACGAATGACCATGGCATTCTTTAATGAATGGCTCTTTTATAGAGGTACAAAGTGCTCGCTGATTGTTCTTCAAATGAAAAAATACAAAAGAGACTTTAACTGGGGGTTCTTTATAATTGCACGGCACACTGTTATCGTGGTATGCTGTGATTTCCCTCTTTCTCTCATCCTCTGCAGTTAAAGGGTAACAAGCCCATAAAAAGAAGTTTTATTGTGTTTATATACTGCACTATTCTGCAGTGATCACTCTACGGTAAAAGTGCCTTTAAATAACAATGTTTACTAAGACATCATTATGATTACTGCTCATACAATCACCAGAACACCAGCAACTGCATAGGAACACTTTCACACATGTTTTCTTCAGACAAATTTCTAGTTCATTCTGGTTTATACTATTTGTTCTTGATTTGTCTACAGGTTCACCCGGTGTAGGAATCCAGGGGCCCCAAGGTCTCCCAGGGCCCCAAGGTCCAGAGGGAAGATGTAACCCCAGCGACTGCTTCCATCCTTACGCCAGACGGGAAGGGTAGAATCTGACGCCTCCTCATCAAAGCTGATTAGATCCTGGAAACCAGTGAAGCAGCTCATCTACACAAGCATTAAGTCCTATTAAATCAAACGTAGGATCCCTGCTGGAGGAGAAGACGCACGCAAACTTCATCCCCACAGAGCAGCCTTTACTGGTGATGTCATTTCACATCATTTATCTCTGTTTTATTTCCCATAATTGTGACCAATGCATTTACTCATTTCCCATGTTTTGTGGGTATGACGTGAGAATTCAAATCTCGTCGTTACACTAATCACACCGGACAGGTTTATCTGAGGCGGCACGGTCATGGCAAATGCAGGTGAAATGAGAATTACTTACATTTGCTTATTTTCTTTATGCTGTCGTGAAGTTGAGTTTTAATTACATTGTGATGGCGCTATGCAATCTAAAATAGAAAATGGATATGTTAGCAAATATTAAGTTAATGTAAATAGCATTTTAACTGTTTCAGACATTTAATTTTGAAAAATACTGAAAGAAAGTGTACTTTCCAGACAGAACATTGCTTGTGAAGGGAGTTATTGTCATGTTGATCACCTCAGATGCACTGGTGTGTGTGTGTGTGTGTGTGTGTGTGTGTGTGTGTGTGTGTGTGTGTGTATAGAATAAAAACATCTGAGACCACTAATAAAATTATGAGCAATTGTAAAATTTCAATTTAATAATTCATATTGCTTAAAATAATAATATTAAATATAAACAATTTTCATTTATTGTTTTGTAGTATTTATTTATGAGGTGATTTAATAATTATAAATAAATATTAACAAATATGTAAATTACAAATTATGTAAAATAGACAGAATCTCTTAATCTCTTGTTCATTTTTTTTGTTTTCAAAATTGTAAAAGTTCAATGTTACATAGATTTTGAATCGCAGATTTTCAAAGCGGTGTCAGACTTTTCTGTTAAAGAGTTCGTTCACCCAAAAATAAAAATTCTGTCATTAATTACTCACCCTCATGTCATCCAAACACGTAGGACCTTCGTTCATCTTCAGAACAAAAATTACGATATTTTTGATGAAATCCGAGAGTTTTCTGACCCATGCATCATATTACTCTTGTGAACGAGCATTAATGACCAACACGAAAGAGAAGAAATTGTAAAATAAAGTCATTCTTTTTGTTTTCTTTGCGCACAAAAAGTATTCTCGTAGCTTCATAATATTACAGTTGAACCACTGATCACATGGATTATTTTAACAATGTTTTCACTACCTTTCTGGGCCTTGAACGTGGTAGTTCAAGCATTGCTGCCCATGCAGGGTCAGAAAAGTCTCAGATTTGAAATATTTTATTTTGTGTTACGAAGATAAACGAAGGTCTTGCGGGTTTGAAACATTTGACATGAAGGTGAGTAATTAATAACAGAATTTTCATTTTTGGGTAAACTAACCCTTTAAGTTTTGACCGAACACAGCAAAGAATGATAAAAAAAAAAAAAATTGTATTGATTTTGCTGTGTTTAGCCAGTGCTGGTGAGGTGAAAACTGCTCATGACATTAATAAGCTTTAATTGTTTACAGGGAAATAAGCGCTGTTCCTTTTTTTCTGACTGTATAAACACCTTCATATTGGTGTTGTATGTATATTTTGTTCTGTACCTGGTTTGTTTTTCCAAAGAAAAGACGTGGAGTGCTTTTTATTTGCATTTTAATATATTTATCGTATATTTGTCTCTAATTTCTTTTTGCTTTGTATGGAAAGCGTCCTTCCATGTTACTTGAATATTTTTTTATAAGATGGCATCTTTGTCAAAATCATAATCACAGTTTAACAAGCAGCAAGCCAGTTAACATCAAACTTTTTTTTACTTTTCATAGGCAGCAATGTGTCTTAAGACCATGTTTCTGTGTAATTTAGTTGTAGTTATTTATTTGTGTACATTTTTTTTGGATTGCAGTCTGGATTAAGTTTTTATTTATTTCTTTGGATATCTATAATATCTTGATCCAGCATCAGTGAGGTGATTTACTGAGGGCGCATGTGAGTCATTGAATCTTTTGACTTCATCCATCTGCCTCTGTTGTGAAGATGAAGGTTGCTGGAGTCATGTGGGCGGATGACAGTTTTGTGATGTTCTGCTTTTAATGTGTTTGTGCTTTTTTTTTTTCATCTCAGTCTTCCCAATGTCCTCCATTACATCTTTCTTGCTTTCTCTCTTTCCTTCCTTCCAACAAGTGTTTCTGCAGTTTTATGAGGGTAAATTTAAGACCTATATATGTAGTATCTAATATAAACATGCTTTCCCAGCTGTTTATCTTCACAGACATAACTGTTTTTGTAACTTGTGGGGTTTTAACATTATCTTGTGTAATTGACAGTTTAAGCACAATTAGACATGAAAGAGAACTTGTGTGACAGCCGCTTTCCATGCGTGTGCGCTCAGAAAATCATATATTAGAAGTTTACACTAATATGGCTTTAAAACGGATGATTTCAGTGCAATAGACATGATAATCAAAACCAGACATCTGTTTTTCCAGCAGATTATCTGAGGTACGAGCTGTAAAGGCACAGCCCTATTCTGGAAAAGGGGGCGGGGAGCAGCAGCTCATTTGCATTTAAAGAGACATGCATGAAAACAGCGTGTTTCTGCTTCCACACAAAACGGGCAAAATGATATGGTAAATGATCTGCGGGGTATTTTGAGCTGAAATTTCACAGACACATTCTGGAGACACCTGAGACTTATATTACATATTGTAAAAAGGGGCATAATAGGTCTTCTTTAAGACTTTTTGCTCTGATTTAAGACATTTTTAGGCCTTAGCTTGTTGAAGGGGGAATTAAAACTCTTTAAAACCTGCAGAAACCTTATCTTTCTTTCTTTCTTTCTTTACTTTTTCTATTGCACCTATGGTTAAGTGTGACATAGCAAAGCCTTTAGGTTTTTGCTGTTTTACTTTTATTAATGTTATGCTTTTATTTTTTATTTTTATATGTAATGTACCATATTACCTCTGCTGAGAGATCAAATATTGATGGTTCAGGTCGTAAGACTGTTTTGTGAGAGATCTGTGAACTGCTTGTCTAACACATACTAGAGAGAATCCTTCCAAGTACACATCTCAAAGTCGGCACAGCTTCGTCTCCTTTATATTAGTACAGTAAATTTGCTTTGTCTGTTTTATTTATCATTTATGTGTTGTTTTTCAGTCAAACACAGATGTTTAATTTACAGAAATGGGCAATTAATGACATGTAGCATGGATACAATATTCTTCTCAAGGGCTAAAACTGTGGACTTACTTGAAGGACAGTCTTAAGACAACACACCACATCTACCTGATATGCATTGCATCATCCCCTGATGGAATATCTGGAAGATGATTCTGTTTCACTATGGTTCTGTTCTCAATAGAATGAATGTGTCAGATACCATACATCATTTGTCAGTTCCTTTGCCTTTTTTGTGCTTGTGTAAATGCATTTGGTTTGCCTATTTATATAATTGTACATTGTTTTAATAAATGTATTTAATTTAACATTCATTGTGAAATAGTAGTGTCTTGCGTCTCTAAATATGCAGCTGTACTTAATGGCACACTTAATTCATTGTGAAACGTGACCCTGAACCACAAAACCAGTCATAAGTAGCATGAGTATATTTGCAGCAATAGCCAACAATGCATTGTATGGGTCAAAATTATAGATTTTTCTTTTATGCCAAAAATGAATAGGATATTAAGTAAAGATCATGTTTCATAAAGATATTTTGTAAATGTCCTACCATAAATATATTAAAACATAATTTCTGATTAGTAATATGCATTGCTAAGAACTTAATTTGGACAACTTTAAAGATGATTTTCTTAATATTTTTATTTTCTTTAAAAAAATTTTTGCACCCTTAGATTCTAGATTTTTAAATAGTTGCAACTCTGCCAAATATTGTCCTATCCTAACAAACCATACATCAACGGAAAGCTTATTTATTCAAATCTCCATTTTATGACTGGTTTTGTGGTCCAGGGTCACAAATGTGGTTAATCAGTATATATTTTCTGAGAGACAATATTAGCATGGAGTTCAGTTTAAATGGTTGGCAAAAGTTGAGAACTCTTGCCTCTGCAGACTGTTACATATTAAGGTATAAATGTACTAACATGTTTTGTTCATTACCATTAGTTTAGAGTTCGATACCTGATTTGAGAAATGTTTTTGAAATATTTTTGTACATTTTTGTGGTGTGATGTATAATGTTTGTTAATATTTATTTAACTGTATTGGGTGTTTCTCATACATGTGTGACTATGCTGAACTGCAATACCTTTAATATTTACCGTAGGTTGTGCTGTAAGATTTACTATTTTGTTAATAATATTAGTTGTTAGTTTGTGTTTTCAGGAATGTTTAAGTTCAGACTTTCAGCATTCCACTTATATTGTTGTCATTTAGATTGAGTGCATGAGATATAAAAATGTACAGTGGCCTCAGAAAGAATCTGAACACCCAAAAAAAGAACATTTGCTTATAAAAAGTACTCATCTTCAAGCCATCCAAGATGTAGGTGTTCAGAATGGATTTGGAGAATTTTAGCATTGCATCACAGTGGATCCTCTGGAGTGAATGGGTGCCGTCAGAATGAGAGTCCAAACAGCTGAACAAAAATCCACAAGTAATCAACACAACTCCAGTTGATCAGTTAATGTCTTGTCAAGTGAAAAGCTGCATGTTTGTAATAAACAAATACATCACCAAGCCTTTTTAAAACTGCAAACTGTTGCTTTCAGTTAAAATAAAAGTCCTTGATCCATAACATTGTTTTCTCCAGTGTAAAAGTCGTTTTTGTCTGAATCAGGAGAGAAATGTACACAGATCAAGCACTGTTTACAGGCAAGAACAGTCTGAAACAGTTCTAAACAAATGTGTTGGTGGATTTTTGATGTAAGAGGACAACAGTGGATGGACTTATTTCATTGGAGGAAGCGCTATTATGAATTATGGACACATATTTGGGCAAAGACGACAGTTTAAAGTTAAAATGCTTGATCTATTTGTTACACAAACACAGTTTTTTTTTTTTTTATCTCACAAGATGTTAATTACTTGTGGTTAATTACTTTTATTATGATGTTTTAAAAAACTGATTCTGACGGCACACATTCACTGCAGAGGATCAATTGGGGAGCAAGTGATGTAATGCTAAATTTCTCCAAAAAAAGCACTTTTTTGTTTTTGGGTGAACTGTTTCCTTTAAAGTCTTTTTTAACTTATTGTTTTGTTTTGCTGAATGCTTTTGTATCTAAAGTGTCCAAATGCTTTTTAGGCCACTTTATGTGTTAATGAAATTTCTCTTTTTAATTAACATTTAAATGGTTTAATTATTAAACATGCTGTCACATCATGCTTAACCATTATCTAGTCAGTACTTTTAAGTTTTAATTGAACCGAATAACATTTTATGTAATCCTCATTTAACATCTCCCTCGCTTGATTTTGTTACTGATTAATTGCTGAGTTCGGTTTGCCTGCATCTCTAAATTAGCATCTACACCGAAAGAGCAATCGAAATGTGTTTGTGCCAATGTTTCTGCATTTTGAGTTTTAAGTGAGAAAGCGTGTGGAAAAAGCTGTGTATATAAGTGTAGTCTTATATACACAGCGTGTGAAAATAAGTGTAGTCGGGCTATTCAGCGAGAAAGTGTTACTTGAAAGGGGAAAAAGAAGAATGTTTGAGACCTACATTTATTTTGAATTCATATAAAAACATCAAATTTATTCAAATGTGTTTCCCTTGGATCTCTGTACAAACTTCATCATCATCGAACACCTATGTAAAATAAATAGAAATACCTTGAAACGACACATCTGCATTTCTCTTGTGTGTATGTGTCACAAAAGGGTCATGCATCAACAATCCTGGAGCAATAAATCACACCAATGTTCTTTAGCAGGGGAGTGACTTTCTTATAAAACCACATTTAAATAGATGCAGAGAATACATCACAGCATATCTATATATATATATCCTCTCTCCTTTTTGTTTCTGACAGCAGGTCTCTGGCAGCCGTTTCGGTTATGAACTTCCAGCGCCATCAATATTTCTGGCAGGTTTATCTTTGGCACACAGAAATTAAAAAGGCCTCCGGTCTGAAGGCCACATTGATGTTTGTTCACCTTCTAGAGC
Source organism: Labeo catla (assembly GCA_012976165.1). Taxonomy (NCBI): domain Eukaryota; kingdom Metazoa; phylum Chordata; class Actinopteri; order Cypriniformes; family Cyprinidae; genus Labeo; species Labeo catla. Next base: position 565,912 of record VONZ01000358.1, read on the forward strand.
AGATTTAGTATGAGCTGAGGAAAAAACATTTCTAAAGTCTACAGGAAATGGCTTTTAGAAGAACATTAGATGGGCAATAATTTCCGTGAAAGTTCATTTGAACTTAAGGTGGATAAAAAAGCATCTTATTTGTTTCAGATCAAGAAATGATGCCATTTTCTGTACACAGGAAGTTTTTTTTTAAAGTGTTTTAGGCATTACAGCTGTAAAACTACCTTCAAAGTCAATACCGTTTTGTGCTCTTTGCACTTTTTGAGCTGTAACGGAGCCTCTCTGAATGTCCCAAACAGTGAGGTTTTTAGTTTCCGCCTGGTCCTTTCATGCTAGAGTCTTTGAGAGACTGATGGACGGCACCTGCGCTCAGATTACAGGCTGAAGGATCGCAGTAACCGGGTGGTCCGGCTGAACCAGGAGGTCCGGGAACGCCCGGCTGACCCGAGGCACCAGGTGGACCCCGTTCTCCATCGCGCCCATCTTGACCGTATCCTGGTTCTCCAGGTTCACCTGCAAGACAGAAACAGGTCAGTCATTTTCAAACTCACTATTTTCCCCATTAAAATCTCTAATTTAGATTGCAGAAGGCCAAAGCAGAAGGTCAATCTTATTTGCATTTTTACGTAGATAAAAACATGAGAAAACTTGAGTCATGGAAGTCAAATTACCAGTTTTCATGGTGTTTCTACATTACATATGAACCACCAGTATGGCTTTTTGATATTTTATTTCTTGACCTTTAAGGAGAAAACACCTACATTCTGCTAAACAACAAAAAAGCCACACAGGGTTTGAAAAACATGAGGGTGAGTAAATACAGTAAAATTACTTTTTTAAAATATCTTACTGAATTATATGGAAGCTTGTTTTCACCATAGAAATAAATGCTTAAAAATATAAACCTGTAAAAATCATATGACACCAGCACATGGCACTGCAGCAGATCTGTCTGTTACAGTTAGAGCACTAGGTAACGATTGCAAGAAATCCTATTTAAACAGACAGCTTCATTCGACTGACAGTAAGCGCCAGTGACACATATACAAAGACAACAGAAGGCTTCATATACCTCCAATTCATCAGACATCTGACAGCTTCATTTAACACCAATTTAACTCTGCTTTCAAAAGTCTATTACCAGGATGGGGCTAAATATATCTCCAGCATCATTTTAGAAATAAATTGAGTTGTTGCAGACTGAATTGGTTTGCAGATGATATTCATTAACACCCTTTCCATTTATGCAATAATACTATGATTTTCTTTGACAAGAGGAAGTAGGATATGAGACTGAGTCAGAACTCACCTGGTAGTCCAGGAGGTCCCGGCATGCCTTTGGGTCCCCGGACTGTAGGTCCCCTGTCCCCTCTGTCTCCCATCTCGCCTATAACACACACACACACATTCTTCACATATGCATGCTCTCTAATATAGGTAACTACAACTAAAACTAAAACTAAAAACTAAAAATAAAATAAATGTTAACCAAAATATAATAAAATAAAATAAAATAAATAACCAAAATTAAATCTAATTTAATTTAATTTAAAAATTACAGCTAATTGGCCACATTTCTAAAAATTTTGTTTAACTTTTAAATAATTTTAAATAAAATGACTAAAACATATTAAATAAAAACACATTTACTGAAAAATGAAATGGAAAATAAATAAATAAACACTAATTCAAAATATTAATAAAAACTATTTTAGTTTCTCAGTTATACTAAAACAGCATTGCTCTGATGTTGGGCACAAATTAATAAAATATAGATTTTTATAAATTTTGGGATACCCTGCTCTAGTTGTTGTTCCAGGACCAACAAGGATCCTGTAAAACAGTCGGAACTCACAGTCCCATAATGACTCACCTTTCGGGCCTTTGAGACCCAGAAGTCCCGGAGGCCCTTTGAGTCCCGGAAGTCCTCTTGCACCAGCATGCCCAGGAAAGCCGCTGTCACCTGGGGGTCCGGGAGGACCGGGGGGACCGGCTCTGCCTGGCAATCCGACTGCGCCAGACTCTGGTCTCCTCAGACTGGCAGCCAACTGGGCCAGCTGCTCTGAAATGGCAAAGACCAAATGCGCTAATGAGTGTGAATGGTCCCCTGCTATTAGCACAGCTCATTTTTATTTAATTTATCCATTGATTTTGCAGTTGCACTCACTAATTAGAGTTGTCTAACACTGCACACTAACTGTGTTGTGTTTAGTCTACTGTGTTTCTGTACTAATGTTAGGGCGCCTCCTTGAGGACGATCCATTTTCCTGTTTTTTTACATAGTACACTACACTTAAAGTTGCAGTGAAACGGAAATAGCAACAGACCGTTTCTTCCATATTATTATGTACATTTGAGATTGATGGATCAGCAAAAAAGTAAAAAACACAGGGCAGGTACTTGGTTCTGTGCATTGGTTGCCAATCATATTTTAAGATGTGGGCGCTGCACTCAAAAATGGGCCAGGTGAATGTGAGTTTACAGGGGCAGGATTTAAGCAGATTAAATGATTGGAGAAGCCCTGCATGCATCACCAGCAGTGTTGCCAATTGCAAGGTTTTCCCTCAGAATTGGGCTACTTTAACACTGTTGCCACAGGTTGTTTTTCATGGTTTCAGGTTGAAGCGACCCTAATAAAGTGATATTTAGACCCTGGAATGTGAATTTTACCAGGGGGAACCCCTATTAAAAAAAAAAGGGTATTTTACCCACATGATGCTTTTTTACCGGGGGACCCCTAGTGAAACACAGTTGGGGTCATTTTTGGCCTAGTTTTGAGAAGGAAATCGGTGGGTTTTGTTGTGAAATCCTGGCAAAAGGGTATATGTGGAACGTGACTGAAATATTATTAAAAAATGGCGATATCAATGGACTTTTAAGGTAATCAGTTAAATTAGCTAGTTGTTTTTATTGTTGACGTTTTATTCGACTTTTATATATATATGTTAGTGAAAAGAATAAAAATCAAAAACTTTTATATATCAATCCACATTATGTGACCCTGGCCCACAAAACCAGTCTTAAGTAGCACGGGTATATTTGTAGCAGTAGTCAACAATACATTTTATGGGTCAAAATTATCGATTAATAATTATCGATAATAATCGATTTTCACTTATGCCTAAAATCATTAGGATATTAAGTAAAGACAAGCAAAGGTTATTGCCTTACAAGCAAAACTTACATTTTTATTAGTAATATGCATTGCTAAGAACTTCATTTGGACAACTTTAAAGGCGATTTTCTCAATATTTTGATTTTTTTGCACTCTCAGATTCCAGATTTTCAAATTCCAGAAGCGAGATTTGTTTAGCAAAATAGGGAAGTCTGTTGCGCATAACCCATATTCTGATCACCAGAGAGAAGTTTGTCGTTTCACTGGAAGATACACTTATGATATTTTAACGAAACATTTCGTTAGAGAGGTCAATTAGAGAGAGAATAGAGATTAATTCTTCAAAATAAGATTTAACATGCACTTAGAAGATAGGGTAAACATTAATTTAATGCTGACTTTAATAATGTGTTAAAGTCTTTTTATCCCGTGGGTAGCAATGTTTCAGAGAAATATTTAAGCTGCTTTCAGCCTTGGTTTATGAAAGTCCGTGAAACACTGGAAAGTTACGAAAGCGGTGTTTAACGGTAAACAACCAATGAAAAAGCGCATCACAGCTTACCTCATTAAATATTCATACGCTTTGGCTGCCTATGTAACATAAACCAATCAGCTGTGAATATCATTAGTTTGCATTAACGACCCATCAGCCTGCGCCACCTAGAGTTTCATGGCAGAACTTGGCATTTGTATGTTTTTGAAACGATGTTAGGGTGAGAAAATGTTGACAAAATGTAACTTTTTTAGGTAAACTATCGTTTTAATATCAAATACAGCATGCAACAAACACGCAGGCTATTCTAATATCATCCATTTGTTGAAATGGCGCTACGTAGATCAGCTGTAGTTGTGGTAAGTCATCTGAAATATATCGCAAAATAATGTCTCAGTTCTACTTTTTTAACCGTTTTCTTCAGTCATGGAAAATACTAAAAGGCATGTGAAAGTTAACGTACGAGGTCGAAAACTTTCGAAACACTTAAAACTCGGCACGCTGAGGACATCTGCGGCGTGTAAATGTAACTAAACTATAAATAAAATGCTAATAAAATATTTTTAAATAATAAAAACATAATAATAATAAAACGTAAATAAAACAATATGACACAAGCCCTCATTCCGTGAAATTATGCTTATGACTTTTCAATAAGCGCTCCGAAGCACTGAAAACAAACAATTCTAGGTCTAATTTAATTTTAGGTCAAATTAATAATTAAGCTTGTTCATGACTGGATTCTTCTTCCCTTAACGTTATAGCACTGCAGTTTTTTCATAATTCAGGGCAAAATGTGCAACTTCTATATAATGCTGAATTTATAGATGTAAATGTGTCAGACCAGGTGCAGAACTAAAGAAGCCACATGTCTGACTTTTTACTGCACAAACTGTAAGATGCTCTGTTTTGTAAGTAAAATAAGACTCTAGACTAATTTTATTTTATTATAGCTCTAATATTTTTATGTGAATAAGCAGATAATTCGCCAGCTTTCAATATTCACTAAAAACTGTGTTGCAGAACGCTGTTAAAGCCCACTCCTTTCATTTGTCCTCATTCATCCTTTGAATGGTGTTCTTGTACATTTTCAATTTGCAATGGGAAATTGAGCATAAAAGAAGAGCATTGCTGCCGTTTTTACAACTTCCTTTTCTATTGTGTGAAGGGATAAAAGGGCAGAGCGATTTATTCATGATGTAAAGAATCCAATCTCAGGCCCTGAGCCATTGAGCAAGAGCTAGGGTACAGTGAATTTCAACTTTCAGTCGGAAAACGTCCTGAAAATGTATGCAGCACGATGCTTGACTGAGCTTTTTCAGGGAGGGTTTGGCGGAGGAAAGCAAAGGCTGAAGGAGGAAACGCATCACTTTGAGGCAAAAGTGCAGATCAGCTGAAACGAAAATGAATTTTTCAGTGAAATGTGAATGAAAAAGTCATGAGGGAACGGCGACGTGCGCTCAGGAGGACTTAAAGAGAGGCAGAACTGATGGCTAACTCTAGTAAACTGTCTCTGCTCATCAGAGTAGAATCAAAAAGAATCTTTGAAACAAAACACTAATTTTTCCTTCTATTCATCTCACTCTTTTCCTGCTTCTGTTCTCCTGCCTGAAAAGTTCTGATGATCCAGGGGCAAGAGTGCAGCTCTGCATGCTTAAAAGAGACATTTTGTTTATTTCCGAAATTATAAAAATCTCTGATTCCAGACTCACCCTGCATAACGCGCATGCACACTTGTCTGATGTGTTGATCGCTTGGTTCTTTACCCTGTAAACACAGAAGGAGTTGTTTGGAAGAAAATCAGACAAATTATACCTGTATTCTGATCATTTCATCTAATTTCAGACCGCTAATTAACTCTACCTCAGAAAATAACAGAAAAACACTGGAACACAATTGGATTTAAGTGTTCTTAAAAGCAGCAGAACGTTTTAGATATCACAGTACTGTTTTTCTTGATATACCTTTCCAAACATAATGAGTTTGTACAACAAAATGCTGCAAAACAAAAACTACAGTGCTTCCACACATTCTGGCAACTGAATTTTCAGTATCTAAAACTTGTCCTGTCATTCATGATAACCGGATAAGGATAAAATAATAACTCACAAGCATTTTTAGTTAATTAGAGATGTTTTAACTTCAGCAGAACAAAATTATAGTGACTGTATGTAAAGGTGTATATATATATTATATACTATATATCTTATACTATATATACTATATATATATATACTATATATATTTTTTTTTTACACAAAGTCTCTTCTGCACACCAAGGCTGCATTTATTTGATCAAAAATAATGTAATATTGTGAAACATTATTACAGTTTTGAGTAAATGTTTAAAAACAGGTGTGCTGGTTAATATAAACAGTAGTAAAAAAAATATTAGGATTTGATGAATAGAAATAAAAACAGCATTTATTTGAAAAAAAAAAATTTGTATTATTATACATGCCTTTACTTTAAGGTTTTGGTCCGTTTAATCAAGGCTGTAGTTTACTTTTCTTTTAAAAACGTGAAAAAAAATTTGGAGCACAGTCAAAAATTTTAGGAACACCTTCTAATCAATAATCAAAAGATCTGATCAAAAATTAGCCTTCTCATTACAAGGTGATATTTGATTCCTTAAAGTGATTTACAGGGGAATTTTTTTTTGTAATGGCATTTTTTTAACTTTAACTTTTAACTTGATTAAAAAGTATGTCATCTTTTATGTCAAATTTTAGAAACAAAATTATATTTATATGCTTTTTAAAATGTCTAATTAAAACAATAGAAGAACAAGTAGAATAGAGAACAAGAAACCAATCAAATGAATTAAGTATTAATAAAATTAATTCGTATTACAGAGGTGGTGCAGAAGAACATAACAGTGGCTTGTAGGTGTATTTTCAGACATTTAATGAGGCTCAGAGGTGGCATGAATGCAATTAAATTCATGAATTAATGTTGAGATTAATGTTTTAAATAAAATTTTTAATATTGAAATATTAAATGATTTAAATATCTGAAAAGATACTTTAAAAATAAAAATAAAACTGCCAGTAGGTGGCAGCAAGTCACTGATTTAATTACTGAATCATTCATTCGTTTGATTCGAACGGCTGATTCGTTCAGAAACAAAGCAAATGACTGTCTTTATGAATGGCTAATTAAATAATTGACTCACGCTTAAAAACGCACGTTCATTCCTAAACGAAACACCGCTGTGTTTGAACAGATATGCGCAGCGTCTTAGCTGTGACTTTGTTTCAAACTATTTTTGTCTACAAAATCAGCAATATTGTTATAGTCAGACAGTGTGAGTAACTTAATATTAACTTCTTGTATTTAACTGTTGTAGTAAATCAATATCACATTTACTAACTCTCTTAATAATAAAAAAGCTGTCATTCATCTTAGTTCATCACAATCTCACAAAGTTGCATTATAATCAACATAGCTTCCTACACTGCACAATTGATCTCTTATTTACACTCTCTCTACACTTTGTTTGTTTATGAAAGGATTTTGTGAGATAAGTCTGTGATGCATTACTCAGCGCTACAAAAACACATAGAAACCTTTGAAGCAAATGTGCTGATCGGGTCAGTCGCACTGGCGCTCCTAAATATTTTTTCACAGTCGCACACAGTAGTTTTCAGATGCAAATGCATGGTCGCACTGTAGAGACCTGAATTTAATGCATTCTTACTGAATAAATGTATATACACTGCCCTCCAAAAGGTTGGAAATTGACAAAGTGTGGTTTTGGACAATATCAGCATAAATCCTGATCATTTTTTGGTGCAAATACATTAAAGTAACTTGACATTATCATTGAAGACCAGCAATAATAATTTCATATAATGGCATTATATACATGTCAAAGTCAGACATGCCTCTTTGCCAGCTGTGATGCTTGGTTACTGGTTTAAACTTGGCCCAGGTTTTTAAAAGATTTTTGGGTCAGCACACCTTAATAGCGTCAACAATTGATTGCCAATTAAGTTTAGAATACAATGAATTTAGGCCCAGATTATGCAGAGCTGTAATAGTTGCTAATGGTGGATATTTTGATGAATCGAAAATGTACATTTTTTCTATGTATAAACTGTTTATGTAATAAAATATGTTTTCGTAGTTTGTGTTGTCCCTCGTCAGTGCAAAATTATCACAAATTAAAAAGTATTCATGCCAATATTGTCCAAAAACCCACTTTTCTAGGGCGTTTCCAAACTTTTGGAGGGCAGTGTATATATATATATTTTTTTTTAATCATATTGACTCCAAACATTTGAACTGTAGTAAACATGCAGAGTGAAATCATGATAATGTGCAACAAAACAAAATTGATACTGCATATTTACATTTGAAGAGAAGTCTGGGTAACAAGCCAAACTCTTTTTTTATAACCTGTGATAGAACTGACTTATAAACTGTAATTGTTAATCACTCTTTCTTTGAAAGGTTGGTAACATACCGCTGGTCCCTGGGTGCCACGAGGTCCTGGAGCTCCCCTGTTCCCCTGCATGCCACGTGGTCCAGGGCTACCAGGAGGCCCCTCAATGCCAGGCTGCCCACGGGCACCCTCTGGTCCTCTGTTACCCGGATCCCCCTGGTTACCAACCTGAATTCACACCAGAAATGTAAGTATACATAAAAAGATGTAGTAGTGTCTTCATATAGTAAATCATTACAATATAGTGTAAAATCTAAGGACTAGACTGAGCTGAGATAAAGCCAAAGAATGCTTTTCATGGATATCTGAAATCAAAGCCAACTGCAGAATAGGCCGTCAAAAATATTCAAGAAAGAATACAGATCAAAAACTCACTTCGCCTTTAGCTCCAGGTTGGCCAGAGTCACCCTAAGTACAGAAACAGCGAACTAATTGAAGTGCACTACAAAACTCTCAGTGTATGTTAGCATACTGCATTCATATTATTTTCAGCTCAGTATTTCAAAGCTACTCACAACTTCTCCTTTGTCTCCTGATGTTCCCTCGTCACCTTGAGCTCCCTACAATAAAACACATCACTCAGTGAGGGAGATCATTTCATGAATGTCTGTGTAATAATAGAATGGATAGTTTTGGTTATAAAAAGTGACCCAGGACCACAAAACCAGTCATAAGGGTCAACTTTTTGAAATTGAGATTTATACATCATCTGAAAGTTGAATAAATAAGCTTTCCATTAGTGTATGGTTTGTTAGGATAGGAATCTGAGGGTGAAAATCATCTTTAAAGTTGTCCAAATTCTTAGTAATGCATATTACTAATCAAAAATTAAATTTTGATATATTTACGGTAGGAAATTTACAAAATATCTTCATGGAACATGACTTTTACTTAACATCCTAATGATTTTTGACCCATACAATGTATTTTTGGCTATAGCTACTATACCCATGCTAGTTACGACTGGTTTTGTGGTCCAGGGTCACAAATGTGATTGCATGAACTGCATTTATAGCCTATAGGAACTATAATACTTAGTGAGAGAATTGTTTTTTGACAGATGTTTATTATTAATAAATGTTACTGATTATTGCTGTCTTTCAATTTATAAACAAACTATGTAATTCTAGATGCATTAAACTATTTAATGCTGGGTATTACAGTATTTTTATTGCATGTTATTGCATTAGTTTTAAAGTTATCTGATGTATTCAGTTCAGTTCTGCAGTGCAGTATGTGCTGATAATGTAAATCACACTCTTACCTGTTCTCCCTTTGGTCCAGGTTCGCCTCCTTCACCCTGTGTAATATCACATTCAGAAATCATTCCCATGAATATTTAACTGAAAGCATGTCTAAAGAGCTCATTTTAAAACAACAGTTATTCAATAATGTACACTCAGCATTTTGCTCTTTCTATAAATCCTACATCTGTTGGAGGTGCTTTAGTTCCTTTTTCCAAATGCATTAAGGAAGTCATTGAGTCTAAAATGGACCAATTTGATTTTCAAAAACCTCATTGTACTTTCAAAGCTTTTTAAACTTTAAAACACCAGCGGGAGCACATAATAATTGCAGTCCCTTGAAGGCAAGAAAGAAGAAGCCTCACTGTCTAATTGAGCACAAACAGTGAATGTAAAGAGATGAGCTGTTTTTAAAAAGCTGTAGATGACTTTTTGTAATAGTTACAGGGATGTTGATGTAGCAGAACTCCAAGTATGCATTGCTGTACCTTAATAAATATAGAATTAAGGATACAAGCACCAGATTTCTCTGACTTTTTCAGTCAGGGTGCACAGGTTTTATCAATTCACAAGGTAACAGGGTTGAGAGCAATTTAAAGAGATCATTTTGAGATTACAAAAATCTCTTCAAATGCAATAGGCAGAGACATCCTCACCCTATCGCCTTTTATTCCTGGCAGGCCCGGTGGTCCAGGAAGTCCAGGCAAGCCCAAGTCACCCTTAGGACCCTGAGAAGACAATCAATGTAAGATGACATGCAGTCAGAGTCTTGGATTTACTGTAAAATTCCGGTTGATGTCTTTTTTATGTCTCACTGCAGGATTTCCAAACAGATGGGAAAGGTTCAAAACCTTTGTCAATAAATAGAGAAGACTGCAGAAACCCTTTGTTCCCCAGCAAAAACACTCTCATGCATTTTTAAAAAGAGAATGCAGTCTAAGAAAATGCAAGATCAGGACAAAGTGGCAAATGATGATAAATTTGGTATGTGAACGTACATCAGTGTTTCGTGCGCTGCTGATTAAATCTACAGTTCCATACCAGTATGTTCCAGTCCTGTATGTTTTAACCAAAATTCACTTTTATTGATTCAGGTTTTTTTTTTTAATTTACATATTTGTCCTTTTATTTTAATTTTTAAAAATAATTTTAAGTCTTTATGAATGGTGTTTTATTGTAAATCAGTCAATTAATCAAATAAGTATACAGGATAATTATATACAATAATTATATACATTATTACAGCTGAATATGAAGATGTAAATCTGAATATGTAGTTCAAATTTGAATATATATTTATGAATTTGAATATATAAATGCACATTTGAATACATGTTTGTAAGTACTGCATTTCAAAGTTCATAAAATTATATTTTAGGGTTTCTGCTGTTCTTAAAAAGTTTTAATTCGCCATTCCACAAATTAGAAAGCAAAAAGTCTAAAATTCAATTTGTGGCAATAAATGTTGCATGCACCAAAAATTAAATAAAATAAAATTAAATTAAATTAAATTAAATAACCCTCAGTATTTTTGTTGTCTAAAATATTTTGTTATCTAGTTGTGGCATTAAATGTTTCATGCATCAAAAATAATAAAATAAAAAAAATATAAAAATAAAATATAATAATCCTCTATTTTTGTTGTTCTCAAATATCAAGAATTGTGGCATTAAATGTTGCATGCACCAAAAATAAAATAAAATAACTCCCTCAGTATTTTGTTATTAAATATCAAGTCGTGGCATTAAATGTTGCATGCACCTAAAGTAAAGTAAAGTAAAATAAAATAAAATAAAAATAAAATATTCCTCAGTAGATTTGTTGTCTAAAATATTTTGTTATCAAATATCAAGATTTGTGGCATTAAATGTTGCATGCACCAAAAATAATAAAATAAAAAATAAATAAATAAATAAAATAAAATATTCCTATATTTTTGTTGTCTAAAATATTTTGCTATCGAAAATATCAAGAGTTGTGGCATTAAATGATGCATGCACCAAAAATAAAATAAAATAAAATAAAATAAAACAAAACAAAACAAAATAAAATAAATGTCTTCCTCAGTACTTTTCTTGTCTAAAAATTTTTATCATCAAATATTGAGAGTCATGGCAATAAATGTTGCATGCACCAAAAATAAAATAAAATTAAATTAATAAAATAAAATAAAATAAATGTTTTCCTCTGTATTTTTGTTGTCTAAACATTTTTGTTATCAAATATATGAATATCCTTAAATCAAGATACATTTACTTGGAATGAAGATTAAACATATAAAGTCTTGAACAATTGTATGAAAAATTGTTATGCTTAAAACAAGAGCAAACATCTGTCAGTGGGGTGTGAATACTTGCATTCTCATTTAAATTGATTTTTCTGAGCACATTGGCAAATGTGTGTTCTTGTTATAGTCAAAAACTCCTTTTTGATCAGTTTCTCATAAAACAAGACTACTTATTTAATGTCATTTTGCTTCTCACGTAAATGCATGTTGATTTTAAAAATCTTTAGATATTTGCACTGGAAAACAAGACAAATAAACTGAGGAAGAAAATCACTTTTATGCACTTTTTGCAGTGTGATCAGAAGATAGAGTAGAAAGTTATTTCTTTATTCCAGTGGTTGGTAGCCTTAATTTTTTTTTTTTTTTTGGTAACTATGTTAAAAAGTAATGGAGAATAGCTGCTAATAAACGACATTGTGTTCCATTCCTTTTTTAAAACTTTGTCTTAAAAGGGTCTTAAACGTATAAAACCTGCTAAGCCCTGTATTTGTAATTCAATAAATTATAATGTTGCAATTTATACTCAGTGTTTACATAATATATTCATATTTAAACATTTGAGTGTTTGTGTGTGTAGATAAGTGTGTGCTCATGGGAATGGCAGAGGAACAGAGGGCTGTTTGAGAGACACTGCTGTGAGACATTCTTTTGACTGTTTACTCTTTACTGTGAAAACAGTGAGGTGAGATCCCATTCAAGAGAGAGACCGTCTTTTCCACAGGCCACAGCATGATGTTTCCCTTCTTACCAGCAGCTTCTACATTTCAGTACTTTGAATATTTGCCTTAGTTTGACCCTCAAATTAGCATATTATAAAGTCACGAATCCCCATAAAAGACTATTAGTGAAAATGTTCTTGAATTCACTGCGCACCAAACCATCTAAATAAGTAAACACGACTGAGCTCGGTAGATGTCAAAATGACTTGCATTCTCTTTGAACACTGGGATAATAGAATCATTTAAATGTAGTGCTGCCTGTGACTTGTTTTGAACTTTGGGTTTGCTGCCAGCTTATAGAAAAGAAAAACTGCAAATGAGATCCCTTTAATGTCAGTAGTTTCTCTAACACAGCACAAAATCATTTTCTTATTCAGTATGTTTCTCATTTTTCAGTAAGTATGTAAACATCCTTGAAACAAGATGAATTTACTTGATGAGCAAAACTGTGAGAGAAGTGAGATTTGTTTTTATTTTATGAATAAATACATAAATGTAATCAAATTTAGCATGCTTTATGCTTAAAACAAGAAACAACATTTTTTCACAGTAGTCAAAACAAACTTGATTTAAGGATCTTATGATATATGTTCTGGAAAAAAGGCAAACAATACTCAATTATTTTTGCAGTGTAAACAAAATAGAGAGCAAATGTAAGGCATAAGTCCCCTTCCTCTTGGATATTTCTGCACATAAACTCTGAGATTTTAATCTGAACTTAAACATTTCTCATAAACTCTTCCAGGAGCAAACAATCTGAACTATACTATCCGCATTCATTTTATAGCTAGCCAGTATTTATTATAATTTGTGTATATTTTAATTCCCTTTTTTTTTTTAGGAGAAACATCTGAAACAGGGTTCATACTTAAACATGTTATGCTGAGCCATGAAAGCAACATTAGGACACTCATCTCTCCACAGGCAAGGGCTTTTACTTACAGTAATTTGCATTATGAAAGCAAAGTATGGCAGATGCATGCTTTGATACCACAGCCATATCATCATACAGATTATGCACTTACTCTGGCTCCGTGTTTTCCCATCGGTCCAGGTGGCCCCTGCTCTCCTCGGTCTCCCTAAACACAAGGAAACTATCATCATCTGCGAAATATTCCTCGGTGAGTAAATACAGACACATCCAGCCTGACCATTAGCCATTAGTCATACTGCATTGGGTACTCACAGGCTGTCCAATAGGCCCAATGGGTCCGACTTCTCCTTGTTCTCCACGCTCACCCTGAACAGAGACATTTGCTGTCAGATAATCTGTTCATGCACAATAATGGCAGAGCTATTGGGTGGTTCACCTACCGGTTTACCTGCAGATCCCATAGTACCAATGAGGCCTGGTTGTCCTGAACTACCCTGTAATTGGAGCAAGCATATCATATACAGTGTTTATAATAACCTACAGGCAGAGTAGGATTCTGCATGACATAGTAGCTTGAAGTTTAAGTGTGTAACTGTGGCATTCAATTGAAAATTGCAAAAATAATAAGCATAATGTTTCTGTTTTGGGCCACTGAAATAAACAGAGCAAAGCAGAAAAAACATCTAGGGATGTGCAATACATTGTTATTATATCAGTTATTGGCTGATAATACAGATTTTTTTAAATTATTGGTAAATATTGGATAAGCTGATATTGCATATTTTGTTGTGCACGCTCTTTTCTCTGTTTTTACACATACAATATATTATCCTAAAATCTATAATCTTAACACTGATCTTTAAATTAAATTAAAAAAAATTATATAATAAAACTCTTAAATATAATCTTTAGCTAATTTCAAAATGAACATGAATATACAATATACAACGAATTATCATTTTGTGATGCCAAAAAACGTTTTGTTAATTCATTTATTTTAAAAATAGTAGCGGCCATTTTTCAGTTATCAGTCATAACTTTAAAACAATTATCAGAGTATCTGTATCAGCCAGAATAACCTACAAATGGCTTTTAAGTGCTGTCAAACGATCAATCGTGAATAATCACATCCAAAATAAATGTTTTTGTTTACTTAATATATTTGTGTGTACTGTGTATAATTATTATGGTTATAACATGAATACAAGCACACATGTATGTATATATTTAAGAAAAAATATTATGTTTATATATTAAAATATTTATAAATAATCAATTATATTGTTAATTTATGTAGTCAAATATATTAATAAAAATAGATATATTTAAATACATGTATTTTTAAAATATGCACTGTATGCATGTGTATTTGTATATACATAATAAATATTCACAATATACACACATATTATGTAAGTAAAAACTTTTATTTTGCACCCAAAATAAACGTTTTTGTTTACATAATATATTTGTGTGTACTGTGTATATTTATTATGGTTATAATATAAATACACACACGTATGCAAATATTTAAGAAAAAAAGTTTATATATTAAAAATATTTATAAATAACCAATTATATTGTCAATTGATATAGTCAGTTATATGAATATAAATAGGTACATGTAAATACATGTAAATATTTTCAAAATATATATTTGTATGTACATAATAAATATTCATAGTTTACACACATATTATGTAAACCAAAACTTTTATTTTGGATGCAATTAATTGCATCCAAAATAAAAGTTTTTGTTTACATATATTTGTGTGTACTGTGTATATTTATTATGGTTATAATATGCATACACACACGTATGTATATATTTAGGAAAAATATTATGTTTATAGATTAAAAATATTTATAAATAATTAATTATATTGTCAATTATATAGTGAATTATATGAATATAAATATATACATGTAAATACATGTAAATATTTTAAAAATATACACTGTATGTGTGTGAATTTGTATATACATAATAAATATTCACAGTATACACACATAAAGTAGTCAACATTTGAAGTGGATCAAAAAAAGTTGTCCTAAGACAAAAACCGGTATTCTTTTTGGTTTTAGGACAAATTTAATGAAAGGTTTTGATCCACTTCAAATGTTGACTACTGTATATTATAAAAAACAAAAACTTATTTTGAATGCGATTCATTGTTTTACAGCACTATCAAACTGAGATGGGAGACAATATTTTAAAATAAAAAATAGCAGCTTCAGCTTTAACAGCCCCAGTGGGTTTAAAAATTATTTTTGCTTCATTGTCCTGATAAAAGCTTTTGTCAGTTCCAGGGTGTTAAAAATGTTATGACGTTGCACCGAGCAAAGATAAACTCAGCAACATCTCTCACCTTCTCTCCAGCTCCACCTTTTGGTCCTGGGCTTCCTGGTAAACCCTACAGACGTAAAATGAAAGTCACTTAATATCAAAATGCAGTTGCTTTAAAGCTACATCTCCTGAAGGAAGTAAAATGGCTTCTCTTTGTTCTGTAAGATCAAAGTCAGATCCAAGGGGTGGATTTGAACCGTCTCAAAATTAATGATGATGTGAATTAATCATGAAGAGCTGGCATCGTGCTGGATAAAGTCAGAGGTTTTTCATAATCTTGCCCTGCCATGAAATGGAGCGGACACAACATCCACAAATTTGAAATCAAAGTAAATTATTGACTTTTTTTTACACTCTGCTATAGTGGGCTATCTGCCTAATAGCTTTAAAGGAGACAGGTTGAACATGAGATTGTAACAAAAAGGTACGTATGTCTGACAAGGATAAAATAATAGTGACTCATCTGTAGAAAGAAGATGAAAGTTAGGATACACTACTGTTTAAAAGTTTAGGTTTGGTACATTTGTTAATGTTTTTGAAAGATCTCACTTATGCTCACCAAGGTTGCATTATTTTTTTGGTCAAAATACAGTGAGAAGAGTAATGTTGTGAAATATTAAATATTTAATAAAGCATTACTTCCAGTCTTAAGTCTTAAGTCTTAAGTGTTTAGAAGCCCGTTACAATACTGACGTTTTTTTCGCAGTTCTGACTTTTTTTTCTCAAAATCGTGTGATATAAACACAATTCAGAATTGCATGATACAAACACAGTTCTGACATTTTTTTCTCTGAATTGTGAGATATAAACTCTGAGAAATAAACTTGTAATTCTGAGAAACAAAATTGCAATTCTGAGAAATAAATTCAGAATTGCGGAATATAAACTCACAATTCTGACTTTATAATATGTAATTGCGAGTTACTATGTCAGAATTGTAAACTCACAATTCTGAGAACATATCAGTCATCTTTTCCTACTCAAAATTAGACTTTATAACTCAACATTGCGAATATATCTCACAATTCGGAGGAAAGTCAGAATTGCGAGATACAAACTTGCATTTGCGAGAAACTTTATAACTCACAATTGTGAGTTTATATCACACAGTTTTGACTTTATAACCTGTAACTGTGAGTTTATATCTCTCAGTTTTAACTTTATAACTTACAAATGCGGGTTTATATCATACAATTCTGATTTATAACTCGTAACTGCGAGTTTATATTTCTCAATTTTGACTTAATAACTCACAATTGCGAGTTTATATCACACAATTCTGACTTTATAACTCATAACTGCAAGTTTATATCTCTCAATTTTGACTTTATAACTCACAATTGTGAGTTTATATCTCTTTAGTTTGACTTTATAGCTTACAATCGCTAGTTTATGTCACAATTTTGACTTTATAACTTGTAACTGCGAGTTTCTATCTCTCAATTTTGACTATAATTCAGTTGCGAGTTTATATCTCTTAATTTTGACTTTATAACTCACAATTGCGAGTTTTTATCACACAATTCTGACTTTATAACTTGTAACTGTGAGTTTATATTTCTCAATTTTGACTTTATAGCTCACAATTGCAAGTTTATATCACACAATTCTGACTTTATAACTCGTAACTGTGAGTTTATATCTCTAAATTTTGACTTTATAACTCACAATTGAGTTTATATCTCTTAATTTTGACTTTATAGCTCACAATTGCAAGTTTAATATCTCACAGTTCTGACTTTATAACTCATAACTGCAAGTTTATATCTCTCAATTGACTTTATAACTTACAATTGAGTTTATATCTCTTAATTTTGACTTTATAACTCACAGCTGAGTTTATATTTCACAATTTTGACTTTATAACCCACAATTACAAGTTTATATCTCACAATTCTGACTTTATAACTCGTAACTGCGAGTTTATATCACACGATTTCTGAGAAAATTCTGGGGCTTCCATATCAGTGTAACATGATCCTTCAGAAATCATTCTAATTTGCTGATTTGATGCAAACAAAATTCTTTATTATTATCAATGTTGAAACCAATTGTGCTGCTTAATATTTTAAGGAAAAAAAGAACAGCAATTATTACGGATATAGAATATAAGGGAAATATAATTTTATTGCAAATATGTAAATCTGTACTGTCACTATTGATCAGTTTAATGTGTTTACGGAATAAAAATATTAATCTTACTGACCCCACACCGCTGAACATTAACTTACTGTATTTGAACTTTCTAATTTCTCTGGCATTTTTGACCTTCTTCACAGTTATTATGGCAGTTCATATACTGAATGCATTTATTTTTTTATTTTTTACATTAAGACTTACAGGAATTCCTTGAAGGCCAACTTCCCCAGGGCTTCCAGGTTTTCCAGCAGCACCCTGTAAAAGGTGAAAAAAATCTCTATTATTACCGCTGTCACGCTTTTTACACAGCCATGGTTGAATGACATAAGCTAGATTTTGCTGTACCTTTGCACCTGGCATGCCTGGGATTCCCTCACGCCCATCCACACCTGGCAAACCCTGGAAAAAAACACAGATTGGTGCTGTTTGGATGTATAAAAGTAAGTCTTTAAGTAAATCCTTTTGTCTGCACCAAAAAAAAAGTACCAAAAAGTACCATACTGTCATATTTTTCTTATATTACCATCTATTAGCATGATACCAGCAACATTTTCATTAAATGAACAGAAAGTTTATTTATATAGTAAACCACATACACCATCTCCCTTTGGCCCTGGAAGACCAGTATTGCCTCTTGGCCCTTGAGGTCCCTGCAGAAATAGAGAAAATTCATTAACAACAGATTTATTCAAATCTTTATCTACTGTATTACCCTTAGCACAACAAGATATAGCCAGATAGGGCATGTTTCTGGACCAACATTGTTTGGTTGTTTGAATGTTGTTCCAAGACTAACAAGGATGTTTATCCTGGACCACGTCCTACTCGGTTAAATCCCATTTAGGATGCAGCTTATCATGAGCTTATCAATTTAATGAACAAAAACCTTTTAAACTTCTACTGTGTGCAGTTTTAGTTGTTATAATGATGGTTGTACATACCTGTTCGCCTTTAGGGCCAGCTTCTCCCACTACTCCTCTTTGGCCTTGATCCCCCTAGATAAAAAGATGCACACACCTCAGATATCTTCTAATATTGATTTGCTTATTTACACCCAAGGCTCAGGACATTAAGTCATGCCCACTGCTGAAACAGACTGATTTCAAAGCCTTCAACTATGAATTAAAGGCAAAACTTTCCTGTTTCATGCTTGTTTACAGCTTTAGATTAGATTGGTTTTGTTTGAAGATACAGGTATTTAAAGAACTTACCGTGGCCCCTGCAACACCCTGAGGACCTGGGTCTCCATCAACACCTCGAGACCCCTGTAAAAAATAACAACATATTACTTCTTTTCATCATGTAGATTTATTATTTATTCTCTGTTTAATGTCTGTTGCAGTGTTGAAGTATCTAATGCCACTTTTTTTTTGTTTTAGTAACATTTGTTGTCTCTAAACAGTAAACCCATAAAATATGTGACCTTGGATGACAAAACCAGTCATAAGGATCAATTTTTTGACATTGAGATTTATACATATAAATAAATATATAGGCTTTCGACTGATGTATGGTTTGACCGAGATACAACTATTTAAAAATCTGTAATCTGAGGGTGCAAAAAAGTAAAATATTGAGAAAATTGCCTTTAAAGTTGCCAAAATGAAATTCTTAGCAATGCATATTACGAATCAAAAATTAAGTTTTAATATATTTACGTCAGGAAATTTACTAAATATTTTCATGGAACATTTATATATTATATATATATATATATATATATATATATATATTAAATATTTCATGGATCTTTACTTAATATCCTAATGATTTTTGGCATAAAAGAAAAATGGATCATTTTGACTCATACAATGTATTTTTGGCTATTGCTACAAATGTACTCATGCTGCTTAAGACTGGTTTTGTGGACCAGAGTCACATATGAGCTTTATGATTTTTAGTTTATATAAACGCATTTACAGTATAGTCTTTCTGTTCCATAAAAATGGACAATAATCATCTTGTATGAAGGTTGTATACAAATATTTGTCCAATCAAATGCTCTCTAGAAAAAGAATGCCCCTCCCCCTAGTTATCACATGATTTTACAGCATTGTAATGTAAACTAAACACAAGTGGCTATTTAAAAAAGAACAGGCAAAATATGATATTCCTCAACCTCTATCAAATGTGCTCAACCTCTATCGAAATCTTACCATTTCTCCTTTGGAGCCAATCATACCAGTGGCACCTCGAATTCCCTGCGGTCCCTGAGAGCATATAATTAAAACAAGGGTTTAAAACCAGATCAAGACATAGCCGCTGGATTAATTCATTAATTTAGTGTAATTGCTGAAATAAAAAGGGAATGCACATACAGTTGGGCCTTGAGCTCCAACCTCTCCAGGTGCCCCCTGATCTCCCTCTTCTCCCTAAAAAGAGAAAAAAAAAACGCTTTTAGACAATGAAATCCTTAAAAGAAACCAGTAATTAGATAGATAGATAGATTGCTCATAACACATCTTTTACTGTAATACTGAAAAATGAACTGCAAGTTTTGATTGAGGTAAATGATGTGTAAATGTGCTGATTCTGAGCCAAGCATCTTGAGGACAATACAGCAAGTAGTCACGAGTGAACTAAATGTCACCACACTAACATATTCATTCAGCACTCAAATCCCTCATTATTCTTCATGCACCAGTGGAGTGTAATTCTTATACAGAACTTTAATAGACAGCATTTAAATACATCCTGCACTGTAATTCCGCCCAAACGTCAGTCTTTAATTATAAATGAAGCTTTGTAATAATCTTGAAAATGTCACAGTTGGAGAAAAATGTCTCAAACGCGATGTTTTCTCATTACAGCAGACCTACTGCTTAATTTATATTCAAATTCATTTTGCAGAACTTCATGACACATGCTGACCTTAAACACACACATTCACACGCACATACACAAAACCCAGATGCTTCTTACGCTGGCTTTGTCAGCATAAATTTATCAGACATTTTGTAAATAAAGTACTTGCCTTGTGTCCTTGTTTACCAGGCTCTCCAACTTCTCCTTTCACCCCTTTATGACCCTGACAGTGGACAGGAGGACAGTTTATAATGTGTGTGTGTGTGTATATATGTGTATATATATATATATATATATATATATATATAAAAACATAATATTTTTTTTATTTATATTATTTATTATTACATTATTTATATTTATTTATATTTTATATTTATGTATTTATAATGTATATTTTAGTTTATATAGTTTACATTTATATTCATTTATATCTGTTATATTTAATTATACATTGATTTAGAATAATTCCTTTTGAAATATCTACAGTAAAACTCACCTTCATTCCGGGCAAGCCAGGATGACCAGGTGCACCAACTGGGCATGCATTAGGGCACTTAACATCAGAAATAAAAACAATTTGGAGTCACTTTATGTCACTCATTCCAACCATATCTAACAGTAACACTTTGAAGCACAACATATTTTAATGTGGATGTTGAAAATCATATGGTTTTCATATAGTTTGTAACAAAAGGGCACCTAGTAAAATTTCCTCTTACCAGTTCCATTGATCCGCCCAGCATCCCGGCAGCACCCTGTAAATATATTCTCCTTAGAACAGTTTTTAACCATTTTGAAGGAAATAAAGGACAATTAGTTGATTAAGGAAGCAATTGTTCCGCCCTGTTGTTTCATAATTATAACTGCTGCTCTACATGATGTTCCTAATTAGTCTGTATATAATGATGTCTTAGTTGTACATTCTAAACTGAAAATTGACAGTTTTTACCTTATAGTATCTACCCTATAATCTTATACCTAATGCTGGGCAACGATTAATTGCGATGAATCGCATCCAAAATAATAGTTTTTGTTTATATAATATATAATGTATATATATATATATAAAAACACACAAATACAGTATATATTTTGAAAGTATTTACATAGTTATATTCGTATAATCTAAATTATATATAAATATATTTAATATATGTGACCCTAGACCACAAAACCAGTCATAAGGGTTAGTTTGTTATGATAGAACAATATTTGGCTGAGATACAACTATTTCAATATATGGAATCTGAGGGTGCAAAAAAATCTAAATATTGAGAAAATCATCTTTAAAGTTGTCCAGATTAAGTTCATAAAAATGCATGTTACTAATCAATAATTAAGTTTTTATATATTTACAGTAGGAATTTTACAAAATAACTTCATGGAACATGATCTTTACTTAATTTCCTAATGATTTTAGGCATAAAAGAAAATCAATAATTTTGACCCATACAATGTTTTTTTGGCTATTGCTACAAATATACCCCAGCGACTTAAGACTGATTTTGTGGTCCAGGGTCACATATAAGCATTTGCATGTGTGTGTATTTATATATACATAATAAATATACACAGTACACACACATATATTATGTACACAAAAACATTTATTTTGGATGCGATTAATCACGATTAATCATTGCCCGGCACTACTTATACCATATTAGCTAACTTATTAAATACGATAATTTGTAAATTAGAATTCATATTTTTCCCCAAAATTAATATTGGTGTGATGCATTCACAGTCTTAAGTTGAAAGGTCATTACTCTTGTGTAATTCGTAAAATATAACAGCGATACTCACACGGGGGCCTGTTGGTCCACGGGGTCCCTGCGGCCCTCTCACACCCATGGCTCCCTGTTATACAGAGAGAAACATGCCATTTTTAATTGTATGAATACTCTGTAACTGTAAGCATTTATATTTGCTCACTTTTTGAGTAAACATACAAAAAACCAAAACTAAGACAAAAACTATACTTAATACTTAAATAAAAATATAAGTAAGTTTGAAGTTTTTTCTTTATAAATCTAAAATACCTCATAGCCTTGCCTGGCATGAGAGGAAGTATACTGAACTATTGAAGCAGCAGCTCCATGCCCTAATAATGAACTCTGTGGTTGATTTTTCATGGACAGAGTGAGATTTGAACTGTAAAACTATACATCATTAATACATCATAAATAGGTACTTTTGTATGTTTCAGAAAGGTTTTTTTTTTTTTTTTGGTTATTAATTTATTTGTTTATACATATATTTAATTATTTATTTTAAGTTTTATATATATATATATATATATATATATATATATATATATATATAAATTTATTTCTTGCAGTGGCTCTCTTTAGATGAATCTGGTCAAGAAATTGGTCAAGAACACATGTGATTTATATTTCACCTAGAAATCAGTAGAAACGTATAAAAAAAAAGCAAAAGAAAGACGAGGCTAATTTGGCTGCTTGTTTACTTTATAACTTTATAAACCGACCAAGGTGTTACCAATATCAGTGTATTCAAAATATGTATTTTTTTAAAGCAATATTCTATTAAAAAAATAGAGTCACTCACAGGGGGTCCCACTTTTCCCAGCTCACCCGGAAGTCCTCCTGGTCCTGGTGGTCCCTGTGCAAACAAGTATCAAATTTAAACCTTTGTTTCCACCACCAAAGCAAACCCCACTCCGCCCACTGCCTTTTTTAGTTATCATATGCAAACAAAAGCAACTTACAATTGCTCCATCAGGTCCAACACCCTAAAAAGACAGAGAAGGTTTATTTATATATATATATAGTTTTCCCCTTTTTTATTATATGTTTTTTGATTTGCTGAATACAATAATATAATCTCATACAAAAAACACTTTCTTTTAACTGTGTTCATTAGCTGCTGTCAGCATTGAGGCAAAGATGCAGTGCATTGGGTACAGATCAGCTTTAAGCCTATTTACAACAATTTATCTGCTCAGTTGTGTTTTTTATTGAATGCATGGGCTTCAGAGACATTGAAAGATGGCAAGATTAGGTTTACCGCCTCTCCTCTTGGTCCAGGTTTGCCAGGTTCACCCTGTTTCAATTAGAACAAGAAGTCACTTTTTAGACTTAACATAATTTAATGCTGTTTTTTTGTATAAATAGTGTGCTTAGTGTGTTTAATAAGAAAAAGTGCACTTCAAATGCCAGAATTATGTACACTGTAAAAAGTTTTCACCAGTTTCAACTTAAGTTCAGCAGCTGCTTTAAAATTTTAAGTTAAATCAACTTTAAACTACAAGTCAGTGCAACTCACTACAATAAAATGAGTTAAAATGACCTTTGAAGTTGATTTAAATTATGAGTTGATGTTATTTGTCCTTTTAAGTTGATTTAACGTAAAATTTTAAGGCAGCTGCTTAACTTATGTTTTTAAATTGAAACTGGTGAAAACTTTTTACAGTGTACGTAAGTGAAAAAACTAAGTGTGATATGTTAGACAATTCATGCACTCAACTGTCGCAGCTTTAATTGCGTACTGGAGTGGGAGGAGCTATCAGACTCTGATTTTGCATGACAAAATAGCCATATACAATTTATACACTATAGACTTTTTGAGTATAAAGTGTGTAGAATAAGTGTATATTGCGTATTTTGGAACACAACTTAAACAAATAGTGTTCTGAAAGTCACATAAAGCCAGAGAATCTTCACAGGCTGAGTAAAGTACTGTGTTTGAACATCAGTGAGTTTAACAGGAACTGATGAATCTGACTTGGCTGCACAGATCAGTGAGCACACAGACAGGATTAGGAACTATTGGTCATGTGAAAATACTTATAATTCCCTCTGCAAGGCCAGTCAGTACACTGATTTGAGCTCTGGTCCTTACTGAAGCAGAAAACTGAGAAGCTCATTAGTCGCTCACCTTTTGTCCTTGGGGGCCATCGAGGCCTGGTTCTCCTATAGGGCCAGTCAATCCCTGAAGAACACAGAAGGGAAATGTTACATTATTACCTCTTACAATAGCAAACAATGACAGACTTTAATTGAAAAGGATGTTTTAGAGGAATTAAACTTTGTTAGTCGCTTTGTAAGCTGAAGTTTCAAACTACTCAATTAGCCACAGAATTTGATGCCAGAATAAAAACACCTTAACAGACCACCTTCCATCTCAAACCAGAGTGGATATTTTCTTGACCCCTACTTCCATTTTCACCGGGAATCCACTTTAATTAAGTCCAGGCTTCGGGTGTCCGTGCTTAAACAAAAACCCTGTTGTCTTTTGGACAGACCTTTTTCCTGTGGTCTTTGCTTTAGTCCGGCATGAGAAATTCCCTGCATTTTTGACCCGTCTAATAGTGCCGCCCACCATTAACTGAACTCTGCGAGACTGAGGTTTGTTTTCCAATATAAGACTATGGCAATTTTAACATGTTATGGAGATGTTTTAATGTGTTTCCGTACATCAGCTCCAGGCAATCCAGGAAGTCCAGCAGAACCGGGTTTTCCAGGATCTCCATCAGGACCCTTCAGGTACAAATGGCAGTGTGTAAGATACAACAAAATCTTAAATATAACAAATTATTAAATGACACAAGAAGCTGATATTTACAGCCGAACCCTCTTCACCAGGGTCACCTCTCTCGCCCTGCAAAAAAAACATACTTTTAACTCTTTCATAATGCATAATGTTTTAGTCACTGAATTGTTTTATATTTTAACTTAAGTTCACATTTTTAAAAACTCAACTCACAGCAATGCCGTCTATCCCAGGCACACCTGGAGGACCTGGAGGGCCGGCTCCAGCCCTCTGTTCAAAAACAATAAGTAAACAATGCTGTCATATTCCTACAGTGAGTTCACATATTTGTAGATGCAAATATTATGCAATATGAAATCTAAAATGATCCAGTGGGTGAAAATATACTATAAATCATTTTTAAGTTTAAGCAAGCAAAAAAGTTTAAGCAAACACCTGCCGTGCAACAGGTGTGCATTTGCGTCTTACAACATATGGATTGTACAGATGCAATAATGCAGTGCAGCCTATAATATCCTACAGCATTTGGTATTCTGACAGTTTCTTTCTTTAACATATGCTGAAAATACAAGCTCTCACCTGAAACTCTGCCTCGGATATCTAAAAGGAAAAGAACAAAGAAGGATTGCATTTACCTGCGCCGTGCAGATGATGGTTATCTCCAACAAAATCAGTAAAAAGGGCCCACGCACACCTGCAGTGCGAGCCATGATTTCCCCGAAGACGCAAAAGCCCCTGTTTTCTGGGATCAGTTGGGTTGACAGACCCCCAGACCAAGAAACCCAACTAAAGCCCCTTTCAACTATCTGAACTCAAGGGAGACCATAACCACAGAGTGCTCATAAATATGTATGAGGTGGTTTGTTCTGGGTCTGTGATTGGAGGGCAATGGCACAGTGAGAGGAGGAGTCTGACAGACATTCGAATAGACGGCGGGAAATTTTACTAGACGGTGACATTTGACCTCTGTTAGCAAGCACTAATTGGTCTTTGGGAGACAGAGGGGGAATGCTGGAAAATAGTAGAACTGTACTATTACATTCCAGTTTTTTAACTTAGTTACTTTAGATTAAAATTGTGATGTCAGACATGTCTCACCTCTCTCCTTGCAGGAAGGTCACCGCATGTGTCTCTCTGCGGGATGTTTAAGTCACAGTGGATCAGCATTGACTGCAGCTCGAACTGAAACAACAGACAAACAACCATCAAAAAGCATCATGGTAATGTGAGCCTGTGGGGTGTATTGAATTGTTTATCATTGGTTTGTTATGTTCCAAAAATGTGTAATGTTCAAAAAGAGATTGATTAGTTTTTTGTTTTAAAAAGAGCTTTTTATGTCGCACTCTTTGTTGTAAATTATTTTTGCAGAACAGTGAATTTAAATTAGTTTTCTTGTTGATGGTAGTGGTAGATTGAGCTCATAATGTGTGCATATATCATTCGGTGACACTTAATTTAAAAAGTTACACAAAACTTACTGAGAACATTACTTTGAAGAAGACACAAACCTCATGTCTGTCAAAATAAAAATACACGGTAAGACTTTATACTTTATACTAGTTTTTTTTTTCTTTTTTTGAAAAGAAATTAATACTTTCATTTAACAAAGAGTCATTAAATTGATCAGAAGTGACATTAAAAGATTTAAAATGTTACAAAAGGTTTATGTTTCACAAATAAATGCTGTTCTCTTGCTGTTCTGTGTTCATCCTGAAAAAATGTATCACAGGTTCCACAAATATATTAAGCAGCACAGCTGTTTTCAACATTAATAAGAAGAAGAAATGTAAATTAGAATGATTTCTGAAGGATCATATGTGACCCTGGACCCAAAAACCAGTCATAAGTAGCACGGGTACATTTGTAGCAACAGCCAACAATACATTGAATGGGTCAAAATGAACAATTTTTCTTTTATGCCAAAAATCATTAGGATATTAAGTAAAGATCATGTTGCATGAAGATATTTAGTAAATTTCCTACCAGAAATATATCAAAACTTATTTTTTGATTAGTAATATGCATTGCTAAGAACTTCATTTGGACAACTTTACAGGCAATTGTATCAATATTTAGATTTTTTTGCCCCCTCAGATTCCACATAACAAACCATGCACCAATGGATAGCTTATTTATTTAGATTTCAGGTGATCTATAAATGTCAGTTTAAAAAAATTGACCCTTATGACTGGTTTTGTGGTCCAGGGTCACATATGTCTCTGAAGAAAATTCAGCTTTACCATCACAGGAATAACTTACCTGTTAAAATATATGAAAATATTAAACAGTTATTTTAAATTGAAATACAATTTTACAATAATAGTGTTTTAACTGTTTTTAGATCAAATGAATACAACTTGGTGGAAATCTTTATTTTTTTAAAAAACATTAAAAAATCGTACCGGCCTCAAACTTCTGTAGTACACCAAGTTAATGTTATATTAAAGTTAAAATTCAATTCAAATTTATTTGTATAGCGCCTTACACAATACATATCGTTGCAATGCGACTTTACAGCAAATTAAAGTAGTAACTAGTAAAGTAACGCATTACTTTTGAATTTCTAAGTAACACCAGTTACTTTTTTCCCCATTTATTGATTGACAAGTCTCTTGTCGGGAAATTGGCACTAAACATGATGTTACAGTATTCTAGACTAAATGTGAACATGCATTAATTCATCTCACTCACAAAAAACAGTATTCCTCAAAATGAATAAAAACAGTGAAATGCAAACTCAGAATATGACGCAATAATTAAATGTTAAATAAAACAAATATCCTTTATGTATTTAATCCCACTTTATTAACCAGTGTCTTTGCTGCTGACCTTTGATGATGCAGTTCAACCATACTAATAAGCAAAACTTTCTTTAGATAATTTGTGCTTTTTTTTTTTTATAGCTGAAGAGTGATCTCCTGCATAAATGTACTTTTCTTTCAGCCTGAGGTGAATTCATTTCACTTTTGGTGTAAAAGGGCTTTTACATTAGCATTGTTTATATTAAAAATAAAGAAGCAAGCCCTGTCCACATTTAAAAAGTAATGCAAAAGTAACGTAACACATTACTTTTCATAAAAAGTAACTAAGTAACGTAATTAGTAACTTTTTCAGGGAGTAACGCAAAAGTAACTTTCCTCAACACTGTACACATAGTATACGTCCATCAAATACTTTTACTTCAAACTCTCTAAATTCCTGCCTCAGCCCAATCAGAAGTACCAGTATAGAAACCTATACAAAGTAGCCAGAAAGAAATCCTGATTTTAAAAGAAATACATCAGATGGATTTAGAGGCTTTTACATCTGAACTCTTCATATATAAAACTTATAACCTTATAGTAATCTTTTAATAATATAATAATTTTTTTACACAAATTCAATTGAACAGCTACATAAATAATTCAGCAAACATTTAAAGCAAAATGTATATACAAAAATAAAAAATAAATGTAACAAATCTTTAAAAATCCTTGATTTTATGACGTACAGGTTCTGATTATGCTAAAAGAATAAGAAGTGCAAATATTTGGTCTGTGTGTAAATCAACGTTGCAAATTTTATTGTTTGAGGAAAAATTCTGACTTTTTAAGCAGGTCAGCTGTCCGACTTGAACCTCGCTGCTAGAATTCACAATTATCTGCTAAAATGTATTACGGCAAAATCCAAATCCATTTAAAGAGACAGTCTGCTGCTGAGCCTTTTAACAGCCTTCAAACGTTCTTCTCAAGAAGAAAATGTGCATATATACATATAACACAATGTTTTAAACATATAGAAGTACCAGTGTATTTTTTAAGGGCCTTAGAAGAAACACTTAAATATCATTGTGCTAAAACTGTAACAGAAGACTTATGGAAACAGACAAATAGACTTGTATACTGTATGTGTAAACATGCATAAGAAAGACAAGTTTAACTTGATTCCTACCGGCACAGCTATTGCTGAATTGTCCTTCAGTTTTCCAATATGCGTAAATCCATCTAGGTTTACTTGTCCTCTGGGTGCCAGCTGCTGTGAATCTGTTGCTGTACAGTCTGTTATCAGGCTCACAGAACCTTTTTTGACAAGCAATAAAATCTTGTGCCACTGAGAATTGAAGAGGAGCGTTTGGTAAGGGAATAAAGCTGTCATCAGTCTATTCTCTTGGGTTCTGTAGGAAAACTCCACAGACAGGGCCTCCCCATTGAGTCTGACTGCAAGCTGTTCATTTCCATTCAGGTCTTGCATTTGCCACAAATTCCAACTCTTATTCGGTGTATTTCCACTCATTCGATAGGTTGCAGAAAATGCAAATTCCTCAGGAAGCCCCATGGGAAACGCAGATCTGATTGAAGGATCAATATCAAAACTCAATTAGACCTGATTATGAACAGAAATGGTATCTGAACTTATACTGTACTGATTGAACTGAATAACATATTTTACAATATTTAGATGACATGGAAAGATACCATGCTGAAGATTATTAGCATGGTTACGTCTACAAAAAAAACAGTAATTTTATCAGATGGCAATACCATGGTATTCTGAAACATACCATACCAACGGATGATTATTGTATTCATACCAACAGTCTTGCTCTTCCAAAAATACTATTTAAAAAATACTGCTATTTAAAAAATATTCCACATTTCATGGAATGATGTACTATTTTTTGTTTTGTTACCAGTGCATTTAAAATAATAATAATAAAAATTGTCAGTAATTTAGTTTTCTAATTCAGCACCATGGACAGAGGGAGTTCCATCAATGACCAGTAGATGTCACCACATGTCAACAGTACAAGTAATTCTCAGTTGCCCTGGTTACTGAGTTTGAGATTTTCTGATAAGGGGGAAATTGCAAATATTGAGCTTGTATTATTGGAAAAAGCATTAAACCGGTGGCTCTCAATCAGGGGCCCAAGGCCCACTAGGGGGCCTCAGCACTCTTCTGAATGAGATGCAAGATGGCTTAAAATTATTTAAAGGTTTAAAACAAGCAAACACAACTAAAATCAAATTATGAGCTTCTAAAAGATCTATTTTGAAGAAGATTTTAAAAATCTAAAGAACCTTTTCTGCATTTGAAACGTTCCATGGATGTTCAGGTTTCATCATAGAACCATTGATGCCAATACCTTGAACCTTTATTTTTAAGTGTGTAACAACAGCCATTTTTAAGCACTGGGGTTCTTATGATCTTGGACAACCTGGATATACTGTATGAGGGAATTTTAAAAGTCTGGTTTGTAGACCTAGAAAAGTAATGGAAGTAAATTAAATCTAAAGTTACTTAAAAAAATATATGTAAATGACTTTTTAAGATGAATTAAAAAAAAAAAAAAACATTTTATACATTTATATACATTTAGTCAAGCTCTATTATGGAATTTAATTATTTAAAATATTTTAAAAAAAAATTATATAATTAGTTTTGTGTTGGTGAGCCTTGGGGCCAAAAAGGTTGTGAACCACTGACTCATCATATTAAGACCCTGGCTATGCTGTTAACCTTTTTTTCTATTTCTCTATACTATTCCATTTCTACCACAGTTCTATTCCTCAAATTTGTTTAGCTAGGTGGGTGTTTAACAAGTGCTGATATGTGACCCTGGACCACAAAACCAGTCTTAAGTCGCTGGGGTTTATTTGTAGCAATAGCCAAAAATACATTGTATGGGTCAAAATTATTGATTTTCCTTTTATGGCAAAAATCATTAGGAAATTAAGTAAAGATCGTGTTCCATGAAGATATTTTGTAAAATTCCTACTGTAAATGTATGAAAACTATCAAAACTTTTTGATTAGTCATATACATTGTTAAGAACATTATTTGAAGAACTTTAAATTTTCTCAGTATTTTGATTTTTTTGCACTCTCGGATTCCTGATTTTTAAATAGTTGTATCTCGGCCAAATATTGTCCTATCCTAACAAACCATACATCAATGGAAAGCTTATTTATTTAGCTTTCAGATGATGTATAAATCTCAACTTTTGAAAAGATGACCCTTATGACTGGTTTTGTGATCCAAGGTCACATATACTGTCCAACAGACATTAAATTTCTTGTTTTTCTGTTTCTTACATCTCTGTGTTTTTGTGTTCCAGTAGGTGGCAGTAAGGCTGTCTTTAAGAGTGAGCCATTGAACCGTTAAAGGAGAAGTCCACTTCCAAAACAAAGATTCACATATAATGTACTCACCCCATTGTCATCCAAGATGTTCCTGTCTTTCATTCTTCAGTCGTAAAGAAATTATGTTTTTTGAGGAAAACATTTCAGCATTTTTCTTCATATAATGGACTGATATGGTGCCCTGATTTTGAACTTTCAAAATGTAGTTTAAATGCAGCTTCAAACGATCCCAAATGCAGTTGTAAACGATCCCAGCTGAGAAAGAAGGGTCTTATCTAGCGCAACGATCCGTTATTTTCATTAAAATAATACAATTTATCTACTTTTTAATGCCAAATGCTCGTCTTGTCTTACTGTGCCTGGACTTTTTTTTTCTGATTCATGACAGTTAGGGTAAAATGTCGAAAAACTCCCATCTCATGTTCTCCCTCAACTTCAAAATCGTCCTATATTGCTGTTTTCCTTTTTTGTTAAGGGTGTTTGATCTTCTTTGCATGTTTACTTTGCATAGACTGTGTCAGTACTTCTGCAGTGATGCAGGATGATTTTGAAATGATTTTTGAAGTTGAGGGAGAAAATACGATTGGAGTTCTTCGACATACCCTAACTGTCTTGAGTCAGAATACACAGAGTTCAATGAGAGCAAGGCAAGACGAGCGTTTGAAAATAAAAAGTATTTAAATTGCATTTTTTTAAATGAAAATAACCGTCGTTTTGCTAGATAAGACCCTTCTTCGTTTGAAGCCACATTTAAACTGCATTTTGGAAGTTCAAAATCGGGGCACCATATCAGTCCACTATAAGAAGAAAAAAGCTGAAATGTTTTTTTCAAAAAACATAATTTCTTTACGACTGAAGAAAGAACGACATGAACATCTTGGATGACAATGGGGTGAGTACATTATTTGTGAATGTTTTGGAAGTGGACTTCTCCTTTAATTCTAAAGCACATATTAGCATACTAGCTGGTAATATTATGCTAGTACTCCATTTCAAATTTAGCAGCTCACATTCATTTATGTATTAAACCTGTCTTTATGAGTGAGTAATTGAATCATTTGCTCAACTGATTCATTCAACAACATTTATTAATTCAGGAAAGCAACTATGTTGTTCAGAGACACTAAAATATTTTACTTTATTTGGTCGATTTCCGACTGTACAGCAAAAATCGACTGTGTAACTGCCAATATTGTATATAAATGAACTTCTTGTCTATTTAACTATTGTAAAAAGCTACATCACATTTGCAGTCATACTTGTAAGCTGCTCCAAGTCCTTAAATTAACCAAACCTTTTGCAATATTTACTAAAATGAATATGTCATCCAAACAATACTGTTTCCACACAAAATCAGTTGATTTAGAGCACTAAAGCATCTCATAGCACAGCTTCCAGTTTCCCCTTTTGGGATATCTTACTGTTCTTGAGCATGAGTTGTAGTCTCCCCCATGTGCAGGTTCTTTGTCAGTTGTGTTTACCTGGTGTTTATCCTAAAGTTGAACTCAGGGCCAATCTTATATGCGATATGCTGAGATGTTGTTCCATGCACCTTCTTCACTGTCCCTCTCCTGGCCAACTCAGCAATGTTGAACTGAGTCATTATGTAAAATCCTATGGGATATTAGAGAGACTCAATTAAAGAACATTACATTTATTTCAAATGTATGTACTGTTTTTCAGATGTTTACCTGGAAATAAGCCATTCCCATCTTTAGTCAGAGGACAGAGAGTTTGGTCCGTCTGCAGGTGACTCATACTGGAAAATGGCATGACTTTGAAGAAATTGCATTATTGTTAAAGAGCAAATGAAACCTTTTTGCAAGTTTTATTGCTTCGACATTCTTAACTTTTGTTTCTTCACTCCTCCTCCCAGTGTTTGTGTGTTTGATGAACACACATTGCTTGTGGGAGATCTGTGTTGACTGTGTGAGCAACACAATCACACTGTGTTTGAAAAGCTGCGCCACCTTGTCTCCTTTAAATTTACACATTTTATTGTTTTCAAGTCGCGTTAACATCTAACAGCTCTGAATTTTTATTTTATACCAAACCAGAAACCCACCAAAATCGATATTAAGTTGATATTAAAGGTACTTACTGTGTGCATGAAGACCAGTCGAAAAGCATCGTTTGAATACATTACACAACAGGTAGAGACAAACTTCCCTAGAAATAAAAGTATATGAATTGTTTGTGATTGAGCAATATATATATATATTAGTATAAATCAAATGTATAAATATCATTAAAATAAATATATTTGTGCATGTAGGTATCCAGTTATAATTAAAGTTATTTGAATGAACCTCTTGACATATTCAATACATACTAAAAATTAGATGAAAAAGTTAACAAAAATGAAGAAGCCTGTTACGCATTACCTCCAGATCATTTTTCCTGATTCCTACAGATGATGGTCTCACACAGGAGGCATCTGATCTAAGGAGCCCACCCAGATCGCACCAAACCAACTAACTGAGCATGATCTGCTGCTGTCCAGTGAGGTGAGGAACAGCTGACAACCCCAAACATGATGCTGCTGCTCATTAGTCCTGGAGGAGGGAACTGGTCCTTTAGTTCCTTTAATGATAAATAAAGGTAAAGTGTGACATATTGGACTCTTAGTATCATTACTGATGAACGTCTAATGGTTGAAATCAGATTAGCTCTTTGAATTTTACGTTTTTAATGACCTTTTTAAATATAACGTCATGCATAATGGCTTTACAAGTAAATAATTTTATCGTTTTGCCAATTGTGGGTCAGAAAGTGTCTGGAAAAACACTTTTCAATAATTTACAACCAATTGCTTTAATACCCAGCAGTTCCCTTGGTAACATCCAATGTGAATACAATATCACAGATGTCTCAGACAAGGATGGAAAATCTTCATGTTGGTCGAGATCCACAAATCTCCAGCAGAGGTACACAAATGTATAAGACACCACACCTGATTGGCTGCTTGTATTTTATCTAATCCAGTTGGTGTTTTGTCTTAATCTGGTAGTAAACACTACATTGCAATGACAATATATACTGTAAATACCCATGAAATAATATACATAATTGATGACTTGGAAAATAGGAGAACTGTGCAATAATTTATGACCACAGAAATGAAATATTAATTTTGCACTGGGATCCCTATTTTGCTCTGGCATGAAAAGGACATCTTTTACAGATTGCATAACTCAATGCAAGTTTGTCCACAAGTTTTGCTGGTAATTGCCACCGTAGACTAAATACACAATTCATCACAATTCGACAGGATTTGTGCTATTTCAGGATTTCAGATTAAATCTGACAGTGTTGAATATGCTTATAAAAATGTCCTTACTGCATTAAGTGCAGAGAAAGAGAGAGTCATATGGCAGCACATATGGTGTACCCACAGGCTCCTTCAAGAACTTGTGACTTTTCTTTTTTGCACAGTTTTTATGCTTCATAGAAATATTTACTTTCGTCTTATGTTGAGTAGTAGATCATTAAAATCATCTGCTAAATGACTAGATTTACAAAAAATAAATGAGTTTATAAGAACATAACAGACAGTACAAGATTGTCTTAACCCTAATAATGGTCTTTTTAACCAACTGCTAATTTGTTATGTTTAATCATCTGTCAATTTGATCTTTACGTTGCTAGAAGGATTAGCTCTGCAACAAGAGTTAGCACAATGGAAAGTTAAAACCAGATAAACCAGTTAGTAATAAGTCATTTGAATACCACTGCAGAGCAATTACTGTAAATGCTGTGAACTTTTATCCCCAAGTTTTAAAGTAACGCAATAAAGATTACTGTTGTTTTGAAGTTCTTTGAAGTGTATCTACTTTATAATATGGCTTAACAATACATTTATGCACTTGAAATGAAGATAGCATGCTTGTCATGTACTGTAATTGTGATGAGAGGCAAGAGTTGATAGTGTTGTGTGTCCTGTCTGTTTTAAAATGACTCAATTCAGATGCGTATGCTTTCATAATCACTCTTATTGTGCAATAAGGAATGCACACAATATTGACACACCCTTTAAATATTCTGGGTAAATGCATTGGGTCTGTTTCTTATACTGTTGTAGAGGAGAAAGAGATTCTGGTCTTCAGTCTGGTCCAGTAAACAAACAAACAAACAGCCAGTGATAGTTTACTAGTCTTAGCTGGTTTAAGGTCTTCCTGTTTTGCCATTAGTCTGGTCAGCTGAAATGTGCCAAACTCACTTTGAAACCAGGAACCACCTGACCAGACTGGGAGACCAGCTAGAGAGCAAAATAATAATAATAATAATAATAATAATAATAATATATATATATATATATATAATAATAATATATATATATATATATATATATATATATATATATGGTTTTTTACATATATGAAATGAATTTGGTTCTTATTAGGATTGTAAATTTTGCGGTTTTGTTTTGTAAACAATGTAGCATAGATTATAATATCATATTTTTCTTTATTGGAGATATCTTTTTCAACTGGAGCTGTCTTCTCCGACAGCTTCAAAAAACTAAAATGTCTGAAGTGGATCATTTTAATGAGGAAGGAAGTGAATAACGTTTTCAATAAATAATAAGGGTAGGATTCATATACTAACGCCTTTGATAGGAACCGGTGTTGTACCGGCTTGTGAGCGCCTCCCTTTTAAACTCACTCTCACAACACACAAAACACAAGTTTGGACAATATTTACGATCTACGACTCTCACCGCATACCGTTTGGAGATGTGATTCATTGTTTCCATCCAGTGTGACCGATCTGTACTTTCAAGTCTGCTGTGAAGACGGAGCATAGG
This sequence comes from Labeo catla, assembly GCA_012976165.1. NCBI lineage: Eukaryota > Metazoa > Chordata > Actinopteri > Cypriniformes > Cyprinidae > Labeo > Labeo catla. The sequence continues at coordinate 601,820 of VONZ01000358.1, forward strand.
CGAATTTTCAACGGCATGCAGAGGAATTAAGCAGCCGGGTGAACGGAGCGCCGAGGCTGGATCGCTTTGAACTCCAACCCGCGGGTTGAGGCCTACATTCCCGAAGCGCATACATGTACGTGGTTTTAAATTACATAGCAGCTAGATATTTGGTAAACTATAACTGTTTGTTGTGTTTCAGGTTGTAGGTTTGACAATGCAGCCGTTAACCTAAGCAAATAGTGTGATGTTTGTAAAGGCTGGTCATTTGACAAGCAAAACAGGCTAACGCCAGAGCTAACGTTAACTGTCTTTCAGGACGACATAAATTAAAAACAAAAGCTGTGTCAAATCATGTTTAAATCTACGATATTAAAGAAATTTGTTAATATGATTCATAAATAAAATGGGTAACGTTAATAATGTTCCACGTTAACGTGATCAAATGCGTGTTTTAAAGTTTTATTCGAGAAACTTTATTAAATTGTTATTTGTTAGGCTTAATATGCGTTTTATATGTCTTTTTATATAGGATTGTGTTGATCAGTTGACATGAGGAGAGAAGATACTGAACCGAGTCAGGACGGGTGAGTCATTTACAGTAAAAATGTTCTTAAATCACTGATAATAATATGTGTGTGTAGGCTGTATATACAATAAAATAAAACGCCAAAGTATGTGTGAAATAAAGTTAAAATGATCCGTACTTGATTTTACTGAATTGTATTATATGTCAAATGATTCAAAACTTCTTGCTGACAAATGGGTAAAACCTAATTGTTGAAGGATTAAGGCAAAGATAGGTAAAGATTTAAAATTACAGTAAGTTAGTTTTGGGGTCTGCACTGCATCCTAAATTAGTCTTTTAATGTTATCGAGTGATTTTTTTTTTTTTCTTAATATGTCTGACAAGATTTTGTTTTATGTGACTCTGGATCACAAAACCAGTCATAAGCAGCACGGGTATATTTGTAGCAATAGCCAACAATACATTGTATGGGTCAAAATGATTTTTTTTTTTCCAATGATTTTTTTTTTTTGTGAATTTCCTATCATAAATCAAAATGTAATTTTTGATTAGTAATATGCATTTCTAAGAACTTTATTTGGACAACAAGCTGATTTTCTCAATATTTTTTTTTTTTTTGCACCCTTAGATTCCAGAATTTCAAATAGTTGTATCTTGGCCAAATATTGTCCTATCCTAACAAACCATACATCAATGGAAAGCTTAGGTTATTCATCAACATGGTTTTGTTGTCCAGGGTCACAGATCAACTATTATTACACTGAATAACATTTAAAAAAAAAAATCTGAAAATCGTGGTAAAAATGTATGATAACCATTATTTTTTTGCTGAGACAAATTTCAAAGAAAGAGGACACATTCTAATGTACGAGAACAAAAAAAAAAATCATTAAACTTTCATTGTTTTGATTGCTAGAAATACCCTTTCCGTTTTAGAATCATGCACATAATGCCAGTTTTTTTATCAATTTCCTAAATCTTTAAACAAGCCGTTGGCTTTTGAATAAATCATATAGATTAAAAACAGTTTCTCTATGGAGGAAATGAATGATTACTTCAGACCTTGAGTCTTGTATATAAAAGTCTTTCAATCAGAGAGAGTGAGCAGAAGAAAGCATAAAACAGTAGGACAGCCAAGGATATGAACATATGCTACGCAGTAGGGCACCATTGATATCATGACTTAATTTTCACAGACACAGCTCAGAGGAATGAAAGTGGCTGCCCTTACACAAATATGGCCTGTTTTCTGTTGTTTGTATCTGTGCAAGCAGTGCTGAGACAGTGGGACGGGGCTCTTGTGCTCTTATCACCAGCTTAACACATGTTTGGGAGGAAAGTCTCGCTGTGGTTGGTCTGATTTGACTTTGTGGTTTGCATGTGATAGGTGACTGCAGTTCGCCTCTCATTTACAGTAGCTAATCTGCATTAATGAAAGCCCCTGATATTGCCACAAAGCACCTGAAATCCTCCAGAGACCCCTGTGGGCCAGTCTAGCCAGCGTTAGCAGAGGTATTTGCATTAAACCTGAAGTGTGCTGGACTTGTCAGGATCTTGCATCACACCTCAGTACTGTAACTGTGACTTGCAAATAAGGTTGAATCATTCTGAAAGCCTGTGGGGTGTGTTAAAGCATTCTGTGGTAATTCACAACAAGCACAGGCAGTGCTTAAAGATATTGTATTGAAGAGCATTGAGAATACACCGTCTTGTATGCTAATTCATGCATGTTTGCAGACGTGAATACCGTTGCTATATTTGTGGGGTTTAAATGTCAAGAGGTAGTCAGACTCGTCTGATGAACTTGGGTCAGAGTTGCTTAGTGAAGTGTGAGTGCATTTAGAAGTCCATGAGGTTTCTTTTGTAACTTTTTGACTTTTTTTTTTTTTTTTTTAAACCAAATTGTCTTCTTAACAGTCATTTTACAAGCCACTTTCAGATTCTGTACTTTTTCTAGTGTGAGATTTTCATATTTTAGAAATTGTTCAGAAACATTCAAGAGAATAATTCATGCAAAAATAAAATTGTCATAATTTTTTAAAAACTATTTTTTAAAGACATTTAGACATTTAAAATTTAAATTGGAAAGGACAGTACATAAATAGCAAAATTTTTTTCAACATTGAACATATTAAACATACTAAAATAATTTCTTGCTGCTAAAAATTCAACTTCATAATCACAGGAAGTTATTACATTTTAAAATATATTAAAAAAGAAAGGTGTTCTTTTAAATTCTAATAATATTTCACAACAATTTTGTTTTTACTGTATTTCTAATCAAATACATGCAGCCATAAGAGACTTTTAAATCTTACTGACTCCAAACTTTTGATCAGTAATGTATGTTTTGTTTCTCATACAAAGCCAGAAAAGTTAGTATGTTATTCTGTTGGTAAGCGTAGCATCACATAATGTTGTATGCGTACATATTTTCTTGAACGTTTTCATACATTTTGTTATATTAATGCATTTTTTTTGGTTATACACTACCAATCAGAAGTTTTTGAACAGTAAGATTTTTAATGTTCTTAAAGAATTCTCTTCTGCTCACCAATCTGCATTTATTTGATCCAAAATACAGCAAAAGCAGTAATATTGTAAAATATATCTATTTAAAATAACTGCTTTCTATTTGAATATATTTTAAAATGTAATTTATTCCTGTAATCAAAGCTAAATTTTCAGCATCATTATGATCCTTCAGAAATCATTGTAATATGCTGATTTGCTGTTCAATAAACATTTATTATTATTATTATTATTATTTTTATTTAAAACGGTTGAGTACTTTTTTTTCAGGATTTTTTGATTAATAAAGAGATCCAAATATCAACATCTGAAATAAATTTATCTGAAATAAAAAGCTTTATTATACACTATACCATTCAAAAGCTTGGAGTCAGTATGATTTTATTACTATTTTTATTTATTTTTTTATTTTTTTCAGAGAAAGAAATTATAGAAATTAATACTTTTATTTAGCAAGGATGCTTTAAATTGATCAAAAGTGATGATAAAGATATTTATAATTTTACAAAATATTTCTATTTCAGATAAATGCTGTTCTTCTGAACTTCCTGTTCATCAAAAAATATACTCTGTATGCTGTTTTCAACATAATAAAAAAAAAATTTTTTGAGCAGCAAGTCAGAATATTAAAATGATTTCTGAACAATCATGTGACTGGTGTAATGATGCTATAATTTCAGCTTTGAAATCACAGGACAACAGTTATTTTAAATAGTAAAAATATTTCAAAATTGTTTTTCTGTACTTCGGATCAAATAAATGCAAGCTTGGTAAGCAGACAAGACTTCTTTAAAAAACATTAGAAATCTTTCTGTTCAAAAACTTTGACTGGAAGTGTATTTTAGTTTAGGAATGTTTTCCAAAGTCTTCTCCAATCCAGACACAACTGTTCAAGCCGTTTATCTGTTCTTCCGCAGTTTTGCTGCCGATCGTTTGAGACAGGCCCTCCTCCAGCCCTGAATCCAGCATGACGGAGGTCCAGGCCACAGTGGAGTTCTCTGTAGAACTCCACAAGTTCTATAATGTGGATCTCTTTCAAAGAGGGTAAGAACATGTTTTCCTTCTGTTCCACTAAAGATCTTATCCAGGAGAAAGTGTCATTCCAGGTCGGGTTGCAAGCGCAGATAAAATATTTCCAAGGTTGATCTTGGTTAGAAGCTATGTCTAAAACAACAAAGGAATAGGAATGAACTGCATTTGAAAACGTTTTACTAGTGTGGCAGTGTTTTATCAGGCTCCTGCTTCCAAACAAGATGGATCTTTTTCTGTAGAATGAGCAAAGATTGTCTGGTTTATGTAGACAAACGGTGGTAAATGGGTGGATTTGTTTGTAGTAAGATGTTGTTAAATTGAAAAGGAAGGTAATAGTGAATGATACTCATACAAGGGTATGAATGTTTTTCACATCCCTTTGTAAGTCAAAATTTATTTGGATAGTGCTTCAGTCATAAAAATAAAGCTGTTTTGTTGACTGTAAAATGCAGGACAGAGCACAAGGCTAATATTTACCACAGAAACTTGCAGCCTGCAGCTCTCATCTCCATTTAGGCACTCCATCTGAGATCATCTTCACTGATATTAATAACATGCAGTGCTCTGTTTCAGTGCTGTACAGTCTCGTTGTCGTTCCTGCCGTTGCCTGCCGTTGCCTGCCGGCACGAGTCTCAGCTTCTCCATCTATATGTGCACCAGCTTTTCTTAGAAATCATAATTTAGGATCCTTCTCACAACTATTTCTGTTAGGCACATCACGTGTGTCTACTTGTAAAGTTGTATTTAATGTTGCACGGTTTTATTCTCCATGAGTTGGCTTGCAGAGAGGGATGCCTCAAAATACCTTGCTGTTTAAGTTTTTTTTTTTTCATCAGGGTCCAGAATTAACCCTGACCTGTTTGCCAGAGTGAGAGTAAAACAACAAAGTTATTGCAATATGTACAGTTTGGTGCAGTATAAAGGTACTGTTGCTTGCATGGTGAAATTTCATGGGCGAAGTCCAGTCATTTCAGTAGGAATCTATGCAGTTGAAAGTTTTGCGTGATGAAAATAAGATTCCAATGCAGATTTCATTTGTGTTTAAGTTTGTAACTTGAATTCACCAATGCACTATTGAAAGTGGACTTTTTTCCCTGCAAAATTTCGCCCAGATGACGCTTTTGTGCCTTGTGAATGATATGATAACCATTGAGTCTTAAGTAGTAGCATACTTCTCTTTAACAAGCTGTACAATTTGAGTTTCAGTCACGCCTGTAGCACAAATGGTGTTAGCACAGAGTTAGGGTAGCAGTTTAAACAGCTATGTACGGTTGAAGTCAAAAGTTTACATACACTTTACAAAATCTGCAAAATGTTAATTATTTTACCAAAATAAGAGGGATCATATAAAATGCATGTTTTTAACAGTTAAACTACCCTTTCCAACAATGACTGTATGATTTTGACTGTATGATCCATCATTTCACATTAAGGACAACTGAGGGACTCATATGCAACTATTACAGAAGTTTCAAATGCTCACTGATGCTTCAGAAGGAAACATGATGCATTAAGTGCCATGGAGTGAAAACCTTTTGAATTTGAAGATCAGGGTAAATTGAAATTATTTTGTCTTTTGTGAAACATGCACATATCTTCTGTAGCTTCTGAAGGGCAGTACTAAATGAAAAAAATATTTTTAAGCAAAATAAGATACATGTACACGTCTTCATTCTGTTCAAAAGTTTACAAACTTGGCTCTTAATGCATTGTTTTTCCTTCTGGAGCATTGTTGAGTGTTTGAACCTTCTGTAAATAGTTGCATATGATTCCCTCAGTTGTCCTGAGTGTGAAAAGATGGATCTCAAAGGCAGGCAGTTTAACTGTTCAGGACAAACAAGGGACTCATGACTATCACTAAACAAACAAACAAACGGGAAAACACAGCTGTGGTTAAGTCGGGTAACAACACCGTGTTAAGAATCAATCATATGTAAACTTTTGAACAGCGTCATTTCTATAAATTAAACTATTTTGTCTTGTGGACTGTATGTAAACATCTTTTATGTGAAATATCTTATTCAGGTTAGTACTAAATAAAAAATAACATGCATTTTGTATGACCTTTCTCATTTTGGTAAACTAATTAACATTTTGCAGATTCTGCAAGGTCTGTGTAAACTTTTGACTTCAACTGTATACAAGCTTCACTAATGCATAGATCATACTGTAGATACTGAAAAGCTGAATGCTTTTCCATATTTAATGTGAGGGTGCCATTTCTATTAACAGACAATCTCAGGATACAATTAAGGTTAAGTACAGTTTGCACTACTTTCAGTATGTGCCAAAAACCTGACATGACCCAGCATGCAGTACAGGTGTTTTCTGAACACTCCATACCTAGTCTTAAACTAACCATGGAAACTTGGGCATTTCAACACACAAGAGCCTAATGGCCCATTCCTGTAATGTGATCTCTAGAGGCCATTGTTCACTATGAAAAGCAACATTTTTATTCAGCACAGGGAAGAGTTAAAGGGGTCATCGGATGCCCATTTTCCACAAGTTGATATGATTCTTTAGGGTCTTAATGAAAAGTCTATATTTTTACAGATTAATATTAATTAAAAACAACTGCATGGGTCATAATAGGGTAGATGTGTACATACACTGCCAACACACATTAATGTTCAAACAATATGTAAAAGTGAAGTTTGCATCCGATTACCCTTTTAAGTTACAAGTTCTGCCCACATTTCAAAACCAGTCACTAGATATAACTAGGGGTGGGCGGTATGGCTATGATACAGGTCGTTACTAGCCTATAAAGTTATTTTTGCTGGATGTCCAAAGCAAAAATGTGTTATTTCTAGTAAAATATGTTGTTTAAAGGGTCAATCTACCCAAAAATGAAAATTCTGTCGTTTACTCACCCTCATGTTATTCAAAACTTGTATGACTTGCTTTCTTCTCCAGAGCATAAATGAAGATATTTTGAACAATGCTGGCAATCAAACAGTCTCAGTTGCCATTGACTTCCATTATGTGGATAAAAAATAAAATGGAAGTCAGTGGGAACCAAAACTGTTTGGTTACCAACGTTTTTCAAAATATCATTATCTTATGTTCCACAGAAGATCATACAGGTGAGTAAATGATGACAGAATAGTAATATTAAGTTAGTCATAAGTTTATGCAGCGTCACACTTTCCATGTTGCAATGTTAATGTCTAAAGAGTCTGTTTTCAAAGCAGGAAGAAACTCTGTTATTGTCAGTGCTCAGTAGGGTTGTTTGGTATCAACACACCAGTTTGCAACCTCAGGTTAACATTCCACATCTGCTGACATTGTCGCCGCGGGTCTAACTAAAACACAGAGCCATTGGGTTTGCTCAGCTGTGCAACAGGAAGCATAACGCAACCGTCATTCTCCTCTTCAGCTCCTGCAGGGGGACTGGTTGTTTGTTCCTGTTCCCAGATCTGTGTTCCGGCCAGCCGGTTGTATTCTTACCTATCTTCTCGCTCCCACATAAGTGCCTCTGTGTGCTTTTGATGTCATGATATTCTTGTCAGAAGGATAATTGCAGCTCTATTTTGGTTGCCTGAACTTCCTCTTTCATTGCAAATGCATGAGAGGATGGCGCACAGGATATAAACATGAGCTGTGTGGATACAGCCATGCACTGGAGCTCTCTGATGAGATCAGCGTGTCCGCATTATTCGGCCAAGCTCTGATGAGTAGCAATGAGGAACTGAGAGAGTGTGGGATGTATTTGACTATCACACTGGCTTCTTCCTTTCTAAGAACCACAGTAAGAAGAAAAGCTGACCAGTTTCTTTTTTTTCCTTTTTTAAAAAAACGCAGTGTATTGTATTAATATATTCTGACAGTGTTTTCTGCATCGCTGAATCTGTGGCAGCGAAAGAAATGATGTTGTAGTCTGAATTCATTGTTGTGAGAATGGGGAAAAAAACAGGCACTGCGAAATGGTTAATTCAGTGGAAAAAATTAAATGGACAACTCCTCTTTAAATGTTTTTGAAAAGATTTTTTGAATCATTTCGAATCGCCCAAAATGACTACCAAATAAGTCACAGACAAACTCACTGGTCTAAATGACTCACTGAATCACTAAATGAGTAAGTCTGAGTAGGTACTGTTAAAGGGACAGTTCACCCAAAAATGAAAATGGGAATCTTTCGGTACCTCACGATTTGATTCATATCGATTCTTGGGGTCACGATTCGATTAAAGGGGTCATCAGATGCCCATTTTCCACAAGTTGATATGATTCTTTAGGGTCTTAATGAAAAGTCTTTAATATACTGTGATTAAAAATTCTCAATGGTTTTGTAAAACAACACCCTTTTTACCTTGCCAAAATCAGCTCTGCAAAAATCATCTCATTCTAAGGGGTTGTTCCTTTAAATGCAAATGAGCTCTGCTCACCCCGCCCCTCTCTTCTCTCTGTGGAAAAGATGGTCTTGTTTACATTAGCCGCATTTAGCCACGTTAGCCGCTAAACTTCCTAACTACCACGTTATAAGGAAAGGCGATCGCAAAGATTCATAAAAAAACGCTTATACTCACCTTTGCTGTAAGTGAAGCTGGATCATGAATGATTCGCGCGAACATAGACGGATATATGTAGATCGGGAGGCGCCTTCCCTTCACAAACAAACGTAATCTACTGCATCTTCAGCGGCTCAGATGTCGGGGTAAATGACGACCACTATGTTCATTATTACATCCAGCAACACAACACCTCAATTGGAGATATTCTTGTCTAACTTACATCCCTACTCTGGCATCGAAACATGGAAAGTTACTGGACTGTGACAGGTACGAGCTCATGTCAATCAACTATCGTGGGAGCGGCCTCTGTCGGTGTGACGCCACACCGCTCGATTTGAAAATGGCTCGATTTGAAAAAGGGGATATTATTTTTACAGATTAATTAAAAACCACTGCATGGATTTTTATCATTATAGGGTAGATTTGTACATACACTGCCAACACACATTAATGTTCAAACATGAAAAAGTGAACTTAGCATCCGATGACCCCTTTAAAAAAAAATAGATTCACGATTTTTAGATTTTTAATTACGATTCCTGATTTTTCGTCAAATTTTTTTGTGCACACTGGACATCAAATAAAAACCAGTATTTTGCTAATGAATCAAAAAAATTTTACACTTCCAATTAGGGATGTGCCCAAGTCTGAATACCATGTTCGGAAAGGAAATGACGTGTACTACGGAACCTCTGAAGGGAATGAATATGAGATGGAAGGAAAAAATATATTTTATGTCTTTCTCTCGCAGTTATATTGTTGGGAAATTATACTGTATATAAATTGCGGGCAGCAGGGAGCCGCTATTAATATGTAGGGCATTGAAATCGCTTTTACTTTCGCTTTCAAGATTTGCGTTCACTGGCAGTACTTACCACACATTTGACAGGGTTAGATGTTTGCCAGTGGTGCTCATGATCTGCAAATCATGAACCATCGTCCTGTCAGTCATCTCTCCTTACTCTGTTTATGTGGTAAGTGAAATTTTTATGTAGTAATGTAACAGGCTACCGCTAGCAAGCGGCTAACCATGTCTCTTTAGTGGCTCCGTTGAATGCATTGTTAGTTTTCCGTGCCTCTCCGAATACAGATTCACTATTCGGGCACATCCCTGCTTCCGATAATAACAAAAATTTAAGAAGTAATATAATATTTTTCCAAACACTTGCCCTTTGTTTTTCCATCTCATCCATCCTCGTGTTATTATGTGTATTATTGTTAATATTATTATTATTATTATTATTATTATTAACTAGAAAATCAATTTTTGAAATTTGTGAATCAATGCGAATCGCTAGAAGACTGAATTGCGAATCATATGTGAATCGTTTTTTTTTGTTTGTTTGTTTGTTTGTTTGTTTTTTCCTATCCCTAAAAATGACCCCATGATTTACTCAACCTAAAGCCATCCTAGGTGTATATGACTTTCTTCTTTCAGACAAATACAATCAGAGTTATATTAAAAAAGTGTTCTGGTTCTTCCAAGCTTTATAATGGGAGTGAATGGGTGTTGAGATTTTAAAGCACAAAAAAGTGCATCCATCCATCATAAAAAGTACTCCACACAGCTCTGGGGGGTTAATAAAGGCCTTCTGAAGTTAATCGATGCATCTCTAAATTGTAAAGCTGAATTTTCAGCATCATTACTTCAGTCTTAAGTGTCACGTGAGCCTTCGGAATCATTCTAATATGCTGACTTGCTGCTCAAGAAACATTGTGAATCTATGTTTCTGAGGAAACAACATTTAGCATTCTTTGATTAATAGAAAGTACAAAAGTACAGCATTTATTTAAAATACATTTTTGTAACACTTTTCTAAAAATATATTAAAGAATCAATAAATGGAATCAGTCTCAGAATAGTTAATTTTTTTTTGAGATTCTTATCCCTAACTCTACCTTTACAGAAAGTATGTATTTTTGCTGAGTAGGCTCAAGTGTAACAAGTTTGCATCAGGCTTTTCTTACATTCAGTATGAAGAAAAATGTTCAAGGCATCAAGAAGGGCAGATTAGATAACAGTCCATATTAAAATCTCGTATTGGGTTTTATGGGTTTGTGTAATAGTGAAAATGCAGGCATAATGTTTTTTTTTTTTTCACAGCTGCACAAAAGTATAATGCTTTTCCTGAGTTTCTATGCTTGTTATGAACACATTGTTTTCTTGCATGTGATGACAGGTTCTATCAGATTCGAGCCAGTATGAAAGTGCCGCCACGGATCCCGCAGAGGGTGGAAGCCAGTCTGCTGCATCCCATAGGTAAAAACACTCATGCATCTCAAATGAACATGTCACGTCTTGTCGCGATGCCATAGAAATATAAATCGAGGGGGAAAAAAAAAATTCCTTTGTTCGTACAAAACGAATTTATCCCGTATTTAATATTCATAAAATGTTGTGACATTTAAATTATATTTAAGATGTTTTATCTTCTTTTGATATTACGCAATGCCTAGCTGTTGTTTGAAGCTGATTTCTGAGAGATTTTGGTTATTTGATTAAATAATATTAACAATAAAATATTTTAAATATAATAATGCTATTTATTATTTATAATAATAATTTCTAATATAAAAATGTGTTAATTTAAGGAAAACATAAGCTAGAAACTATGCTACTAGCAGTTTTGCAATGTCAGTCTTAGACAAACATATTTCTTAAGATAATAAAATGTTTCAGCCAGGTAAATTATGAGTTTTATCTCTACAGAGATTTCTTCAGGCTGTATATTTCAAAGGAATGCAGCTTATCTTCAGTTACGAGGGTTAAATGTCTAACCTTCCCTTTCTAACAATTTTCACAGCTGTAGCCTTCGGCTCTCATAATATTACATCAACATTCACCTCAGGGCTTACAGTGATTGACACAGTGGGTTGAAAGAATCTTTGCCTACGATTTAACAGGCTCTGTGTCTGTTGGAGTGTGTAATGTCTTACACCCTGTGGTGAAATGTGATGAGAAGCGTCATTATCTGTCCAGCGTTTTCTCAAATTCACTTCTCATAGAAGTATCAGGGCAGTCTTGTAGCTATGTGTTTAAAAAGCATGTGTAATGTAGGTTGACATTGATAACAGTGAGTTGCAAGATGCACACACACTAATTAAGTTGACATTGACTCCACTGATGTCAAACATGTGTGGTGTACTCTGTCACGCCATATTTGCATATACACAAATAAGATGGAAAGATTTTCACAAAGCAAAATGATTTTAAAATAAAGTAAAAAAAAAAAACATCAGATGTTTTTTCCATTAAATCAAAAGGCTGTTTGATATGTTTATTATAGCTGTTATAATTATTAGCCCTGCTAATGTATGTTTTCTCACAGGCTCGGATCTAGCTTTCCCAGCATCAGTTCAAGATGATGTGGTCTGCAGCAAAACCTTTCAGATCCTTTATAAAAACGAGGAGATTGTAGTCAATGACGTCCTCGTATTCAAAGTAATGATGCTGCTAGATGCAAAGAAGGTAAGCGAATCTCATGATTCAAAATGCACACTAAGGGTTCAGTGATTAAAATCTGCCCCTGTATGCGTCACTAGTGATGGTGGTGATAGTATTATTTCCTCTGCAGGTGGAAGAGTCCTTAAATGAAATGGACTTTCAGCTGTCTTTGGACCTGTTTTTCACCGATGGCGACTATTCGTATGTAGAAGAATAATATTTAATAGTGTAACATTTAGTGAAAATTTTACTGTCACTCATATTTAGAGTAGGGCCCTATGAAATCCGTTTTATTTTTTTCCAAATTCCGTTTTTCCCATTTTAATTTTTCTCAACTCCTTTTTAATGGTTAAATTACATTTTATTAATCAAAGAGCATGTCTGATTAATTAAAATCATGAAACGTATACAATTTCACATTAATTTAATAAAACATGTCTAGGGCCCTATGAAATGTTTTATTTTTTCTCACCATATGTTTTATTGTCATCAAATTCTGTGTTTTAGCATGTCTAATTATTTTCTGGCACAATGTCTTCAAGTTAAACCAGACTTTTATTTTGGCCGGTTGCCGTGTCTACTTTTACATTTCTGTGTGTGTATGATATGATGCTAGTTTTCCTAAAATGGAAGGCTCAAGCTGAAATCACAGCGAGTGTCACGCGTGCTTCAGTGTGAGTAGTAAACAAAACTGCTTCATTCATTAAAACAGAGACAGAACATGCAGGATTCACATTTAAATGGTATTTTTGTGGCGTAATATTTACAGATACTAGTCCATATTGCAGTTTGATTTAAGTGTAGTGACCTACTTTTGATTAATTAATTCAAACTTTACTAATTCAGAGACATTCTGCGTTATTCAGTAAATTCCGTTTTAATGACTGGATTCCGCGTTTCTGTCCACGTTTTCCGCATTGTGGAAATCATAGGGCCGTATTAGAGTTAGGGATTCGAACTAATAAAAACTACTACCTAAAACAGTTGTTGCACATATAACAGTTTTTTTGTTTGTGTTTAGGCCTGAGGAACCGAGTTCTCTCCAGAGCATCAGCAGTCGAACGCTGCGTTTGCACTTTAGCCTCCACAGAGGCATCCACCAGCACGTCAACGTCATGTTTGACTACTTCCACCTGTCTGTCATCTCTGCCACAATCCACGCATCACTGGTGGCCCTACATCAACCTCTAATCAGGTCAGCGGTACACTGACAACTGGGCCTACAGATCGTAGTAGTCATTTTGAATATGTCACAAGTAGAAACAGTAGGATGTGACTTACAAAGGCTACAGTGCTTTCCAGGATAGACAAACAAAACAAAAAATACTTTTTGAGCTGTAAAAGTATTATTGATTTCTTTAAACATAAAATGTCCATAACAGTAGGGCTGGGTTTTGACACAAATTGCACGATTCGATTAGATTCTGATTCACAAGCTTGTGATTAAATTTTCGATATCAGTTATTTTGGATATAAATCAGGTACAGTGCATGCCAAATGTTCTCATGGAAAACAGATCTCTCAACTAATACTGTAAAATAGTCAGTTAATGCATTATTGTAATATTGAAAGTTAAAATTAACTGATTTGTATACAAATGCATAACTTACACGCAATTAAGTTTTTATAATTATAAAGTTAGAATGACGTAATTATATTTCTACTCCAAGTTGTTTTATATAAACATTTAAATGGTGGCTGTCATAAAAACTTGACAGATTTATTATATTATACATATTATACAATTATACATAATTACAGACAGTACATACATATTCATTAGGCAAACTCAAACTTTAATTTTGTATGCGATTAATCGCGATGAATCGCTTGACAGCCCTAATTCAAACATAAATGTAACACTGAAGAACAGTAAAAGCTGTAATAATTGTTATATGGTGCATATATTTAGTAAAATGTGACCCTGGACCTCAAAACAAGTCAAAACATAGCACAGGTATATTTGTGGCAATAGCCAACAATACATTGTGTGGGTCAAAATGATTGATTTTTCTTTTATACCAAAAATCAGCAGGATATTAGGTAAAGATCATGTCCCATGAAGATATTTTGTACAGTTCCTACCGTAAATATATCAAAACTTAATTTTTGATTAGTAATATGCATTGCTAAGAACTTAATAAGGACAATCTTAATGCGATTTTTCTTACTATTTTGAATATATATATTTTTTTTTTGCTCCCTCAGATTCCAGATTTTCAAATAGTTATATCTCAGCCAAATATTGTCCTATCCTAACAAACCATACGTCAGTGGAAAACTTATTTATAAATTTATTATAGCTTTCAGATGACGTGTAAATCTCAGTTTTTTTTCTGAGGTAAATGTGGCGTTACATGGCATTGTTTAGAAGCTGTTATATATTAACGTCTTTCCGCGGTTAAAACACTGATTGAGCAATTACACAAGACAGGATACGGATTTCGGTAAGTTGTAATATTTCTTTAGCATACATTTAAATGCTGTAGTTAAATGGACAGAATTTGAAATCTGAGACCGTGTTTCATATCAAAAGTAACAAAGCACAAAGCTTATTCAGATTTATTAGACGGGAGACGAGCTGCAATGTTCCGTTCATTAGCTGAAAACAGCTAATGAACGGAAGCTAGACTAATCAATTCTTGGGAGTTAAGAATCTATATTGTTTTGTAAAAATGACAATGGATTAAAATCATGAAATTTTTTACCCAGCCCTATATTACAGTTTGGAAAAATATATGTTCAAAATGTGCACCTTATCAAAATAGAACAGCGTGTACTGTGTTTGACTGTCAGTGTTTGTCCTTTCAGTTTCCCACGGCCAGTTAAAAGCACCTGGCTAAATCGTAATGCTCCGGCACAGAGTAAAGACTCTCTCATCCCAACGCTAGAGTCTGTGGTGTTCGGCACTACCTACGTGAAGCAGCTGTCGCCGGATGTAAGAATACAAGCTTGCACACACACAAAAATATCCTTATTCAGCCAAATCAACATCTAATGTGCAAGAGAGATAAAATGTCTAGATGCTTCACGATTAGATATTAATTTCACAGGTTTTATTGACATCAAATGCTCTTTTTTTAGCTAAATGACTACAGTTTATTTTTCGTTTTATTCCAATTAGTCTAAAACGCTTTGCTGACATTGCCTTTGCAAAGCAAAGTAGAGGCAGTGATTTTCTCATATCATTGAGAGCTGTAGGTCTGTCTATAAATAGACATCATTATGTAACTGAAAGGCTTGAGCTGTTAGTGTACATGAGTGTGATTTTTACATTACAGAAATTCTTGAGACCCCAGTCACATTAAGATGTCATATAGTTGCCTAGTAAGGTCAAGAGTGCACTTTTATACCTTCACTGAATAGAAAGCTTTTCTCAAATGTGAAAGATTGTATCACTAACGGGAATAAGGTATTATTACAATGCAAAAACTTGCATTGTGAACAACGTTCAGTGATGCATCAAGTCCTCTTTCATGATTTGCAGGGCAAAACCTTCCTGGTATCGGATCAGTGCCTACAGCACGCCTTCAGCCTGCATCAGAACATGTGTGCCAGCTTGCTGCGGGCATATCAAGGCCTGTTCTGCTATTTAACCTCGCTGACCAAGAATCTTCCCGCATCTCAACGCATAGAGCTAGGTATGTAGTTCATCAGAGCTGAAAGAGTAGTTTCCAACCCGAGTTGGAGAACTGAAATGACTTATTTTAAAACATTATAAAGCATTTTTGTAGCTGATTGTCATTGTTTTGTTTTAATTTGCTTTGAAAGGTGTCATTTTAACCAAACTTTGATTACTAATGACTAAGCACTACTAATGAGTTTAACTTCAGTATGTGTATGCGTTCTAGAGGTGAGCAATATACAATACTGATCAAAAGTTTGGGGAGTATAAAACTATTATGCACTGTTATTCAGAAAGGATTCAACTGGCAATAAATGACAAAAAAGTTTTCAATAAATATTTTAAATATTTGTCTTTATCAAATAAATCAAAGAATGTATTAGGGTTTCCACAAAAAAAAATAAGTGGGCCAAATGGTTTCAACATTGATTTAAAAAAAAATAAGTAAATCAGCATATTAGAATGATTTCTGAAGGATCATGTAACACTGAAACTGCAGTAATTATTGCTGAAAATTTGCCATCACAGGAACAAATCAAATTGGAAAAAATATTACATTTCACAATATTACAATTTTTACTTTATTTTGACCAAATAAATGCATACTTTATAAAAAAAAAAAATCCTAAACATTTATAAAAAAACTTTTTCCAACCCAAACTTTTGAAGAAATTTGTATAGCAGAAATTTTTAATTTATGGAAAATATTTAGAAGATCTTATCAGGGGGAAAAAATTGAATTTTATATATATATATATAATTTTTTCCACCTTGGAAGCACCTTCAGAGACGTTGGTTGATAACCCTGAGGAAAACTTTCTTCAGGGGTTTTTGAATCATTGCTCAAAAATATCTGTATATTCTTATATATGTATATTTTTGTAATTGATATGTGATTAGATTACATTTTAACTTTTAGATATTAGTGTTTATTTTATATAAATTCTATAAAATATACATTTTTGCTTTCCCCTTGCCTTCCCCTGCTATCTAAATAGCTGTTTTTGTTGTACAGTATATGCCTTGGATCATTTGCTTTCACATATTAATAAGTATTTTTAAATCTCATCAGAGCCCATCAGATCACTAAGTACTCACTCACACTAATGCACACTCTCACTTTAATAACTATTTAGAGACTGTTGTTGTATGCCTCTGTCTTCTTTCTTATGTATGTCTCAGCATGCGGATGCTTTTATCTCCCGTTTTTTGTGTGTTTGGGCCTCAGAACTAGTCTATAATACGACTTTACCTCCGGAGCTTTCACTGTAAACCCTCACTCACTCAGTCAAAGCTAAACTACTCACCCCTTGCTGCTTCTGACAGTGACTTGCATGTATTTAAGGGTTCATTTTAAGCTCAAACCGCAAAAGGGGAGAGTGAGAGTTTTAAACGTGCCTATATGTGCAATCCCACCACTAGCCAAGCCCAGCATGCAGGTCCTTTATGAACGAGTTCTCAGAAGACCTTACCCTCCAGGCCAAAGGCACGTCTACATAGGTATGTCCCTCCAAAACCGACCCTCAAAGTCGCTCCACATGCCTTTTGCCTTTCATTCGTGTCTTTTTTAGCTTTCTTCCTTTCTTCCGTTCCCCCAAACTTGGACGTTTGTCAGTGGCAAGTGTCCTTCAGTGAGGGAGCTTTTAGCTCAACTTAGTCCTCTTTTCCTTCAGTAGTGTCTCAGATCTCAGGCTGACTTGGGATCAGTCTTATTGCTTGAACATTGCTGGTATTCTCTGTCCTCTTACTCCTTCTTCCTGTGCTGTTGATCCTCTAGATCCCTCTCATGTGCTGTCAATCACAGGCTCTTCAGACAGACCCTTCTCTCTCATTCACTCCATACTGCTAATGTAGGAAAAACATTTTCACTCTGCTTTCTTTTCTTTTTTTTCAGAGGAACTTGATGTGGAGGCCCGACTTAATGAGCTTTGTGAACAAGTCAAGGTATGTCAAGAGAAGTTAGTACTATTTAGTAATAATAAAAAATGCAGAGCAGGATGTGTCCCAAACAAGTCAAGGTCTTTATAAACTTTATAGAACTTCATTAAAGGGTCTTGTTACCATCTGGCAACATCTGTAAAGCAGAATTTGGTTATTTTACAGTTTGAAAAGTTTGAATATATATATATATATATATATATAATATGCACTCCGCTTCACGTTGGGTGGTTCTTTGCCTCCACGTTGTCGCAAATCGTTTAATGCACAGCTAGCCGTGCATTATCCCTTACATAAAATTACTCGTGTCATAAGTTCAGGTCAAACCTCTCACTGCTGTGGTTTTGCTTGGCTGGTGTCTCTTGATGGTGTTCTCCACACTTTTATATACATGGATGTGTGTGTGTGTGTGTGTGTGTGTGTGTGTGTGTGTGTGTGTGTGTGTGATTTTGCAGCAGAAGGCAGAGAGCCCAGATGAGTTGGCTGAACTGGTGAACATGAATTTGGCCCAGCTATGCTCTCTGCTTATGGCATTATGGGGAAATTTCCTGGAAGTGGTGTCCCTGAATGAGCGTGTCTCTGCGCTGTTGGCCCAGGAGCACCATACACTACGGGTGAGCTCTGATATGCATATTCTACTTGCGTACTTTGAATGTGGTATGCATTGCATTTTTGTATTACATTCTGAAACATTTTGTAATGCAAAGATGCTTGAAATTGATGTTGCATAGTTAGAAGTGTTTGTGCATAGTATATTTCTGGGTTTACTTATGTTGCATTTACAATTTTAGGTGCAAAGATTTGCAGAAGCTTTCTTTTGTCTTGAACACCCAAGACAGAGTGCACTGGCCTACCAGGAACTGCAGTACGTCTTAAAATATCTTTACTGCAATGTAGTTATTTAGCACAAAGAGTAAATGTGAATTCTCATGATAATTCAAATGAACTACTTTATTCAACAGTGCGCACAGTCACCAACAGATGACCACAGCTATCAAGAACTCCTCCTACTTCTTGTCCTTGCCACCTCTTCCTGTTGAATGTGCTGATCTTGATGGGGATGTAAACTCCCTACCTATCATCTTTGAGGACAGATATTTGGAGTCAGTTACTGAAGGTATGTGTGGAGTAATGTGACTGCAAGTTTCTAGTAAATCTGAAGACATTGATTAGCTGGTTCAAATAAGTTTTATTAGAGTTGGAGCCGAACTGTGCAGGACTTTGTCCCTCCAGGAGCAGAACTGGACACACCTGAACTAAATGTATTGACTATGTAGAAAAGGGACAAGACCTTTGAAATGTCAGATCCAAAATGTGCTACTTCATGCTGTCTTTAAGATAAAGTATGTGTGGCATAGGGGATTTGTTATAAAAAGCTTAAAGGTTCAAACCCTTCAGAGAGCAATTCACCATTATTTTCTTAATCTCAGTTAGGGGTGTGCGATATATATCTACAATAATATTGTAATTTGTAGTTTAAACGCTATGCGATTTGACATATTAAGCATATAGTAAAAACCAAACAAAAACACACCCAGAGAGTGCACGTATACATTGAGATGTGGATTAGACTACTGTGTGTGTGCATTTAGAGTTCACACTTTCACTCTGCGTTTTATTCTATTAAAATACATTTAGAATTCCCCCAAAATTCAAGATAAGGGGGCAAAAAGACCCCATATAACTTTAATTTTAGGCGATTTTAGGTTCATATTTAAAGTACGTTTTCCCTTTTCTCTCCAAATCATTTTAAATATTAGTATTTAACTTTTTTTTTTTTTTAAAAACATCAAAACATTAATTATGCATTTGTAACTGTAGGTTAACTGCATTCATGTCATGCACTAAAACAATCTGTGTGCATGCATTTAAAATGCACTTCAGATGCAAATTCTGTGCCACCTATGCATTGCAAACACGAATTTTGATTTATTTTGATTGGTAACAGCCATTAGCATTTGAATATATTTATTAAATTTAAGAATTTTACCCAAAAGATATACACTACTGTTCAAAAGTTTGGGGTCAGTACATTTTTATTGTTTCTTTTTTTAAGAAATTAATACTTTTATTCACCAAGGATGTATTAAGTTAATAATTAAAAGTTTATTAAAAGTTAATAATAAATAATTTACATTGTTATAAAATATTTATATTTTGAATAAACACTGTACTTTTTAAACTTGTTATTCATGAAAGAATCCTGAAAAAAAAAAATCACAGGTTCCAAAAAATATTTGGCAGCACAACTGTTGATATTATCCAACATTGATCATTCTAATAATAAATCTGCATATTAGAATGATTTCTGAAGGATCATGTGACACTTAAAACTGGAGTAACAGCTGATAAAAATTCAACTTTTCATCACAGGAATAAATTCTATTTTAAAGTATGTTAAAATAAAAAAACATTATTTTATATTGTAAAAACATTTTGCAATATTACTGTTTTTTTTTTCTATATTTTTAATCAAATAAATGCAGCCTTGATGAGCATAAGAGACTTCTTTAAAGACTATTACAAGTCTTACTGACCCCAAACTTTTGAACGGTAGTGTATGTAGACATTTAATTAGCCTAGAAAAAAATAGTAAAAATGCCTAAAAAGGTAAAAATCAATTTAAACTTAAAAGTTAATTTCTGTTACTCATACAAACTAACCACTGCACAGCATATGAAGAATATCAAAAGCTTTGGGAGTCAGCACAATAACATGCTCAGCAAAATATAGTCTAATTATCGTAGTTGACAAAATTGGGAACAGTCCCTTTAGATAAATAGTCTGGTAAACAACTGCATTTGTTTTTTTTGTTTTTTTCTACCCTGAAGATCGTGATGGTCCATGGCTTGGTCTCCACAACACCAGGAGTGGCTCTGTGTCCACTAAAGCAGACAGGTCTAACTCAAAAGACTGTATTGCTAGTGGACTGGGAAGCTTCGGCCCGTACCCAGACAAGCAGCAAGCTGCCCTCAGCACGGCTTGGCCTGAGCAAAATGAGCCTCCCCTCAAATCCAAAGCCAAATCTATCAAGCTTAAGAAAAATGCCAAGACCGAAAATTCAAAGAAGCTGATCAGGCAGAGCTCGAAAGACTCTGTAGTCCTCACAGGCTACAAGAACTTGAAGGTTCCTCATGGTGAACCGACCACCAGGTCCAAAGAAGTTGACACTCAGTGCAATCCGAAATGTGAGCTAGATGATGCAGGCAAATACATCCACCAGAATGAAACTGCAACCGCGCATTGTGCTCAGAATACTAAAGACTGCACTACGAGCGACATTCAAGGTAATGTCGGTATCCAGTGCGACAGCTTTTCCAATCTTTTGAGTTTGCAGATGCAGGCTAAGCCCCAGGCAGGTACTGGAGCAGAAGCCGCACAAAGCGCAGCTGCCAGAATTGATTCGACACATCCACCTGCTGGGCTCAGACATATTGATGTCAAACCGAGCGACAAGGACCCCTACCAGGGCGATAAGGTCACCATTCTCTTTCCGCACCACTCAGATCCAACCGCCAAGAGGGATGTTCCAGAGATCACACAGACCGATTTCTCCGAGTTCAAGAGTCGAGTTGTAGACGGCGCCACGTTCGTCGGAGCTTGTGGAGCTGCGTTGAGAACCGATTGTGTTCCTCAAGCTTCCTCCAGGCTCTCAGACTCAGGAATCGAAAGCGAGCCCAGCTCTGCGACACAGTTAGTTCCAGTCTCTCCATCTCCTTTTGCTTCTACTAGCCTGGAGGCGCCTACAGAGCCGATTCTACAGAGCGCCCACCAGAGACCATCTCCACTTAGCCCTGCCTCCAGAGGAGCCACCGCACTGGAGGGTCTCAATTTAGAGAGCACCAGCGGCGTCAGTGGAGTTCAGTCTTCCCTCACCTCCATTAATTCACTCCCCTCAGATGATGAGGTCGAGACGGAGGTCACTAGCAGAAAGTCCAGCATCCTCGTGCAGGAACAGAGCCTCATATTTTCAGGAGAATCTCACAGCCTCCCGTTATCAAACTCTAAAGTTTTGGCTCAACAAAAAGCCTCCATCAGTCATGGAGATGGGCTGCTGTCTCACAATGAGGACTCTGCTATCCAAGCTCGCTTTGAAACTAATGCTCCTGACAGGCCGACGGGATCTAATGAGACTGATCTTCCAGGTGGTGCAGCTTTGGGGCCAGAAGCTTCTAGTGAGCCTCAAACGACTGCCCAGTCCAGTACGTCGGTCACAAGCAGCACAGATCTGGTAAAAAAAGGTTTTGTGGAGAACTATTTCGGCTCACGTTCCAGCACTGATATATCTGAGATCAGCCCATTGGAGACTGCAGCTGTAACGCTGGGGATTCAGACCTGCCCTAATGCTAATGACGAAGAAGACGAGGAGGAAGAGCAGGAGCATGAGATGATTGAGAACGGTTACTATGAGGAGACAGACGGGGTGGTTTATGTTAATGGGCTCCCAGGGGAGGAAGGGAGGTGTGAGGATGGGGGAGCAGAGGGAAGGACACTTTTTTATGATCACCTGGGTTTGGAACAGCTCCAGGAAACCTACATCCCTGCAGCCAGCCTGCAGACACGGCCTCCTGGACCAGCACCAACCAGCAATGACCTATGCTGGTACAAGAGCGCCCCCACTGCTCAGATGACAACGTGAGTATTTTTTTTTTCCCCCTTCCCATTTGACATGCACCAGAAACACAAAAAATCAGAGGCTGAGGTGTTGCAGTAATTTAATGCAAGTTAATATAATAAATGTTACAACAATGATGGCAAATAACAGTTGTTTCACGTTGCAAGTTTAAATTCCGTTTCTACATTAGGATTTTTAGAAGTACATTTAAATGAGCAGCATTAAAAGCAAGGAGTTCATGTTGCTTATGCATAATACTTAAAAACTGCAGATTGTAGATGCATAGACTAATACCTGACGGTAGGTTGTGTATTTGTTTGAATTTTTAGGTTTGCCCAAGCAAAAGAGGAGCTGAAGCAACTAAAGTTACCAGGTTTCCTGTACAGCGAGGTGGCAGATCTGGCATCCACTGTGCCATATTTCAGCTTGGATGAGGATGAAAACGGTGATGAGGGCATACACCTAATAGTGTGTGTACATGGCCTGGATGGTAAGCAGTCACACTCTAAATGTCGGTAAATTCTATATTAAACCGAGTCCACACTTACAGATTCAGATTAATATTTTATTTTTTGATAAAAACTTTTTTTTTTTAGGTAACAGTGCAGATCTGCGTCTGGTGAAGACATATCTGGAGCTTGGTTTGCCTGGAGCTCGTATAGATTTCCTGATGTCAGAACGCAATCAGGTAAACTGCATAACAATCCCATAAACAAGCATTGGGTTTGGGAAGTTCCTAGAGTTAATAAATGAGACAGTCAAACCAAAATTTATTCAGACACCTTCAACATTTCTCACATTATCACAGTTTATTCACTATAGTTTAGAAAATGGTAATAAAATATGACAAGAACTCAGAGTCAAACTGTGTCAGAACAAATTCATCTTGATAATGTCAGATAACTTTGATAGAAAGGTATATAATAAATTACAATCAAATTTTTAGACAGTTGTTAGTATGACGATATTTACACAACTATCAATACTTTGTTGACCAATTACCAAGCAGTGCTTAATTTGGTTCAGTCTGTGGTGTAAAAAACCACTTGAGCAAAACATGGTCAGGTCAAAGTGTCCGAATAATTTTTGGTCCCAAATATTTATCAGTTTTACTGGTAGTACACTGTATGAAGAATTTTTGGTTATAATATGTCACAGTTTACTTTATTTACATAAATGAACTATAGTGTACCCACTAGTAAAAAATATCCAAAATTATATCTGGTGTCTGAATCATTTTTGGTTTGACTGATTACATTATATTAATTTAAAAACAAAAGTACTTTTTTAAAAGTATATGTAAAATCACTAATTAAAAACAATTAACAGGCTTGTGATATATTATGAAATATTAACCTTGTTTATTTTTTTGGTTATTATTCAAGAATGACACATTTGCTGATTTTGAATCCATGACTGACAGACTTTTGGATGAAATAGTGCAGTACATACAAATCTACAATCTCACAGTTTCCAAGATAAGGTAAGATCTTTTCCTCAAACTGAAATATATGAGAAAGTAAAACTCCTATGTGACCCTGGACCACAAAGCCAGTGTTAAGGACAACAGAGCAATAGCCGAAAATACATTGTATGGGTCAAAATTATTGATTTTTCGGATATTAGGTATTATATAGGATATTGGGTAAAGATCATGTTCCATTAAGATATTTTGTAAAATTATCCTAACAACATTCATCATACATCATACCATGATGTATGATGAATTCATACATCATATGATTCACCATACATCAGTGGAAACCTTATTTTAACAGATTTCAGAGGATGTATAAATCTCAATTTCGAAAAATTGACCCTTATGACTCGTTTTGTGGTCCAGGGTAAAATATGACAAAGCATCACATTAACATTTTTTGTACTGTAAAGGAGCCATGTTGATTGATTTTTGAAAACATTTGACACAGTTTTGCCATATATTTTATGGCATATAAATATATACTAATACTATACTATATACTAATAACCCCCCCCACACACACACACAAAAACCCTCTGCCTTTTCCTTCTCTTTTAAGACGATGAGGTCTGAACGAGTGTGCATCGTGGGTACATTCTGGCCTTATAGGGGGCACACTTAAGCACCATTTTGCACCATAAATTGACAAATAATGTGAGAGGTTTATAATGAATTTTACTGATGTGCAAATGGAGGTCAATCCAGGTGTGCCATATTGCATTGGGCCTCTAACTTAATTTTAATTTGACCTTGTTGATAGATCTGATTTAAAAAATATGATCTTGTCAAAGCTAAAACACATTTAGCCTTAGGATAACCGAATCACCATGTTGTCTTTCTCAGTTTTGTGGGTCATTCTCTGGGAAATCTGATCGTGCGCTCGGTGCTGACGAGGCCCAGGTTTAAGTGTTATCTCAGCAGACTGCACACTTTTCTATCTCTGTCTGGACCTCATCTTGGCACGCTGTACAACAGCTCAGCCCTCGTCAATACCGGTAACCCATCCTCATGGACTCAGCAGTTTTCTGAAGACTGTAATTTATGAGCCATTCATTTTATAAACTGTTTTTAGGAACCACTGTCTCGTTTTTCTCTGTCAGGGCTGTGGTTTATGCAGAAGTGGAAGAAATCTGGCTCTCTGCTGCAGCTGACCTGTCGTGACCACTCTGACCCACGCCAGACCTTCCTCTATAAGCTAAGCAAGAAAGCAGGTGAGTGTGATGTTTTTTTGGTTCCACCAAGATGTTAGTTTGGGTTTCTCCATATACAATCTCTCAAACTCTGTTTTAGGTCTTCAGTTCTTTAAGAATGTGGTGCTGGTGGGGTCTCTTCAGGACCGATATGTCCCCTATCACTCTGCTCGAATCGAGATGTGCAAAACGGCCTTAAAGGACAAACAGACTGGTGAGAACTAAAGGAAGAGTTCACCCCCACTTTTTTTTCACCATACATTTACCCTGTCATTCCAAACCAATTTGAGTTATAGTTTTTTTTTGTTTTTTTGTTTTTTTAAACCCAAAAATGAAAATGACCTCATCATTTATTCACCCTCAAGCCACCCTAGGTGTATATGACTGTTCTTTCAGATGAATAAAGTCGGGGTTATATTAATAAATGTCATAGCTCTTTCAAGCTTTATAATGGCAGTGAATGGTGGTTGAGATTTTGAAGCCCAATAAAGTGTGTCCATACATCATAAAAAGTACTCCATATGGCTCCTGGGGTTAGAAAAAGCCTGGAAAGTTTTAAATATGGATATTTTTCTTACACAAACACATCAGTTCGCTTCAGAAGGCCTTTTTTCGACTCCCCGGAGCCACGTGGAGTACTTTTTATGATGGATGGATGCACCTTATTGGACATTAAAATCTCAACAGCCATTCACTCCTATTTTAAAGTTTGGAACAGCCAGGACATTTTTTTTAATATAACTCCAGTTGTATTTTTGGGTTGAACTATTCCTTTAATACTATTACTTAGCAAGGATGAAGATCTTAGGGACAACTTCCAAGCTTTTTGGATCGTTTTACTGCTTCTAACAACATATTTCTCCCCTTTTGCTGGTTCTTTCCCTCTCCATCTTCTTGTGTGATCAGGTCCAGTGTATGCAGAGATGATCGAGAACCTTTTACTCCCTGTGCTTCAGAACAAAGACTGTAACCTGGTGCGTTACGATGTCATCCATGCACTGCCCAACACCGCCAACTCCCTGATTGGCCGGGCAGCCCACATCGCCGTCCTGGACTCTGAGATTTTCCTGGAAAAGTTCTTCCTGGTGGCAGGGCTCAAGTTTTTTCAGTAGCCTTGCTAGATCGGAAGCGAATACCTCACTGCAAACGGACGTTTTTCTGGTTATTTTTTCCCCTCACGGTTTTAGGTATGCTTTTGGAGGTAAAGCGAAATATATCAGTGTTATTTTTGTTGTTGATTTTGTTTCTATTTAGTCTGTTGTGAATGTGGAATTTATCGTTTTTATTTTTCTACTGCCATTTTTTTTAAGTACTTTTAATGCTCTGTTCATTATTAAGAAAATCAAACCTCCTTGTGGTATTTTTTTTTTTTTTCAGTGTTATTTATGTACAATGTTCATTTTTACCATTTTCATTTAACAATTCATTCTATTAAACTATCTTATGCTGAACTGGAAATGTAGCTGCTAAAAGAGAATGAACTATTTATTCGGGGTGGAAATCCAGGTCATCTACATGGTAAAAGCATGTTCACTTGAACATTTTGGTATCTAGGGTTGGCTTGCATCGTAACTGCATAAAACATATTTTCTATTAAGAAATTGCCATTTGACTACACATTTTTTACAATTTTTTTTTTTTATTATAACGTCAAAGGCTTCCTGAACCTAGACGAACGTGATTGTAGCTGAAACGAAGCAGCCTTGGACCGCGTGTTGGTTTTATACAATGTCTCTGGTGCCCATTGCATTCTCATGCACAGTCTCGACCCAGCCTGGTGTTGGGTGGAGAAAACACACGCTTAGCATGTTAGTATTTTTTTTTATTATTATTACAGGGGATACAGGTGACTAATTAACAACGGGCCAGGTGTGTGGGCTAGACGGTTAGTCAATTTAAAAAACAGCACAAATACTAGTAATCAGATCACATAGTCGTGGGAAGGTATTTATGTTCGGTTTCCTGTGGAGGAGTTCATTGATGCTTGTGTGCAAAAAAACTTTAAATAGAACATTGGAATTTTTTGTTTTTGTTAAAATGGTTTTGTAACATGGACTACACATTTCATTAAATGTATTCGCAATAAATATTTTTTTGTCCTCTCTCTCTTTTTCTTTGAATCCACTTTATTCTTCAATGCAGAACTAATCCTTTGGGTGAGACTTCCAGTTCATTAGCCGCTTTAGGAAAGTAACGAGAAGAATAACAACATGCTGTAAACAGTAAAAGTGTTTGTACTACAAACCAGTGTGTTTGTAATTAAGATAAAACATTAAATAATGTGGTAAGACACCAATTTGCAATATCAAGCAGCAAAACCAACTGTTTTGTACAGCTAAAAATAGCTAGATGCGGATGAGACCGGAAGCCACACCCATAACATTTACAAATGGCTGCGCCCAGTCTTGCCTCAAAAATAAGGCGGATAGTAGTGATGGGAAGTTCGGATCTTTTTACCGACTCGGACCTTTTAGTCTCGTTCAGCAAAATGAACGAATCTTTTTTCGTCTCATTTCGTTCATTTTAGTAAAATGTAATTAAAATGTTACGTGTTACTTCCCTAACACATCTACTGCTTACACAAACGTTGATCACACTACAAACAAGACTAAACTATAATGTTATAAGAAACAAAAGAATAATTCATTGTTTACCTGGGTCTTTAGTCTATGATTAGCTCACCTCACCTCTTATCTGACAAGTTTTCGGGTTTGAGTCGTTCGTTCATCACGTGACAGCCCCATAAGCTTAACTAATGCAGTCTGAGCAGGAAAGAGAATTGATTAGTTCATCTCTCGAGCCTTCGGGTTCGAATCGTTCGTTCATCACGTCACAGCCCCATAAGATGAACGAACGACTCGGAAAACCCCGAAGACTCGAAACAGGTGAACTAATGCTGCATTCACGCCATATCGTAAATACCGTAATTTCGAAATGACAACATGTGACGTTCTACTCGGAGCTGTTCAAGTCCTCAGACTCGGAATTATGCTTTTCTATGGCAACACTATCAACGCCTAAACAGAGTCTACCTTGATCAGGTGGTACAGCGGTCAGGTGGTACAGCGGTCATGTGGTACAAGTCGTAGCTCTCAGAAGACTTCCAGTTCGTAAGTTGTAATTACAAATTCTACGAGGACGTGAACGCTTTTTACAAGTTGGAATCTCGTAATTACGGGAATTCCGATATGGCGTGAACGCACCTTATTTCCAGTACACAACCTAATACGATTTTGCGCATGCGCGACTGAACGAATCACCTCCCGAGACGACTCGTTCTTCCCGAGTCACATTAAAGATTCGTTCAAAATGAACGAATCGTTCAAGAACGACCCATCACTAGTGGATGGTTAGTAGCTTTGTTTTCATGCATTACTTTATTGGTTTTAAATAAAAGGAAAAGATCCAGACCTGCGGAAACCAAGTTCCATACAGGCTGGCAATTACAGTCTCACTATTGTGAATTTATTCATCCCATTTTGTGAATTTTATCTGTTTATATATTTGAGTGACGACTTGTTCACAAATCATACAAAAGCATTATGTAAGGAACAAGTTAATGTGAACGTTAATACAAGATATTACAATATATGCAATGTTTATTATATAACATTACTTTCATTGCGTTTTTGGTCTTACAATGAACAGTCCTTCTATGGAAAGTAGTTGCATGTTGTGTCATTGACACAATTTCATCTCTAGATGGCACTGTTTACAAGATCTCAGAATGAAAGACATCTTTACTGTTAAAACTTGATGCATTACATATAGTTATTTTAGTATCATTGACATACTATTACAGTTTATTAATATTTTGAATTAGTTTTTATTTTTTATATTTTCAATGTTTTAATTAAATTAAATTTAATTCAAATGTAATTTTTTTTTATAGTGATTTTGTTCTTTTTTTGCTCTTAGTTTATTTTTATTTTACTTTAGTTTTAGTTCAGTTTAGTCGTTTTTTATGTTGTAATTAAAAAGGTAGATTTTCATTCTTTTCATATTCATAGTCATAATGCAAGATGAAAAAAAAAAACTATTAGTCATTGACTCAACAAATAGGAATTGATTAATCAATTCCTGTTTGTTGAGTCAATGACTAATAGTTGTTTTTTTGTTTTTTTTCATCTTGCATGGAATGATCCAGTATAGTAGAATTGTTTCCCCCCTCTGTTTAGCTCCTAGTGTTTTTGCTGCATGCGGCCTCTTGAAACCAGCTGATCTTTGGAATGTGGGGTCACCATGGAAACCTTAAAGACCTAAATGAAAGCAGCCTGCTGAGCAGCACCACCCCCAGTTTTGTGGACTCCCTCTCCGAGTGCCGGGTGGTGGCGATGCGGGATGATGTCATGCGGTCCGGGCAGAGAAAAAGCCAGAGATCAAAGGTCATGTGAATATGATCACAGCAGGGGTCACCAGTTGAAAACAACACACCGCTATTTTCCTGAAGACTCTTAAGAGGCTGAAATTGGCAAGGCAGCAGGCATCTTTTTTGTACAATGGCAGCAGAGAATAATCCCTAACAGCCTTTCATGACCCTTAATCACCCCACATACGCAAACACAAACACCACGGCTCATTATAAACCCATGTTTTTTTGCTAAAACATCAATCATAGTCATTCAAATGTTTTGATTGCCAAATCATTGGCTGCTTTGACTATAATTGTTTGATTTGATAATTCTGCTGTGTGATCAGGCATTTGGGTGGTCAATTGTAGCAAGGCGGTGGTCTCCGCTGCCTTGAATTAGTGTAATCTCAGACAGGTTAATGCTGATCTTGATTAGTAATCTGATTGTTATGGATTTAATCTGACCCAGGCAGCTCCAGAGATTTCATTGTTATTGCCTAAAGAAGAGCAAACCCTGCAGAAGGAAAGAAAAATTAAGAGAGAAGAAATGTGAGAATGATTTCTAATTTCTGCACAGTTTTTTTAGCGCATTCATGAGCCTGTACTGCAGCACACTCACCATATATCACTCATTAATTTCCACCAAAATAATATAGTTACAGATCTTATTACTGTTTTAAAATCAGAAACTAATATAGGGTTTCATTCAGTATATGTAAAGTTTCAGAATAATATTTGTTTATTTATATTTGGCAATGGTAAGAGGTTTGATGGCCTTTGATTTTGTTTGTTTTTTATGACTGGTAAGCTTTCATTATCTTTTTCAACTTGTGACCTTATTTCAGTCATAAACAAGTACTTTTATTATTTTATAACAAGACAGCTAACAAAAAGTATAGCAAGAAGGCAACAAAATCACATTTTTTAGTTTATGTATTTGTTGGAGAATGTCAAGAGGTTTCTTGTTCTTCGATATTATCAATTTATTTTTTATGACTGTGGAAAGGAGGTTTCAGGATCCTTGCCAGGTTTTTCTTCTAATTATAGTCATAAAATAGTCATACAGTCTTATTATAGTCATAAATTATTATTTTTATGACTGTAATGAGAAGGTTACAAAATCCCTGTTAGCTCTCTTTTTTTCTTTCTTTCTCTCTTTATATAAGAATTATGAAAAGGTTTTTATGGTCCTTATAAATATTTAATGAAATTGTTTGTCTGACAGTTGATGACTATATAACACGTTCCCACACTTTTACTGCATAAAAAAACAACAGTAAGAGTTCGATGGTCAACTACGTTTGTTAGGCGAAAGCAGTTGTTTTAATGGTGAATTTTTGTAGTATAGCAACATGTGTTTTACAAGACCTGCATGACTAGTAAACAAGCTTGTAGTAAAACCTAGAGTAATTAATTGCATTTTACACTTGCTCGTTTTATACAGAACTTAAATGCATTCTTTCATCGCAGCAACAAAATGCAATCCGTACAGTTACAAACATTCACACATTAGACAAACTGTTGTTGTTGTATGTCAATTTAAAGGAGGTCATACATATTCATGAATTTGGCGGAGGGGACATTTTGTATATATAGGTCATCACCACGGACAGCTGGAGTTTTACAGTTTTCCCTCACTATTATTATTTTACTATGAATTGATTTCTGTCGATGATAAACGCCACGTATTTAAATTAGTTATGAAGTGTTATTTGTTAGTGCGGCGTAATGAATCCTCCCCCCTCGAAGAGGTCATTTGGTTCAGTCCGATCTACAGCTCCGATTCACTCATCAGTCCGTCAGTCAGTGAGCGCCAGTCTGTGTATATGTGAGTTGAACTTTTACAGCATCAAACCTCGAAAACAAACATACACTCGGGATTTTAATAAGCGGTAAGTGTTTTTTCCACCTCTTAAGAGCATTTATTTGTATTTGAAAGTGTAATGCACTAGTAATAGCACTGTTGCATTAATATGTTTTGGAGATACAGTTCAGCAGGTGTTACAGAATTATTTAAACTACAATTTTGGGACTTTTATTCCTGTAATTTGTTTGTTTTTGATTTTGGTGTTTTCCTTTTGCAGTATTTTGTCACATAGTCGGTTTTCCATGTTTTGAGAACTTCTTTTCTCTTTATAGACATTAAAGTTGATTTGACCTCATATATGGCCAAATATTGATTTTTAAAAATAATAATACAATTATTAAGCATTTCTTTGTCTTTCCTAATCATTTTTTGCATATATTGAGATACAGTTTAACTCATTTTGATTCTATAGAGGCCACTTTACTGTTGTTTACAATAGAAAACCTTTGGTTTTTTATTAGTCACCAACAGAAATGAGATTGATTTATCTATTCTAAATCTGAAAATGAGGCTGGTTTGTGTGTTTTCATGAGTGATATTAAAAATTGCTGTCTACAGTTACTTTCCCACCCATTTAGTTGTTCTGCCTGTTGTCTCTTGATATAAATAGGGAGATATGGTGTATGAGGATACCAGTACAGACAGTGAGCTGGTTTTAATGCAGATTACAAAATATGGTTCGTAGATGTGAAAAAATACAATCTTTGATCATATTAAACATAGTTGAATTGAACCTTTTGGCTGTGTGAACGGTACAGAAAGGAAAGCGGTTGGAATTTAATTGCGGATATAACAGACTCACCCTCTGACAGGTCTGAACATGAATGCACATTCAACGGGCAGAGAGGTATGATGGTTCATGACAAGATGATGAGTGTTTTTTCACAGCCACAGGTGGGTGGAAAACCGGCTTTTGACTTGTTCTCAGATCTTAGTAGTTGGTGTAGCCTTGTGATTGGCATTGTGCAATAACTCAGGTTGCCTTCCTGTAGGAACCTCATTTAGCTTGAAGTCCCTGCTTTATGCTTGGATACACCATCATTGGTCTTAGTTTTTCCTTAACAAACAAGCTCATCGTGTACCTGTTAACCTAAAGCTTATCTGAATCTGTTTTCACTGGAATTGTCCTGTAATTGACACACACACAGTGCTGTTTGCATGTATTTAGAGGTGTTGGGATTGGACCAGAGGAAGGAAAACTCCTTAAGCACATAGCCGCAGTCTGTTGGTGTGGTTGTGCTGAAGATTTGTTCTTGCTTTAAAGTTTGTGTGATATATATAAGTGGCTTTTCCAGTCTGAAGAATGCATACTAGAATGCAAGGTTGATATACACTTCTTGTTCTCAGAGAGGCGTGTGTGCCTAAAAGTTTAATGTGTTCTAGAGTGACAATTTTCAACCAGACCAACTAGACAATCAACACTATATAAACAAGATATATCAAATAAGATAAAAAATCTGTGAGCATTTATTCACCCTCGTTTCATCCAAAACAGAGTTTCTTTTTTTCCTTAGAAAACAAAAAGAGAATTTTTGAAAACTTGTTTTTTGTGGTCTTTTTTTCTTGAATCTACAGTGAATAATAACTGAAGTTTTCAAGCTTGAATGCAAGGATGTAAAATGATTATAATTGAAGCTTAAATGACTTGTTTGCTTTACTGTAAGTCTCAGGATATCTTTGTGTGATAGGCAGACTTCAGAAGAAGTAGCAATCATACTTTTAAGTCAGATATTTTCAGTGAATATTTTGATTTGTTTGTAATTTGGTTCATCTAGTTCATGAACCCAGTCTGAATGATTCATTCACAAATGTGTCACAAAACCATAATATATAAAAACTTAATTTTTGATTAGTAATATGGATTCTGCACTAAGAACTTCATCTGGACAACTTTAAAGGTGATTTTGTCAGTATTTAGATTTTTTTGTGCCCTCAGATTGTCAAATAGTTGCATCTCAGCCAAATATTGTTCTCAATTTCAAATATGAAATCTAAATAAAAAAAAAAAAAAACCCTTTTGACTGGTTTTGTGGTCCAGGGTTACAAATTGACTGATTTGGATCTTGAATTCAGCTCATTGATTCAATCATATAATCACTTTAGTTGATATGATACTTGATATGCATCCTTATTTGAAGAAAAGCAATTGCTTCTGTTACAATTTTAGTTTTATTTATTGTACTATTTATAGTGTTTAGTTAGTATTTTGATTTAATGTTCATTTTTATATTTTTAGTTTTTTTTTATTTTATTTTAGTAATTTGTCATTTTACTATTATTATTATTTTAATATTACTAGTTAGTTTCAATTTTTTTTTTGTTTCAGTTTTTATTTATTTCCAGACAGTAATGTTGTGTTTCAACTTAAATTTTCATTTAGTTTAAGTTATTTTATTTACTAGATTCATTTCAATTAACAAAAATGCTTTTAATTAGTTAATGATAATAACCCTGGTTTGGAGCAGCATGAGGGTAAATAAATGATAGCAGAAATTTCTTTAAGAGGTTTTGCACTTGCCCCCTCAGATCTAGATTTGTCCAGAGCAGAGGTCTTGAGACGAGTCAGGTTTAATCTGATTAATTGATTTAGAGATAAACCCCCATAACCCACCCGGCAATGAGTTGTACCACCTGAGGCTCTGCCGGGAGATGTGATTGCTGGCAAGCCATCTCTCTGACCTCGCACACTTCCTCCTGGAACTGGTGCTCAGGTCTCATTCACTTTCAGGTTGAACAAACAGGACTGTGGGGTTTGAGTTGGTTTGAAGTGTTAAACTGCCATCGAATTAGTCTCTTCGTGTTGCTTAAGTTTCTTGACTACTCTCAAAATGAATTATGAGCTGTTTTGACATTGTCTGGTGCCAATTTAATGCTGATATATACGTGATATTGAATATAGCAAATGGGATGTATGTATAATATATCAGAACTTGACAATAGGGTGGTCAAGATGGGCAAAAACAAAAGTTAAAGTTTTAAGGCCAGTGTTGTTGTTTCTTACAACTGTTGATCATGTGCTTGGGCTTTATGGCATTCAGACTTATACAGTTGGTTTAGTTTGAAGTACTGGACATTGTTTTTATGATTCCTGATTTTAAATTGGCACCATGGTAAACTAAGTGGCTAGTTTAGATTAAGCTTTGTCAAAAATGTGAAAAGAGTTGTAATAGTCTGGGAAGCATCAAACAAATCAGTACTTTTTTACCAAATGCCATCCAACAAAAGTGTATATGAGGGAGAGATAATTTTTGTATTAATAGATCAAAATAATCTCAACATGACCCGACATTGGCTGGATGTCTTGCTTCATTACACATTTGAAATTACATCATTATGAGGTGTGTGATTTGTTCAACGTTTGTTTCTGGTCTTGTTCCCAGTAAGTCAGAAGTGATAACTGTCATTCTTCTGTGGAACACAAAAGGCAGAACCACAACCTTCATTGTCAATGTTTGGAAAACAAATGCAATAAATGAAATGTGTCATTAACTTTTGCCATCTCCATGAGAAGTCAAACAGGCTTAGAGCAACATGAGTGAAATACAGCACAGTCTTAATTCTTGGGTGAACTGTATCTTTAACATCATATGTCAGTCTTTAACCATACTTTCATTAACTTTTACTGTCAGGGAGACTAAAATGTCCTTTTTTTTGTATGCTATGCATAGAATGAAACAAAATCAATGGACCGAAGTAAAGAAATTATTACATTTTTAAAAATGTACACACTCTCAGGCCATCCAAGATGCAGATGTGTTTGTTTCTTTATCAGAACAGATTTAGATAAATTTACCGTTACATCACTTCCTCAGCAATGAATCCTCTGCAGTAGGGATGCACCGATACCGATACTGGTATCGGTATCGGGCCCGATACTGAGCTCCTGTACTCGTACTCCTACTCGTTAAAATGCCCCGATACCAAACGCCGATACCACATCATGTGACAAGTGCGTATGCAGGCAAAGAAACACCGACAACAAAACAACAGACAGCAGAATGGAGTCATTAGAGCATACGGATGTCTACGAAGTATGTGTATGTAAGTAATATAATGTTAAACATTCAGTATTAAGCTTGTATAACTGGTGCGCGCCAGCTGATAGGCAAAGCACGCAGATTGGATTGAGCGCGCGGCGGCCAAGATGTGCGGGCTTGTCGAGTTAATATCCCGCGTTGACATCACTGGAAAGTTTGTAGTTCGGTGAGATATGTCAAAAACGACTGAAGTAAATCAATCCACAAGTTATTTAACGGTATAGAGAGAGAGAGAGAGAGAGGGAGCGAGAGAGAAAGCGCGAGACAGAGAAAGAGAGAGAGCGCGCGCTGTTGTGTGATCTTCATTGATGTTCGCATATTTAGCACACACATCTTTTGGATTAAAACAAATTCGTAGACATCGTTTTTTTTTTCAACCTTAAGCATACACGACTGTCCGGCGAAAGTGAAACTATAGCAGCCTGTGTCATTCATAATGAGTGGTTCGCGTGATTACAGTACTGAGCCGCTGCAATGAAGCAGTTTAATGCTATTAAATTGAAGATGACGTACCATAGAGCAAGAAAAAAACAAACAAACAGCGAAAGTAACAAAACACATTTTTAATGGGCATAACTAAGTGTAAAAATAAAAATAATTAAGGGATATATAGTCAACCCAAAAATTATGCAGACAGCAGATATACACCATCTTTTGACGATTTTTTATATATATATTTATTTATTTATTTATTTTTTACTAGTGGGTGCAGGACACAGTTTATGATAATGGGTTGTAAATACATTTTGGTTTGACTGTATCTATTTGATAAATAAAGCTGACCAACTAACATTATACATATTCTTTTAGTTTCTGTACCCTATATTTTACAAATCTACCTGTAAATTTTAAAATATCGGTATTGGTACTCGGAATCGGCAAGTACCAAAAATAAAAGTATCGGTATCGGGCGAGTACTGAAAAAAGTGGTATTGGTGCATCCCTACTCTGCAGTGAATAGGTGCCGTCAGAATGAGAGTTCAGACGGCTGATAAAAGCATCACAATAATCCACAAGTAATCCACACCAATCCAGTCCATCAATTAACTTCTTGTAGATTGAACAGCGTGTTCGCAAGAAGCAAATCCATCACTGGGACATTGCTTCTTTTTTTTTGCTAGTACGCCTGTGTGAAAATCTTCTTTGGTTAGAAGAAATCACAAAAATGGCATGTATTGCAATGATAGGCATTTCATTATGACTTGAATGTTCAGATACGTTTTGTGCTCACTGTTTTTAGAATGGGTGCAAATGGACAAATGTTTTATATAGTTAGCTTTGTAACAACAGCACAGTGTTGAGGTGTTTAGTGAAAATGTACAGCAGGTGGAATTTGCCAAAAAAATGTGAGGAATGCAGGTATGGCCTGTAATGTTTTCACAGGTGAGCTTATCTACGTTGTAGGAAAACTGAAGTTCCACAAACATGATAAGATCACCCAATAATATTCACCACAGGATCTGCGAAACTCACTGTTTACAAGTTCAGCATTAATTTGATTATTACATAATTGCGTTTATATAATCTGACTCAACTGGGCAGATTGTGCAATGTAATGAGCTTGGACTAGGGGACAAGTTTGCGTGAAATATGAGAGCAGGATAAAACCTCATGTTCCACCACAGACGTCATCAACATTTCTGGACAGTCTAGACATTTTAATTACACCCAGTGTAATGCTTTTTTTTGCCTTGATCTTGTGTCTTGAAATATGAGAAAAGAGCATTAGTGGATATTTCATCAAAGGACTAATCATTCTTCAATTATTAGATTCTTAGTTTTATTTGTCATAATTGCCTGCTAAGGCAACCAACTCTATTACAATGGCTCACGCTTAGGGTCATTTCATAAACTGTCCTATATTTTGTGCTTTTGACATAAATGTTTCAAATCATGAAGTTTGTGTAGAAGAGGTGTGCTATTATTTTCAAACTTATGATTTCCAGCTGGGGTAGTTCACCCAAAATAAAAATTCTGTCATTAATTACTCACCTTCATGTTGTTCCAAACCTGTTAGACCTTCGTTAGACCCCACAAATTAAGATATTTTTGATGAAATATGAGAGCATTTTGACCCTGCATAGATAGCAACGCAACTGACACGTTCAAGGTCCAGAAAGGCAGTAAGGACATTGTTAAAATAGTCCATGTGACATCAGTAATTCAACTGTAATTTTGTAAAGCTACGGGAATATTTTTTGTGTATTTTTGTTTTCTTTGTGCGCAAAAAGTATTCTTGGAGTTTCATTATATTACGGTTAAACCACTGATGTCACATGGACTATTTTAATGATATCCTTACTACCTTTCTGGGCCTTGAACGTGTCAGTTGCGTTGCTTTCTATGCAGGGTCAGAAAGCTCTCAGATGTCATCAAAAATATCTTAATTTGTGTTCCGAGGATGAACGAAGGTCTTACCGGTTTGGAGTAATTCATGAAGGAATTTTAAGTTTTTAGTGAACTATCCCTTTAAAATGGCATTACATTGAAGGAGAATCTTGTTTGTTTGTGTTTATTTGCAGATATTCAAAATGAAGGAGCCAATACCAGTGAGCATAGCATCTTGAAGAAAAAAAGGCCTGTGTGTGCGATTGTATGCATGTGGATGAGCTTCCATAGGCCATGTCTGTCCCCACCAAACAAGAGAGGACAGTATGTGTCCTCCTTCCCACCAAGGAGACTTTGGACATCACAGTGGGGGTAAATATTCAGCTCTTGTATTTTACCATATTTTGATTTGCAGCATGTCTTCCTAATGCGAGTCTGTCAGTGACAAATGGTAAAAAAAAAGCAATAACCTACTTAAGTCTGTACTTTATATTGTAATATACAGTGGCATGCGAAAGTTTGTGAACCCCTTGCAGAATCTGAACAGTTAAACTGAGCACTCCAGGTCCCGCAGATTCTTCAGCTTTTCAGCATCTTTTGCATATTTGAACCCTTTCCAGCAGTGACTGTGTGATTTTGAGATCTGTCTTTTCACACTGAGGACTATTGAGGGACTCAAACACAACTATTAAAAAGGTTCAAACATTCACAGATGCTCCAGAAGGAAACACAACGCATTAAGAGCTGGGGGTGAAAACTTTTGAACAGGACGAAAATGTCCAAATTTTTCTTATTTTGTTGAAATATCATTTTTTTTTTTCCATTTAATACTAGCCTTCAGAAGCAACAGAAGATATTTGCATGTTTCCCGGAAGACAAATTAAATAAATTTTACCTTGATCTTCAAATTCAGAAAGTTTTCACGCCCCAGCTTTTAATGCATCATGTTTCCTTCTGGAGCATCAGTGAACGTTTGAACCTTTTTTAATAGGTGTGTTTGAGTCCCTCAATAGTCCTCAGTGTGAAAAGACGGATCTCAAAATCATACAGTCACTGCTGGAAAGGGTTCAAATATGCAAAAGATGCTGAAAAGCTAAAGAATCTGCGGGACCTGGAGGATTTTTTCTGAAGAACAGTGCTCAGTTTAACTATTCAGAACAAACAAGGGACTCATAAACATACATCACAAAACAAAAAAACAGTCGTAGATCATTCAGGTAACTACACATGGTATTAAGAACAAAGGGTTCACAAACTTTTGAAGGAGGTTATTTTAATAATTTCAGCTATTTTTTTGTCTTGTGGACTATATGTAAACATCTTTTCTGTAAAATAATGTATGTAAATTTTATGTAAAATAAAATTTGAACGATCTCTTATTTTGTTAAGATTGTTGACATTTTCACAGATTCTGCGAGGGGATCCCAAACTTCCGCATGCCACTGTATAGAATGCGTGTGTTAATTGAGTTGAATGCATGCATTTAGAATCAGAATCCATTTTAAAACAATGTTTTAGTACCTGATTCATTGTCAAATTTGTTTTTCTTTTCCTCCAAGCTGAAAGCAACGGGTCAAGATTTGTTTCACCGCGTCTGCGAGCTTCTTGGGGTTAAAGAGCTGCACTACTTTGGATTGACTTTAGTCAAAAGTAAGGACTGGTTTTTCCTAATTACAGTGTATCCTTTTAAAGGTTCCAAAAGGTTTTTTTTTGCAGTGATGTCATAGCAGAATCATTTTTGATTCATCAGAGAATCTTTCAGTGAACAGTTCTTAAAAGAACTGTTGTTTTCTTAGTGTAAAGAACATTTTAATAATCTGTAGAACTTTTTCCACTATTAAAACCTTTTGTGCAATGGAAAGGTTCTATGTATGTTGAAGGTTCTTCATGGAGCCACAGATCTCAAAGGACGTGTGTTTTTGTATGCACTGTAAATGGAAATTGTAACCACATTTGAGTTGGTTTATTTGTCTTTCACTGAAGACTTTCAAATGCAAATGCTTACAGCTCAAGGCCTTCTGGTTGTTTGCTGCCGTATGGTTGTTTGCTGCAGTATGAACTGCACCTGAATTACATAAGCTGCAGAGGGAGGTTAAAGACACTTGCTTTTATCCTCAGGGAAATATGAATTAAATCTATTTAAAACTAATGTAGCATCTAATATTTGTCTTTTGCAATTCAGATCAGGCTCTCTCCATTAAAATGAGTTTGTTCGCTCAGTCTCTTTTTTCAACCTCTCATTCAAAAGCCTCATTCCAGCTTTTTCTTCCCTTGAATACCTTTTTACAATTTTGTGTCACTCTCCTCTTGGACAAGAGCGTCTTTGTTTTTGTGTATTTGAGGGCTGCTGACCCCTGAGGCTTGGAATCGAGGCTATATTAACTTTGTTAAGCCCGGAATTCACCATGATTCACCACTTCAGTGCGGAGAGGCAGCAGGAGAGCGCAGTAGATATTGGCCGAGTGTTAGGAGGGTCACAACCTTCTCGTCATAACCCTTGGATAAAGAGAGAGTGAGTCAGAAAGCGTTTGAGTCATTTAGTGCGGGAGGTAGTGATGCGAAGTTAGCAGAAATGATGGATAAACTGAACGGAATGTGAACTTGGCTTGTAAAAACGTAACATAACAGAATAAAGTGTTCACATATATTTCTATGGATACTGAATTTTGACAGCATCTACTAAAACTTAATACGAGTCATTCTGAATTGTTATAATCACCAATATTTGTTATACACACTGTTATTCAAAATTTTGAGGTCAGTAAGATTTTTAATGTTTTTTTTAAAAAAGTCTCCTATGCTCCATATCGGAGTTCCATTTATTTGATCAACAATACAGAAAAAGTAATATTATGAAATGTTATTGCAATTTAAAATAGCACTTTTCTTTTTTAATATACTTTAATATAATTTTCAGCATCATTACTCCAGTCTACAGTGTCACACGATCCTTCAGAAATCATTCTAATATGTTAAATTATTATCCATGTTAGAAACAGTTATGTGCTTAATATTTTATTGGAACCTGTGATACTTTTTTTAGGATTCTTTGACGAATAAAAAGTTGATAAGAACAGAATTTATTCAAAATAGAAATCTTTTCTAACAATGTAAATCTCTGCTATCACTTTTTATCAATTTAACATATCCTTGCTGAATAAAAGTAGTGATTTCTTTCAAAGAAAGAAAGAAAGAGAAGCTTTACTGACTCCAAACTTTGAACAAT
The DNA here is from genome assembly GCA_012976165.1 of Labeo catla. NCBI lineage: Eukaryota > Metazoa > Chordata > Actinopteri > Cypriniformes > Cyprinidae > Labeo > Labeo catla. The sequence goes on from VONZ01000358.1 coordinate 642,511, forward strand.
AGTGTATATTGTTACACAAGATTTCTATTATAAATGCTGTTCTTTTTAATGTTCCAAAGGTTCCAAAAAATATTAAGCAGCACAGCTGTTTACAACATTGATAATAAATCAGCATATTAGAATGATTTCTGAAGGATCATGTGATATTGAAGACTGGAGCAATGATGCTGAAAATTCGGCTTTGCATCGCAGGAATAAATTCTATTTTAAAGTATAATAAAACTAGGAAACAACTATTTTAAATTGCAATAATATTTCACAATATTACTGTTTTGTCTGTATTTGTATTCAAATAAACACCCTTGATGATGAGAAAAGTCTTCTTTAAAAACATAAAAAAATTTTTTGAATGGCATTGTATAAAACAGCTAAAATAGTTTTTTCTGCTTAATATTTTTATGTAAACTGTGATACACTACCATTCTGAAGTTGATAAGTTAATTGTAGTTAATTTTTAAAAACTTATTCAGCAAGGATCCATTAAATAGATCAAAAGTAATCAAAATAATTTTACAATTAAATAGATTTCTATTTCAAATAAATTCAGTTTTCAGTTCAGTTTAAATTCAGTATTTATTTATTTATTTATTTAAATAATTTAAAAAATGGTTTCAGAACTTAATCATATACAAAAGGAAATGTTTCTGGAGCAGCAAATCAGCATATTAGAATATTAGAATATTAGAATTAGATTTTTGAAGTATCATGTGACACTGAAGACTGGAATAATGATGCTGAAAACTCAGCTTTGCCATCACTGGATATCTATGATATCTTATGTTTACATATTTTTAAATAAAAATTACCTAATTTTACAAATATATGAAGAAATAATAATAATTCTAACCCTAATAATATGTTCTTAATGTAAATAATAAAAGTATTTTTACATAATGGTAATTGAAATTTAGTGTTATGATTTGCATTTTAGATGCTGTCAGTGCATTGATATTGTACCTTTCAGTGTCTGTCCAAACATATGATAAAGTATGTGTGCTGTCTATACTTCACATACAAATACTTACGTTGACAAATGAAATAAATCATATGGACCACTTGGGTGAAAAAACATGGTTGAAACAGAATTTCTAAACACTACATCGATTTATAATTCTTGGCTAAATCTCCTTCATTTTTCCATTGTGACATTTATTTAAACCATCTTAATTCCATTCTTGCACAAGCTCCCTTTTTAGAAGTGTTGACACGATTTACTCAAAGAGGCAGAATTCTTTTGCAATCACAATCGCTCTGGCATGAGACTGCTAGTTTTTACTGGGGTAAGTTTTGTCTGCGGTTGGGGTCGTTGCATACCGGGCCCTGCGTTCACCAATGGCTCAACGGGTCTTTTCATTCCAGCCGTCTCCCTAATTGAGGTCATTGTTGGGCAGATTTCATGCATGAATTCATGATGCCATTGTTTGCAATCCGAGAGCATTTACGCTTGTTTCCTGTGTGTCCTTTCTGGGCTGTTTTAGACAATGAGCACATCTTTCTGGACTTGGAAGAGAAACTTGCCAAGTACTTCCCTAAGGAATGGAAACAGGACTCAGGGAAGGTGAGCATAAACACGATCCTCTATCATTATCACTATATAAAAAAGTACCAAAAATTACAGTGTTGAGATTCTACTGATTCCGTCACAGTATCACTGTACCATGTGCTTCATGTTCCCTGTGGTCATCAGGGCGGTTACAGTATGATAGTAAAGATAAACACTAGTATGCTGGTGGGGATGTGGGAGTGACTTCATAATGAAAGGGTTGCCACAGTAACCTAGTCAAGCCTGTTCTTTCTCTCACCAGGGGTCACAGAGGAGGTCAATCCCTCCCCTGCTCTGTCTGAAGGTCCAGTACTATGTGGAGAACGGCAGACTCATCTGGTAAGAAACAGGCCTGAGATTCCCGAACGTTTGAAGGGAGGAACCCTCTCCTTGGCCTCTCTCCTTCATTAGTTTTAATCCACCGGGGGGTGAGGCCAGTTTGAGTGGGCTTGTGGTCTTGGTTTTTATGTGATCTGTCTTCGAAAGCTTTTTTTTTTAATTAGGTAGTTTTTTCCTCCCTCATCTGGGTGTGGTGTAACTGAAAACTGCTCATAATGAAACTGAGTCTAACTTTTGAATTTATTAAAGGAGTAGTTCACTTCCAGAACAAAAAATGTACAGATAATGTACTCATCCCCTTGTCATCCGAGATGTTCATGTCTTTCTTTCTTCAGTCGTAAAGAAATTATGTTTTTTGAGGAAAACATTTTAGATTTATCTCCATATACTGTAGTGGACTTCTATGGTGCCTGTGAGTTTGAACTTCCAAAATGCAGTTTAAATGCAGCTTCAAAGGGCTCTAAACAATCCCAGCCGAGGAAGAAGGATCTTATCTAGTGAAACGCTCAGTCCATTATATGGAGAGAAATAATTTCTTCACGACTGAAAAAAGAAAGACATGAACATCTTGGATGACAAGCGGGTAAGTAAATTATCTGTACATTTTTGTTCTGGAAGTAAACTTCCCCTTTAAATGTGAGAAATGAGTGGAGGATTTGAAGATAGTCTGAGGATAGTCTTTCACTACATTCCTTTTTAAATAAATTTTTATGTCATATTTAGTTTTGCATGATTTATGAAGTTTACCTAAAATTAGAAAATAATGGCAGAATTTTTTTATTATAATTTTAAAAACAGAAGTCATTTTGTTCTATTTTTAAAATTTGAAATTTAAATTATTTTTACAATTTTAAATTAGGCTTGATGTGACTTCTTAGAAACTAATTCATTTTATTTATTTTTTTTACATTTTTTTTGTTATACAGTACTTTTTGAAAGTTTAAGGGCAGTTTTAATGCGTTTAAAAGTCTAGTCTAATGCTCACCAAGGCTAAATTTATTTAACAAAAATACATAAAAACAGTGATAATGTAAAATAATACTACAGTTCAGTACGAAATAGAAATTTCTGTATTTTTAAATGTAATTTATTTCTGTGATGGTAAAGCTGAAAGGGATAGTTCACCCAAAAATGAAACTCACACTCAAGTCATCTTAGTTTTATATGACTTTCTTCTTTCAGACAAATGCAATCAGAGTTATATTAAAAAAAATGTCCTGGCTCTTCCCAGATTTATAATGGCAGTGAATTGTGGTTGAGATTTTGAAGCATATGCTACGGCTACGTCCTATGTCATGCACTGAAAGGGCGCGTACAACATTTAGCGGAAGCTAGAGATTATGGTTGATAAAGTTTTAAATATGCATCTTTTTGTTACAAAAACGCATCAATTCACTTCAGAAGGCCATTGTTAACCCCCTGGAGTTATGGGGAGTACTTTTTATGATGAATGGATGCACTTTTTGGGCTTCAAAATCCCAAAATCTTCAACAGCCATTCACTGCCATTATAAAGCTTGGAAGAGCCAGGACGTTTTTAATAGAAGTCTGATTGTATTTGTCTGAAAGAAGAAAGTCATATACACCTAGGATGGCTTGAGGGTGAGTAAATCATGGGGTAATTTTCATTTTTGGGTGAACTATCCCTTGAGTTTTCAGCAGTCATTACTCTAGTCTTTTTAGGATTCTTAAATGAATAGAAAGTTCAAAAGAGCAAAATCTAAAATAATTCTTGATCAAATAAACTGATATTTGATGTCTTCTTCTATGTTCTCAGTGAGCGTAAAGCAAGAAAACTGTACTACTATGATCTGCGAGAACGAGTCCTGCGCTCTGAATGCCGACAGCAGGAGGAAGTGTATTTCCAGCTGGCAGGATACGCCCTACAGGCCGATCACTCAGACCACCCCTCAGACGGCCACAGTCAGGGACATGCTCTGTATTTCCAACCCAAAGAATACTTCCCACCCTGGGTAAATCTTTATTAGCGTGTATAAAATACAATCATATACATTTGCATCCAAGCAGGATGTTTTTAATCATAGTAAGATTTGGTTTAAATTGAAAAGTCCAGCATTTGGGGCATTTGGACGCTTGTATGCTGAAATATTTAACTAACTAGACTTTCTTGGGCAACCAGCTTCACCAGAAAAACCATGCTGATTGACCAACATTTTTTGAAAGCACCAAACCAGCAAATTCTTGTTGTGTTTGTACAGCAGGGGTTTGATTAAAGTTTTTGTCAATCTAATAAAGCATGGCGAGAGCCCACACTCATTTCATAATCACACATGACCCGTGTCTGCTCTCTTATAGATAATTGCGAAGCGTGGCATTGACTACCTGCTGTGTCACGGGCCCAAGGTTCATAAAGAGCTGTGGGGGATGTCCTCGCGTGACGCTATCCTGCTCTTTATCAGAGAATCCTGCCGTCTGGAGGATGTCCCAGTCACCTTTTATCGCCTACAAAAGGTTAGAGGTCACAAATGGTTATCAGAATGTCTTGCTGTAGGTCAAGACATTCTCAGCTTGGAATGTAGGGAGGCTACAGTAAAAGTTAAAGTAATTTCTGCACTGCTAGTGGAACCTAATGGAATTGCAGTCTGCTTGAATGAGTAATATTTCATCAGCAGGTCAATCAATGCTAAAATGATTTCTGAAGGATCATGTGATACTGAAGACTATTTAAAATTGTAATAATATTTAAATATTTCAGTTTTATGGAGTATTTGATCAAATAATTGCAGCCTTGGTGAGCATAAAATACCTCTTTAAAGAATAAAAAAAATTGTACTGACCCCAAACTTTTAGTTTTGTGCATGCATGTAATGTAATACTATATAAATATACAGATTTTGAATAATTTTAATATGTAGTATTTTACACTACCAGTCTAAAGTTTTTGAAGAGTATGATTTTTTTAAATAAGTCTCTTCTGCTCACCAAGCAGCAAAAACAGAAACATTTTGAAATGCTTTTACTATTTAAACTATTTCATACAATTTACTATGTAAATAACTGTTTTCTATTTGAAATTATTTAAAATGTAATTTATTCCTGTGATCAAAGCTACATTTTCAGCATCACAGTTTTCAGTGTCACATGATCCTTCAGAAATCATTCTAATATGCTGATTTGCTATTCAAGAAACATGTATTATTATTATTATCAATATGTAAAACAATATTTTTAACATTTTTGTAACATTAAGCTTGAAGTTAGTATATATATATTTTTTTTTTTTTGGGGGGTTATAGAAATTAATACTTTTATTTAGCAAGGATGTTTTAAATTGATCAAAAGTGATGATAAAGACATTTATAATGTTACAAAAGATTTCTATTTCAGATAAATGCTGTTCTTCTGAACTTCTAATTAATCAAAGGGAAATTCTACTCAGCTGTTTTCAACATAATAATAATACGTGTTTTTTGAGCAGCAAATCAGAATATTAGAATGATTTCTGAAGGATCATGTGACTGGAGTAATAATGCTAAAAACTCTGCTTTACAATCACAGGAATAAATTACATTTTAAAATATATTAAAATAGAAAACAGTTATTTTAAATAGTAGAAATATTTTCAAAAACATTAAAAATCTTACTGTTCAAAAACTTTTGACTGGTAGTAGATATATATATATATATTATATATGTATATATAAAATCTGTATATATATTTATTAAAAAGTGTTTTAATAAGCCTCTGTCTCTTTCCTGTAGGACAAGAAAGAAGAGAAAGGTTCAGCGCTCCTTGGACTCACTCTGCGAGGAATGCAAGTGTATCAGGTGTGTGTTTGTGAATGCATGGCGTTTTCCTCGCCACTAAAAATGGGGAAAATCACCTATTGTATATAAATTGCACAGTGCGAAAAAACTAGACACCATCATCGCAACAGTTGTTGTTGCACGTCACTCTCATTGAAAATTATGGACTTCTGGTTGCTTTTCGCTGCAAAGCACGTGTGAATGGCTCACTTCATTGTGCGTCATTCTGTGATTCAGTGCACTCCTGTGTTTTCTCTTTGAGCCGATGCCAATCACAATGATAGAGCTCTCCAGATAGGCCTGACTGGAATGCATATATTACATGGTTCAGTCCATAAACAGGGATTTGGAGTGCATGCCTTTCCCCTGAGTCCTCTGATCTGCCTGTTAAAGCGTCTGAGGTTGGATTAAAACTAAGGGCCCTGTGTCTAAGAGATCAAAGACCCAGTGTGGTGAGGCCCTGACCCCAACCTTAAACGGGCTCCCCTTCTACAGGATTTATATATTACTTCTTTCTCACACTGCCAAATAAGCTTATAGTACAAATGATGTAACAAATGATCTGTGGAAGTGAGTTTTGCGGCAAGTAGGGTTAAGAGGTCTGATTGTTAGTCAGAAAAAGTTCAATATTCTAAATTCTAACATTCTAATATTGGTTAGAATGAACTGTGTATTATTTGAAAAACAAATGATAAAATTCTATAAAAATGTTATGTGTATTTACAGTTTTTGTTCTAATAAAATAATAATATTTATTATCTAATACAAATATACTTGATAAAATTATTTTAGTGTTTCTTTGGAATTTTTTCTGAAGTATAATTAGGACCAATTATTTGCCTTTCTTAAAAATAATAAAAGAATTATTAATGAAATCATAAACGAACCTGACCAATTAGTGAAACTGAAAACTGAGCCATTTAATTTTGTAACAATTCCCATTCTTACTTCTAAATGATAGAGGCCTTTTTATTTTACAGGAGGTGAACAATGTACGTGATCTGCTGTATGACTTCCCCTGGTTTCACGTGGGACGGCTCACCTTTCTGGTAACATTTAATGTTACTGCTTATTACGTTATTAGATCTCACCAGACCTCTCTGTATCTCACTCATTCCAACAGATTTTGGGTTTATTTATGTGAACTCCATGTGATTTGCACTGTTATGCTTGAACACCTGCTCTGACATTAAAGCGTTATTTCACCCAAAATTTAAAATTCTATTATTAATTATGTCATTCCAAACCCGTAAGGCCTTTGTTTATCTTCAGAACACAAATTAAGAGTTTTCTGACCCTGCATAGACGGCAACGGTACTACCACGTTCAAGGCCCAGAAAGGTAGTAAGGACATCATTAAAATAGTCCATGTGACATCATTGGTCCAACCATAGTTTTATTCTAATAGCTTCTTAAAATTAAGGTAAAAATATCTTAATTTGTGTTCTGAAGATGAACGAAGGTCTTATGAGTTTGGAACAACATGAGAGTGAGTACTTAATGACAGAATTTTCATTTTTGGGTGAGCTATCGCTTTAAAAGTTACTTTTTACAAATACAGAGGTTCTGTCTTCTTCTCTCTGCACAGGGGAAGAAGTTTGAGATCCAGCCGGATGGTTTGCCCTCTGCGAGGAAGCTGGTGTACTACACAGGTTCGGCTTTTCGTTCCCGACATCTTCTGCTGCATTTAAGTTCCTGTCACCGATTGTATCTCAGTTTGCAACCTGCGCTCAAACACCTGAGACAGCTGGAGGAGACAGAGGGTATGTGTCCACACAATATTCATCTACACACCCTTCATGTTCGCTTTTGTAGTATGATTTTGTTTTTATTCTTCTCAGTAGAGTTGGTTCTATTATAGCCCATTAGTTTAATGACTTATGGGTGAATCTCACAGAAACCATATCCAGGTTACATTTCAGATAAAAATTTAAAGGGGAAATAAGGAAACTATATGTTGTACATAGAATATAATGCCTGTTTTTAGGATCATTAGGAGCATTTTGATATAATGTCACAATTCACATGCTGTAATGCATCTAGAGTCTGGATGTTTTCACAGTTTTAATAATGTCTTTATTTTCAACTTCATATTACAAAAAATAGGAATACATTTTTTAACACTGAATAAAAATGACAGTGTCAAGGAAAATAAATATAAAAGGAATATAAAATATAAAAGAATAAACTAAGAATAACATATTATTTTATATTCCTTTTCCCTGACAGTTTCTTGATTGCATTTTTTGAAGCTTTTATAAAGCTGCTTTGAAATTATTTGTATTGTGAAGAGCGCTATACAAATAAATGTGACCCTGGACCACAAAACCAGTCATAAGTAGCACGGGTAGATTTGTAGCAATAGCCAGCAGTACATTGTATGGGTCAAAATTATCCATTTTTCTTTTATGCCAAAAATCATTAGGATATTAAGTAATGTTCCATGAAGATATATTTAGTAAATTTCCTACCTTAAATATATCAAACATAATTTTTCTGATTAGTAATATGCATTGCTAAGAACTTCATTTGGACAACTTTAAAAGCGATTTTCTCAATATTTAGATTTGTTTGTACCCTCAGATTCCAGATTTTCATAGTCTTATTTTGGTCAAATGTTGTCCTATCCTAACAAACCGTACATCAATGAAAAGCTTATTTATTCAACTTTCAGATTTCAAAATTGACCCTTATGACTGGTTTTGTAGTCCAGGGTCGCAAATGTGATTTAAATTGAAAAATAAGGTCACCAGATTTCTGAAATACAACAACAGGGACAATACACTTTTGTAAGTTTTTAGCTATTACTATAGCAATTAATAATTATAATGTTTTGGGTTAAAATTATAATGTTTTGGGTTAAAATGACCCTTAATGGTTTTAGTACAACTATCACACTATGAAAAATAGTAAATGGTAACCATTGCAAATAGCAAATAGTTCATAACAGTATGATAAAAAAATTAGGACTTTACAAAAACTCATTAATAAACTCAAAATAAGTTATAAATAGTATTGAACATGTATTTGTAACAATGTATACAGTAATAACTACTTTTTGGACATCACAAACCAAAAACAGAGATGTCTGGTCACTCTATTGAAAACAAGACTTAGATATGTTTACGTCTTTGTGAGAACCATCATTAGTAGTCACAGAATTATTGTACCATGTCACGCTATTTTTGACGCTGATTTTTTTTCCTCTCTTCGGATCCAGAAAAAAAGAGGTACCGTGAATCGTACATCAGTGATGAGCTAGACCTGGATCAGCCATGTAGCGAGGGCAGTCCCCATCTGTCTAGACAATCCACCAGCAGCTCCGGCATTGAGGCGGACACCAGGCAAAACAGAGTCTCCGTAGAAATGGTTTCCATGGAGGAGAAGGAAAAGTCCTTCATCTCTGCTGTCAGTCACGGCTCCTCACACGCCTCTGACACGGGCAGCAAAGCTCGGACCGATGAAGATGAGTGGCGGGAAGAAGGTGAGGGTCAAACAATTTCAGTCATAATCAGTATTGAAAAATATGTAACTGTGTTTAGAATCAGCATTCTCTAAACTCATCTGCCAACTGTAGTCACATTTCATTTGCTAGTCTTCGTTTTGCATGCAATACTTGTGCAGGTGTTTTGCAACAGTATAAAATGTCACTCTCATCAATTTGACATGGTCTGCTGACAGATAGGGATTGCTGGGATTCCTCGCATATATAATGCTGGAAAGACATAAACAAAACTGTGAAGGTTGTTCTGAAGTCATTTAGTTTATTTGCTCAGCCAGGCTGACGTGCAAAATGTCACGTTCGCACTGACAGTGAAAGACAAAATCCTTTGTCACGACATGTTCGATTTTTGACAAGGTTAAGCATAGATTAACCCATGATGGGCAGTTTGTGATTAAATCTAAATGTAGATTTGCAGGATGTGGTGAAGGAGCCTGGCGAGGTCTCTGTGGATGACCCTGTGGATATCTTGCGATTGGCTGAGCTGCTGGAGGGCGCGTCCGTCGACTGTCCACCCATCCAATCAGACACTGAATTTGAAGGTGATGACTCAGAAAACAATCAGATTTAGGTTACTTGCAAACAATTGTATATCTGACATACTCAGTTTGAAATCTGATCTACATCATTTGACCTGTTTTTGATTCATTTGTATCCAATTCTTTTTTTTTTTTCTTTTTTTCTTTTTCATTGTTGTATAACAAAAACAAAGTTACTGAAAGCATGGTAAAGCATTGCATGCTTTTCACTTTTCAAATGTAAATGTGTAAATAAAGGAGAAATCACATGCTTAACACTATTGGCAAGTGAGCAATTAGTGCAAACGTATTATATATAAAATGTATATAAATATTTATTATGATTATGATGGTTGTTATATTATTTATATAACAACTATATATATTTTTTATTATATTTAAAAAATATTTTAAATATATTTTTAAACAATATATTTTAAAAACAATATATTTATTATTATATTATATTATATTATATTATATTATATTATATTATATTATATTATATTATATGGATGCGATTAATCGGATATATATATATATATATATATATATTATATTATAACTGTCCCTTTTGATCAATTTAATGCTTCTTTGCTCAATAAAACTATTAATTTCCTTCCTAAACAGTAGTGTATACATTGAAAGATTGGGCCAAAAATGTGACCCTGGACCACAAAACCAGTCATAAGGGTCAATTTTTTTGAAGTTGAGATTTATACATCATCTGAAAGCTGAATAAATAAGCTTTCCATTGATGTATGGTTTGTTAGGGTAGGATAATATTTGATACTGAGATACTGAGGTTTGAAAATCTGAAATCTGAGGGTGCAAAAAAATCTAAATATTGAGAAAATCGCCTTTATAGTTGTCCAAATGAAGTTCTTAGCAATGCATATTACTAATCAAAAATTAAGTTTTGATATATTTATGGTAGGAAATTTACAAAATATCTTCATGGAACATGATCTTTACTTAATATACTAAGGATTTTTGGCATAAAAGAATAATCAATAATTTTGACCCATACAATGTATTGTTAGCTACTGATAAAAATATACCCGTGCTACTTATAACTGGTTTTGTGGTGCAGGGTCACAAATGAGTGTGTCAAAATCTGTGCATTAGGCCTTAAAGCATAAATTCAGGGTTTTTTTAACAATTTTGAAATGCAGTAAATCAATACTTTGCCTGCAGCCTTTGATGAGATTATGAATCTGATCCTGTTTACTGTAACGTCTGTTTCCAGGTCTACAAATGAGTGCAGTTACAGGCAACGATCAAATGGACCATTGTGATCCAGACAGCATGAAACAGGTTTGCCATCTCTTTTTTCTTCAATCTTTCCCTTTCCTTTCATCATGTCACTAATATTGTTTATCACCCGTTACAGGTTTCAAATCAGAAGGCCCGAAACCCAGCTGACCGCTACAGTCTGAGCCTGGACGACGTGCGACTGTGTTCCCCTCCTCTCCCTCTGGGAACAGCATTGGTTCCAGACACCTCCGTCAGCTACACATTCGGGCTCCCGCATTCACCAACCAGCCCGTGTCCAGACGATACTTCATTCTGTGTCCAGCGCTCCACGAACTGCCTATCTCTAGACATGCTGGATGATAACCAGCCGCTGGAGCTTGTCCTTTAAGAAACTGAGAAGACACAGCTTCCTGTTGTCTGAAGCGTTAGGACACATTTTTATCAGGAATTTTTATCAACCAGTGCTCAAATGTGTTTCTATGCTGTTCAACAGCAGTACAATATGAACAACAGCGGTTTATTTTTACAGATTATTCAACGTAGAATTTTCTAAAGAACTTTCTAATAAATAATCTTACAAGAAGCAAGGCATTACTACGCTAACACCGTGTCCTTGATGAAATTACTTGATAAAACTTATCTGTTTCAAGTAAATTCTAACCGTCTGAATCCACAATAAGCAGCAGGATGCTCCGCCCACAGTGAACTCTCATTTGTCCAGATCCTATTCTGCATGGCTGAACTGTATATTAAACATCAAAACAAAACATTTTCACATTCTTTTGTGGACAGACAAACTACTTGTTGGTTCACACCAGGTTAGGACATGGCGTAACACGTTATGCTACAAAGTTTGTTTAGGGAAGAAAACTTTGGACCTCCCAATTTCACATGGCTTGACAACGTCAATCTTGAAGGAACAATCTCTGAATTACTTTATGAATACAGACAGAAGCTGCCAGAAAATTCACTGAGAAGACAAAAACATGTCTCGTTCTCATGCAAAAAAATGCCATACGTTCTTTTAAACAAAGACTTTTAACTTGGAGCTCCATATAATGTTACATTACCAATGTCAATACATCAACTTATTCAGCCATATACAATAGTGCAATGGTTAATCATATCAAATATGATACATAAATTCATGTTCACCACCTGTTCTCCAGTTTCAAACAATAATTGTGTATAGACAATACTCTTGTTCCTAAGTTAGCATGTGTGAACCCATGTAAACCTGCAATCATGATTGGAACAAGGTTAAAAGGTCAAACCAAAATATTCCATGTACGTTTTCTGAGATCTGACCGTTGGTTTAATATAATATCACATAGTTCTTTACGACACAAGTAATTCTGAACTGGAATGAACTTTTATTAGAACAAAGACTCTTTTGCTGTATACAGATCATGTTTGTTTTGTTCAGGATACATGGAGCTCTTTTGATTTCGATAATTACAAAACACACATTAAGCCCTCAGAGGTTTTGTACATAATGGTGGGTGTAATTTCTTCATCTATGTATTGTAAACACACATCCTATTAAAAACATGCCCATATATGTGTTCCTTTCAGTGAAAGGAAAAACAGGAAGAATGAATAGTATGAATAAAAATAGCTGGTGTTTTTAATTACATTGTACAAAATGTATATGTGTTCTTTATTACATAGTAATACAGTAAACTGAAAAAAGCAATTAGCATAACTGCAGGGTTGACCTGAAAAACATGGTTACTATAGTTAAACAATGGTAAGCACAAATTAACCATGGTTTTGCTATACTAACTACAGTTTAACCATGATATTTGTAGTGAAACTGGTTACACAAAAAAACACACATGGTTACAACACTTTTACTATAATAAAACCATGGTTGATTTTCTTAAGGGGTTTATATTTATGTATTTTCCTTGTTTCTTTTTCTTTGTTTTGTTTTGTTTGTACTGGTTTAGTGGTTTGATGTTTTGTACTGTTTAATAATAAAAAAAAGAATCAGGAAAAAAAATCGCGATACGCGCTCCGAACTTCCGATCTGAATCAAAAGATTCACGATAATTCGATATTCGGGCTTTGACACAGTGAATCATTTTGCAATGCAAAGGTTTAACTGATTCGGAGTTTCGAAAAGCTCCGTTTCATCCATCGCTATACGTTCTTTTCATGAAATCATTAAAAGTGATATCGAAATTGGAAAATGAAATGTTCTTTTAATCTGTTTTTTGCTAGTGAATCGCTTGAACTGAATGATCGAAGTCATGAGTATGAATCAATCGGAGCGGTTCCAGCGTAAATGATTCACTCAATTGAATCGGTTTGTCTGTTCCTTCGCTTTTCGCGTCTTCAACCGTCTTTACACAACACTATCAGTACTTCTACTGGCTTAGCTAGCTAGTTATTTATTGCATTAAAAAGTATAATGTTTATAAATAAAATATCCATATTTCTATTCCAAAGATAACATCCAACACAAATCGAGGAACACACAGAGGTGAGGTAACCGTTAAGTTACTGCTAACTAGTGAAAACACTCAATTAATATGACGCTGCACCTCAAAATGCATATTAGATGGAAACATTGTGCTTAATGATAGAGTTTGTAGCTTAATTTACTATATTTTAAATATTTTGACCACTGCAATTTTGTTGGTGGCAGTTGGTGAACGGACTGCTCGTTTGAATCAAATCTTCCTAATAAATGGGTCTAATAAAAGACCAATCAACCTTAAGGGAATAGTTAATCAAAGAAATGAATATTCTGTCATAATGTACTCCAAAGCTCATGACTTTCTTTCTTTCGTGGAATATTAAAGATCGTGTGTTTGTCCATACAATGAAAGTCAATGTTAACCAAAACGGTTTGGTTACCAACCTTATTCCAAAAAAGTAAAGGTTTAAAACATAAAAAATGACAGAATTTTTATTTGTGGGTCAGCTATCCCTTAAAAACATACATGAACTCCTTGATTTAAACGATTCATTCATCAGTTCAAACAGTTCGAATCACTAATTCGAATCATTAATCGTCTCTTTCCAACATGGGAGGAGAACAAGTTATAACCGAGGATTTCTGATGAGGAGAAAAGTAAAAACAGCAAAAATGTCAAAAATAACACAGTATAAATATAGTATGTTTTCGACTTGTTTTATTAAGATTTTAATTATTTTTATTAAAACGTACAAATCATTTTAAGTCAAAATATGTAAATAGCGCTTAGTATTAATGTAAATGCAGATAACACAGATTTTAATGAGTCGAACCACTAAACCTGTGTTCAAAAGAGTGAATCTACATTATTATAGTCGCCATGCGCCCTCTGCTGGCAGCAGCGTTTCTCACTCAGCGCATGCGTCAATTGTAATTGACGTAATATTTCAGGAAGTAGACGCACCGGTTCACACGTGTGTAGCAGGCAAAAGCATCGAACCAGATTTTGGCTATTTTAAAACAGTAGATGTTTTTAACTTAAAAGCGCTGTTAGAAAAATGTCTAATTTTTTGATAAACACCCTTTTATCCCACCATCCCGATCCAGAGGACTTGTTCAATACTTTGTGCTGGCCAAGCACATCACGCCCCGACATAGAGAAGATTGAAGCTCTAACTGTTTTGATCAAAGAACTTTACAGTAAATCACAAGAAGAGCGCTTTATTTGCAAAGTTCAGTCAGTGATATGGAATCAATGCATGCCACTTATGCAAACGATCTCCAGTGCAGACGATGGAGGTAAAGATCTGCTCAGTGCTGTCTGTGGACTCTTTGCAGTGTGCGTCAGTAGCTGTCAGACCCATGATGTACCCGAGAAAGTAAGTCATGTTCTTCTGCCTGTGCTGATGTCAAGAGATGATGGCAACCATGAAACCAGCAGGTTTGACATGCATGTTGCCATTGAAGTCACCGCAGTGCTGTTATCCAGCATCTCCTATGACAGAGACATCATCTCCAGGACATTGTCATGCACCCTTTGCTGTGCCAAAGATCTCTCTGACTCCGTAATATCAAAAATCATAGTCCGGATCTGGTTCACCATACTCAAATCCTGCGATAAAGACACAGAATCAGAGATCCTACAACAGATATGGGATGATTTACTATCATGGCATCAGAGAGATCAGACAGAATCAGTATCAGCTCGGGTTCTGTTGTGTCTCACTGCTCTTTCCGACCATCTCTACTCATCGGAAACCTCTCAGACCCGGCCAGACCCTAGAAGATCTCAAAGGTTTTTTAAGGCAATTCAGGCTGGATTGACTCACAAGGACAGTGTGACCCGCAAACGGGCTCTTTACCTGCTCACCAGGTGTGTTGCACTGGCTGAGATCAAGAAAGAAGATGTGTTTACCAACGAGGAACCTGACACGGGTAAGACATCGTTCAGTATCTCCTATAGTGTGTAAGATGTTTATGATTTCTAACACTGTGTTTCACACACATCTCCTGGATATTTGCAGATGAAATCCTGTTCAGATGGACACCAGAAAAAAAGCAGTTACTGAGGGAATTCTGGGAGGATTATGCTCTAGTATTAGAGACTTTGGAGGAGAACCAGGTAAGAATATTTTATTTGTGTTTGAGATTCACAAAACCCCGCTGGCTATGTTCAGAATAGCAAACTACCATACTTCGAAATGACAGCTGATATCTATATTCATTTTATGAAAGTTGTCTCCTATATAGTTATAAAAATCTCATTAATTTGAAGAATAATCTTGTTTTTTGGCCATATGATTACAAGCAACTGCATCAAATTGCATATTTTGCTTAGTTTTGAATTCTAAATAAAATTGAGGTGTTTTTTTTTTTTTTTAAATCTTAAATGAGCTCCATATTCTCTTGTATCATACTATATGAGCCATAAAGGCCATGTGATACTCAGCAATGACACGTTTGCAATATATATATATTTTTAAAGATTTTCTTGAATATTTTGATTTTTCTAACTTATTTCATATGTCAGGCTTTACAGGTATAAAATATAAATATAAAAAGATCTATATATAAAACTTATATTATATATTTTTTGGATATGTAATGCATATGAAAATTGGTTCTGTTTACCAGTATTTTTTTTTTTTTGTGCCTTTAATAATGTTTACGAAAAGTTCATATTGATTGACCAACAAACAAATATTTGCCTTATTATTATGGAAACAAATATTTGTTAACTGCATTTTGCATTATATTGTTTAGCTATCTTTTTTATTTATTTTTTTAAGATTCACGTGATTCGACCTGTACTCAACAGGATCGACATGCTCGTTGAGACAACAGCGACTGACATCCAAGGTTAGATGCATTTCTTTTGCAGTGCATGGTATAATATCAGTTTTCTGCTCACTGGTCTTATATCTCTGCTTGATCTTGTTCTCCAACTCGCTTCATCATCAGGTGGGCTGTTTTCCCCATCCTGGCTGCTGTGTGTGTATCAGCGCATGTTTCACAGTGAAAACAAGGCAGTTATGAAGGAAGGAGTCAATCACCTGTTAGAACTAAAAGCATTGCATCGTCCTGCATTTGCTTTGGCTTTCTCACAGGTATCCATCCATCCACCCATGAATCTTCAGATAACAGGATGTTATGTTTTATTAACTAAATACTCTGTTTAACCCAAAAAAATGTATCACATTTTGAGAGTAAAATAGTAACTTACTGATAACCATGTTCTTCCGGTTGTCAGTTTGTGGTCGGTCCTCTCATGGATGTTCTTGCAGAGAGCTCTCTCTATCACAGGTAAAAGTTGGCTGGTGTTAAAATTCATACTATGTGGAGTTTTATTACATGATACGGTTTGTTTGGTCTCAATCTTAATATCTTTGTTTCCACAGAGCGCCACAACAGAATATCAGAGATTGTCCAGAGCTTGGAGTGAAACTGCAAATATTTATGGTGAATTTCTTCAACAGTTTGCCAGAAGAGAACAGAGGTATAGAGACCCAGTTTATGTTTGTGGTGGTGTTTTAGGCTATTAAATAAAACCATGAAAAAGATTCTGAGATGTTTTAAGCTGGTCTGAAGTGTGCAATTTCAAATCCAGAATTCATGTTGTTGTGAACAGGTTCAGTGTTGCTGCAGCTCATTCAGCGGCTGGGTTCACGGCACTGGTGCGCAGTCCCGCTGCTCTTTCTTTCCCAGGCTCTGGCCTGTCTGTCCCCCTGTCCTTTACTAGGATCTGAAGGACTTCATGCATTCAGGTACAAATATAAACTGCCTATGGATTAATATTTTACCAAAAACTAAATGTAACTATTTTGTATGAGTCAGATTGATTCAGATTGAGAGATTGTCTGATCTTTAAAACTGACATCTGTAAAGATCATTTATTTGATGAAAGCATGTATGTATGCAATATATGTGTTTGCAATTTACATAATCTGTTCATGGTTTTTGTTTTCAGAGAAGTTCTGCGTTGCACTATGATCACTCACCAGGTTCTTTTGAGAGGAGCTTCACAGTGTTTTCTGCTCCATGCTGCTCTCTGCCTGACAGATGTGGTACTGTAGCTTTTCCTCTTCAAATTCCTAAACCTCTGAAGTCATACGAAATAATAGTCAGATTGTATTTACTTTATAAAAACATTTTCACATATTTGTATCATATTTGGAGCTTTTATGGTTGATGTAGTATGATATTAGTGAGAATATAGAGCTTAGATTGAAGAAGGGGGGAAAAAAACACCTAAATTGTATTTTTATTTAGACCTAAACTGAGCAAAAATGACATTTGGTGCAGATGTTGTTATTTATGTGGCCAAAATGTAAGAAATTTTGATGCACCCATTTTGAATAAGCACAATCACAAATGGGATTTTACTTTCATAAATTAGTTTTTTAGTGCTATTTTCTAGATTTAGTTTAAAATTCAATAATTCAAACTGATTTCCATCTTAGAATTCAAGATTTTACAATTCACATTCTGTTTATTGTAATTATTATGATTATGTTAAGTCATAATGGCTCATTTAACAGACCAAACCGATATCTGACTGATTTTCTTGTTTTTGTCAGTCAACAGTGTCTCTAGATGAGATATTAGGTCTTCTTGTACATTTTCGAGCTGATGAATCTCTATGTTGGGGTACAGCACTTTGGAAAGAGGTAAACCTGATGTCAGTTAACTAAGTCAAAGTTTAATAGTCATGCTCAATCTGCTAATTATTTGATCACACAACTAATATTCACAACATATTACACTTTGCTCCCATCACAGCTGTGTAATTGGCTCCAGGCTAATGAAGGCTGTTTTCGTTTGACCAACGGCGATTCAGGTTCCTCTGAGGAGCTTCACGCTGAAACGTCAGACAGAGATGGAGCTTCTATATTCAGCTACGTCCAGCAGCGTCTGAAGACCTTTCTTACAGTTCCAGCCAGCTCAGGTTAAATACAGTGCAACATTTTAGCAATATTAGACATTTCTGAAACAACAAAACTTATTTTTTGCAACCGAAATTACCTCAGTTTAGACACAATTGAGCTTTATGCCACATTTCTTGCATTTTGAGGTCAATATTTATTTTACATGGCTCCACACATTTTCCACCATACTTTGTGCACATCTCACAGTTTTATTTAGACAATTTCATTTCTTCTGGCAGATCAGACAGGAAGTCTACCTGATCCAGGTGAGGCTGAGCTGTTGGCGCGGGCTGTACTTCTGACAGCCGACCTTCAGCAAACCAGGAGTGAGGAACCTGGTCTGGAACTGGTTCTCCAGCCCCTTCTGGATGTCCTACGGAGACTCAGCACTAATGTCTATCTGGTGCTGCAGAAGACTGACAGAAGCCTGCAGTTACTGTTGCGCCTGCTGCAGCTGCGTCGCAGACGCTCGGATACTGAGGATAATGGTGAATGTTGTGTTTGGGAATATAAAACAAACATGCTGTTTTTGAACATGCAGAAGTCTTGAATCTGATGTGTTTGGATGTTTGTAGAGGATGTCGTGGCTGTTGCGTTGAAGACACACGTGCTGTCGGTGGTGGAATCAGTGCAGGAGTTTCTGCTGAGAAGGTTGAGCGGGGAACTAAGGGAGGTGAGTGTTTTCATGCATCACATATAGTAATCCTTCTGGAAAAACTAGGTCTGGGTGGTCAAAACGGGATTATTGTTGATCCTAGTTGGTCTACCAGTACTAATCCGCTGACCAAGATGGTCTACCAAGTCAAAACTGGGTCCGTCAACTATTTAGACCAGCTGATTATGACAGTTAATGACCATCTTGAATCACCAGAAAACCAGTACCATTTAGTTTAGCTGGATTTCCTCAGGATTTTTACCCTCTGTGTCCGTTTTTTTTCTCTTTCTCCAGTTATGTGATGTGGAGAGGTCTGATCTTTATCTCTCAGTATTAAGGGAGCTGGTTCTCACTTATTCCACTGTGTCGTGGT
This sequence comes from Labeo catla, assembly GCA_012976165.1. Lineage (NCBI taxonomy): Eukaryota > Metazoa > Chordata > Actinopteri > Cypriniformes > Cyprinidae > Labeo > Labeo catla. The sequence continues at coordinate 661,815 of VONZ01000358.1, forward strand.
ATGGATCAAATCTGCAGCAAAACTACATCCCAAAACTCATCACAAACTGCCTGAGGATCCTCAATGAACCCTCTGAACAGGTAAAACACACGTTATTCCTAAACACAGGCTTGATTCTTGAAATCTGTTTATCATAATTACATGTTTAATACAATTACCACTCATAAACTACTTTTCAAAAGTTTGGGGTAAGATTTTGTATTTTTTTTTAGAAATCTCAATAATATTTTAAAGTTTTAATATTTCTATTTCAAATTAATGCTGCCTTTTTGAACTTTCTATTCATTAAAGGAGAAGTCCACTTCCAGAACAAAAATGTACAGATAATGTACTCACCTACTTGTCATCCAAGATGTTCTTGTCTTTTTTTATTCAGCCGTAAAGACATTGTTTTTTGTGGGAAACATTTCAGGATTTTTCTCCATATAATGTGCTGATATGGTGCCCCGATTTTGAACTTCCAGAATGCAGTTTAAATGCAGCTTCAAACGATCCCAAATGTGGTTGTAAACAATCCCAGCCAAGGAAGAAGGGTCTTATCTAGCAAAACGATTGGTTATTTTCATAAAAATAATACAATTTATATACTTTTTAATGTCAAATGCTCGTCTTGTCTTACTCTGCCTGAACTGTTTTTTTTTTTTATGGTTCATGACAGTTAGGGTATGTCGAAAAATTCCCATCTCATGTTCTCCCTCAACTTCGCAATTGTCTTATATCGCTGTTTTATCTTTTTTGTTGAGGGTGCTTGCTCTTCTTTGCATGTTCACTTTGCATAGACTGGGTCGGTACTTCTGCAGTGATGTAGGATGATTTTGAAACGATTTTTGAAGTTGAGGGAGAAAATACGATTGGAGTTTTTCGACATAACCTACCTGTCTTGAGTCAGAATACACAGAGTTCAGGTAGAGAAAGGTAAGATGAGCGTTTGAGATTAAAAAGTATTTAAATTGTATTATTTTTTGTTTGTTTTTTTTGTATATTTACAACCGCATTTGGGATCGTTTGAAGCCGCATTTAAACTGCATTTTGGAAATTCAAAATCGGGGCACCATAGCAGTCCATTATATGGAGAAAAATCCTGAAATGTTTAACTCAAAAAACATAATTTGTTTACGGCTGAATAAAAAAGACATTAACATCTTCGATGACAAGGGGGTGAGTACATTATCTGTAATTTTTTTCTCCTTTAAAGAATTTATAAAAATAACAAATGTTTCATAATCAGAAAATTAGAATGCATATTAGAATGATTTCTAAAGGACCATGTGACACTGACTAAAGTACTGGCTGCTAACAATTCAGCAATAATTAATATTAATTGTTTAGAAAATGTTAATTTTCTATTTTAATAGATTTTAAAATGTATGAAGATAGAAAATGGTTGTTTTAAATTGTAATAACATTTTACAATGTTAAAAAACTTTTAAATGAAAGTTTAAAATTAGTCTTTCAAAACTATTTAGAGTTGAAAGTTGGAAATAAATAGTAATGTAAATTGTAGATTTTTCCCAAGCACATTTGTAAGACATTTGTTAAGTGAATGGTACTTTCTGATGAAATGAGATCTAAATTGCATGTTTTTCTAGAATCCATCTGTGTCAGGGCAGGTTCAGAGAGCGGTCAGTATGGCCACACTTGCGCTGTTGTGTGACATGGCTGATCGAGGTGTCCTGCATTCCCGGTCTGAGGCTATGAGATCTCTTCACTCACTGACCAACTACTTCTACCCTTCATCATCTTCATCATCTCAGCATCTCAACACTACATTACTGAAACCCACATCTGTGACAGTCGGGTCTGTTCAAGCTCTTAAAAAATGTCTTACGTTGCTGTAGGTCTCACAATTAAAAATCCATATAGATCCATATATAAATCTATATAGAGAAGAACTTTTGCTCAAAATAAGTTTACCCTGGAGCATTATAACTTGCTTATTTATAAATTATGTGTATTTATTCCAGTGATTCAGTAGATAGTCTCGTGCTGAAGGACTGGGGGCGAATTGTGGCCCAGTTTATTCGAGATCAGTGGACGTGTCTGAGTTTTCTGCAGAAGTCTGCTGGAACCCTTCAGGCTCCTGAAGCTCCTGAGGTCCTGAGGGCTGCTGTGGATGCTCTGGCATTACTGCCTGGTCATCTTGTTCTGCCAGTGCTGGATTTCATGGCATCAGTCTTACCACAGGTGGGCGGCAGTTGCACCTCATTTCAGTTAGGATTTTGTCAGCTTGGCTGCATGAACATTTCAGGTTTAAAGGTAAAAAATTCATGTTTTCTAGATGCTGTTTTCCTTGAAGTCAGCTGATAATGTTATTGTACCTAATGCTAAACAATTATCAGTAACATTATTTAAAAAAAAAAAGAAGTAAAAATTATAATTATTTTTGATTGAATCTGTAACTTATGTATTTTTGAAAGCTGTGAAATTATGATTAATTAATTTATTTTAGTATGTTACCCTTTTTTTTTGTGGACATGGCATGTTTAGTTATCAGGTCTATTTTCTCCACCAGGTGGTGCAGTGTGATGAATCCCTGTGCATTGAGGCCATATGTGCATCATGGAAGGTGGTTCAGGCTCTGAGCACAAACCCCCATGACTTCTGGTCCACACTGCAGGGATTTGTACGCTTAGCTTTTCACCAGGGGCTCCTGCAGCTCACGGAGGAACAGAACCCCAGAATAACAGCCAGTATACAACAGGTCAGGGAAAGACCTGAAAGACACCTTGTGCAATTTGTATTCAAAAAGACATATAGCTAGTGTATATAATAAAAGCTTTCTGGTTTTTGGCAGATTTTGACAGAGCTCATGGAATTGGCTCAAGTCCGATCAGGAGTGTTTAATGTTCTGATCCAGCATTGCTGTGAGACGTGGCTTCCCTCTGTGACAGCAGAGGATATCCAGTCAGACACTGTGTTCAGTACAGCTCTCTTACACCTAGACATCCTGACTGAGGCCTGTGTGTACGGCCCAGTGTTCAGAAGAGACCAAAGGTGAGTGCACATTAAAAAACAGATAAAAAATGTTTTTGTTTTTTTTTAAATATAAAATAATAATAAAAATGTTTTTTATGTGTAATAATAATTTAATTTTAATTAAATTAAATTAAATTAAATTATATATATATATATATATATATATATATATATATATATATATATGTGTGTATATATATATATAATATTAGAGGTCGACAGATATTGGATTTTACCAATAACGATAACTAGGTTGGACCACACTGGCTGATTAATCGACCGATAGTTTTTTTTAAATGGATACTGAATGGAAAATAGTGTTCTACTATTTAAACAAAAAAAAAAGAAAAAAAAAAGTAGCCTACTGAACTATACTTTGTAAATGAATAAAAATATTAATATTAATTATATATTGATCATTACCGTTAGTTCATTGTTCATTAATGTTAACAAACTAAATTTTTTAAAATATATCAGTAAATGCTGAAATTAACACACTCTAACAAGGAACAAGCCTTCTATTCTACAGCTTTTATCAATCTTAATGTTACAAATGGACTCATATTGTAAAGTGTTTCCATTACTTCAATAATCAAGCTAAAGACGGCCATCTTTAAATATCTACACAAAGGCCACAGTATTGAAATTGCATACATATGGATATTGTGTACTTTCACAATTTAACTGCTTCTATTCTAGAACATTTGTGGTTATCTAATCAAAATATAAAAATATGTTAGTCACACAACGGGCAAAAGTGCAGCGCCGCATCTAGAAGAACTCGCAGCTATCCGGTATCACACACACTGGACGCGTCGCATTCAATTCAAGCGACGGTCTACAAGACTTTATTTGATCACCAAATGGGCAAAAGTATACTGCTATCCTTTCTCCAGTAATGCAGCATCTAGTCAACAAATTCATCGCTTAAGTAATGACATGAAAACATGCACTACAGTATACTGTCAAACCGTTTCATTGTCGATGTTTTAAATCCGCCTTTGAAGTGTCCCGCTCTGTGCAGCGCGCAGTGTCACGTCTAAACAAACGGCAGGTGCTGTCAGTGATTTCCGCCACTAGAGGCCGCTCTCCTGCTGTATAACAAAGACTATAGGGAATTTGCTGTATAATGACGACCTTCTCAGCCGCTCCAGCAACGGACCCAACCCGGAAAAAAAATAACAGCATAGTTCCGCCAATCAACTATGGGTGCCGATTAATCAGCAAAACCGATACATCGGTTTATATATATATATATATATATATATATATATATATATAAATGTGTATGTGTGTATATAATTTTTTTTTTTTAACTTTGATACCTTTTTTTAGTATAATTTTCTTAATGTGGTGTTATATTATTTTTATTGATATATTGGTAATGATTTTAAAATATAAATATAATATTACTACTAATATATATATATATATATATATATATATATATATATATATATATAACTTTTTACTTTATTTTTATTGCTTTCAGGCTTGTTCAGGAGGTTCAAAGCTATGTTGAGCAACTTGGTGATTGTTGTGCAGCAAACATAGCTGTCATCAGGTAAACCACAAAACTAACTGTTTGTAATGTGTCTGGAAGAGAGAAAACATTCATATTTATTATTCTGAATCTCGTTTCTAGTGATAACAGGGATGATCAGTTTCCTCGAGTGTGTGTTTTGGCTTTCCTCTGCCGCTTGAATCCATCTAATCAGCTTCACCAGCGTCTGATGGAAGAGCTTGTGCAGCGACTACTAAGGAAGGTTTGTGTTCAATTCTTAACTACAGCTCTTACTGGAAATTGGGTGTTTAATTCTTAAAGACAGCACTTCCTGAAAACAATGAGTGTGTGTTTCATTTTGTTTTGAAAGTCCCATCTCATGGTTATTGCATGTGTTTTTGATTAAAGTTCCCTCCTTTGTCTCTTTTCCTTCCCTCAGGATGCCGAGATTTCGAAATCCAAAGTACGTTACTATAGCAACTCCATCCAGCACAGAGTGAAGAACCGCGTGTGGCAGACGCTGCTGCTGCTACTGCATAAACTCAGACCGGTTAGATCTCGACACAGACACACGCATGCATATTAATCCACCTTGTACTAGAGATGCTTTGATTTCAAGGTTTTTGGTCAGTTCCAATTCTGAAATTGTCAGATCACTGTGTTGCTTCTGAATTATGCTTTTAAATAAACACAATGTGATTACACCTCTACAAAGAGGTAGTTATATTAACTTAACTAATTTGAATCTATTGGATGTGTAACAGGCCTACACTGTAAGACGTGCAATGAAAGGGACTAAAAAATACGGATTACTTGATTTTAATCAGTTCTCATTTTATCGGTTCTCATGAACTCTAGAGAGGAGCATTTTGCTAAATATATCCACCATATAACGTATTCATTGTAATTTTTACTGTTCTTTAATGTTAAATGCATGCTTGAATAAATCTAAATTTTTATGACAGCCACCATTTAAATGTTTATATTTCAAAAAACTAAGTGGAGTAAAAGTATAATTATGTAATTGTATCTTTATTATTTTAAAAACTTAATCGAGTGTAATTTAAGTCTTTGTATACAAATCAATCAATATTATAGTAATGTAGTACAACTCTATATGTTTATAACTGTATATGTATACAAATGTATATGCATGTATATTTTACAGCATTAGTTGAGTTGTTTTCTTTGAGAAAATTTGTACTGTATTGATAAAGATCCATTCAATCACTATTGAATCGAATCGGGAATCAAATGGAATAGCAAGCTTGTGAATCAGAATCTAATTGAATTGTGAAATGTGTCAAAACCCAGCCCTGTTAATTATTATTAAGAAATAATACATTATTATTATTATTATTATTATTATTATTATTATTAAATAAATAAATAATTAATAATTATTAAATACATAAAAATATATAATTTTTATAGAGGTTGTTACAGTATATTTGTACTGCTAAATTAAGTTTTTACTAGTTGTGAACATTAAATAACAAATAAGAAACAAATAAATTACAAATACTGAAAACAACAAAAAAAATATTGTCTGTTCAACAAAAAGTTGACAAATAATATGCACATCTAGCAGGCAAAAATCTCAAGGCTGTTCAACCAAAAAAAACAATCACAAAAAGGAAAAGGCTGGCACACCAAAGCTTCATAAATAGAAAAAAATATTTATTGCAGGTTCTCACCAACAGTGATGTTTTGAGCTCTTAATCAGACAAGTGTTATTTGTGAAAATGTCATTGTTGTTGTTGGTCGTGAAATATGTTGAATTTATTGAATTGAATTAATAATTTATTTAATGTAAAAATAGCCATTTATGTAGCTATAATAAAATAGAAACAATAATAATACATTTTGTCTGTGTACACAATTTCGAATTCAGTAGTGTATTTTGTTATCTGTCACAGGAGTTTGTGTCAGAGTATGTGTTGAGTCACGTGTGTGAGGCCGGATTCTGTAGTAACCAAGCGTCCGTCAAATATCTGATAGAGTGGACCCTGATCCTTGTGCTCTACCAGAACCCCTCTCACATCCAGAACCTGTGGAACTGCTTCAGTCTGGTGAGTCCAAACTCATCAGCACTCAAACATTAATCTACAAAGAGATGCAGCATATATACTCAACACAACCAGTCCTAAATGTATCTCCGTGTCTCAGTTCTGCACTATTAGTGGCATCGAACAGAGTAGGAAAAATAACTAGATTAAACTAGGACAGGAGGAAGTATTTTAACATCTGACATACCACACACAGTTGGTTTAATTATGTAGACATGTCTGACAAAATTTTGTGTAAACCATGGAATTTTTTGTTTTGCAGGATCATGAAAAGACAAAAACAAGCATTTGCACTTTTCTCTCTGTCCTCGTGCACCTAAATGTCCTCCTCCCAAAACTGCAAGACAAGGTGAAGTTTCATTACTTAAATCTGGTTTCCTTCTCTGCGAACAATATGAACATTTTATGCATGAACTGTATTGCTGGTGTCTTTCTCAGGAGGTGCAGTGGCGTAGAGCAGTGGAGGTGAGCCTGCAGTGGTGTTTCAGTCATAATTTCAGCATTCGTCTTTACGCCCTCCTCGCCCTTAAGAGGGTGTGGGAGCTGGAGGATGCCCATGTCCTCCCAGAGGAAAACCTGGGCGGACTGACTACAGTGGTCCAAGCTTGTTTGCAGCAGGCTGAAGCCATGCAGAACACCGGGTGAGAATAAGCCTACTGAAGTAAAGCCTTTTGTTTCATATTTGATTTGTGACTACTTGGTTTTTCTGACTAGTATATGTGGCCCTGGACCACAAAACCAGTCATACGTAGCATGGGTACATTTGTAGCAAAAGCCAAAAACACATTGTATGGGTCAGAATGATCCATTTTTCTTTTATGCCAAAAATCATTAGGATGGTAAATAAAGATCATGATCCATAAAGGTGTTTTGAAAAATTTCTACCATAAATGTATCCGAACCTAAAATGCATTGCTAAGAACTTAATTTGGACCGCTCTAAAGGTGATTTTCTCAATATTTTATATACCATCTGATGTATAAATGTCAATAATTGACCCTTATTACTGGTTTTGTGGTCCAGGGTCACATATCACATGTCAGGCTTTGTAGTGTTATTAGAGCTGCAATCCTAAATTATAGCGAGTTATAGGACTGAACATGAGAAACCTGGATATACCAGGGATTAAAAGTTGTTTTTTTCCACAGAAATGCAATGAAAAATTGGTCTAGAATCCAGGACCATTTCTTCTTCAGTGCTTTCCACCCAATCAGGGACTACAGTGTTGAGGTGAGATCTTTCTCTGTCTTCAGTGTATAATCTGATCCGTTCTGTGCTGTTATAATTCAGCAGCATCACATTCTCTGCTTCTTTAGACAATATTCCAGATCTTTCCTCACCTCTCTGAGCTGGCAGAAGATGAGTGGCTTCCACTGTGGAAATTTGAAGGTTTTGTTGACTTCCCAATGGGTGCTGGCCTGCCCTTAAAGAATCCTGTGACGGATCTCTGTGGACTCCAGCCTGGTGACTGGATCCAGCAGGACAAAGGTAATCACCACATGAGGGCAGCAGAGAGCTGGAACCACACCACACTTGTGAGAAACTGAAAATCTATAGTCGTTCCCCTTGTTTCTGCTAAAAATCATGGTCTTCTCTGTCTTTGTCAGATATAATGTTCGTTTTGTTACAGTTAGTTTGTTAAACAAGAAGTTCACTTCCAAAACAAAAATGTACAGATAATTTACTTACCCCCTTGTCATCCATTCTTTCTTCAGTCGTAAAGAAATAGTTTTTTTTTGAGGAAAACATTTCAGGATTTCTTTCCATATAGTGGACTTCTATGGTGCCCACAAGATTGATCTTCCAAAATGCAGCTTCAAAGGGCTCTAAACAATCGTTTAATTTTTTTAAAAAAATGACAGTTTATGTACTTTTTGACCTCAAATGCTCCTCTTGTCTAGCTCTGCGTGAACTCTGTCCTACATCGACCCAGTGTTTAAAGTCTTTAAAAATAGGTAAAACAGCGATGCAGGATGATTTTGAAGTTCGAGAAGAAAATGAGATAGGAGTTTTTCAACATACCCTAACTGTCTTGAACCGGAATACACAGAGTACACGCAGAGCTAGACAAGACGAGCATTTGAGGTTAAAAAGTAAATTATTTTTTTTAGAAAATGACCGATCGTTTCGCTAGATAACGCCCTTCTTCGTCGGCTAGGATCGTTCTGTGCCCTTTGAAGCGGCATTGAAACTGCATTTTGGAAGTTCAAACTTGCAGACACCACTGAAGTTCACTATATTGAGAATTCCTGAAATGTTTTCCTCAAGAAACATAGTTTCATTATGACTGAACATCTTGGATGACCAGGGGGTGAGTAAATCTGTAAATTTTTGTTCTGGAAGTGAACTTCTCCTTTAAGAGAAGGATGAAAGCATTACAATAGTTAGAAAGTTAAACCAAACTTAAAAATGTTTTATGTCTGACAGGTGATTTGGAGCAGGAAGAGCGCTGGGCAGAAGTTCAAAAGAAAATTACTCCGTGGAAGCAGAGTGTCCAGGAGCAGGAGCCTGAGCTCATGGCCCAGCAGAGGGCAGCACGCCTGGGCAAACTTACCAGCAACCTCATTGTGGTCGCATCTCTCATCGACAAGCCCACCAATCTTGGTGGTAAGGCAAATAAATAGACAAATTAATTAGAATAGTATTATATACTAGAAGGGAGTTATGATAACAATAATAAATTGCGAATCTTTGAATGCCATAAAAATGTAATAACATTTTCTTAAAATAAATGCAAACACATTGTTATTATTGTTGTTGTTATTATTATTATTATTATTATTATTATTATTGAAAGAAACAATAATAATTGCATCTTGCATAATTTTGAAAATGAAAGTAATACTAATACTAACACTACTACTACTACTACTACTACTACTAATAATAATAATAAATGTTAAAACATAGCACCTTTTATTAAAAGTGGCATCTTGAATTATTTTTTTTCCATTAAACTGAAATTTTTAACTTATTCTTTTTAATAAATTGCACAAGATTCCAGTTTTCATAGTCACTTTTATTGCCGTTCAGCTTAAATGTGCAGACATACCTATAAATGCACTTCTGTTTAGTTGCATTCTGCTCCATCTCCCTATTTTTAACACAAGAACACATCCTGTGATGGCCTTCATTCTCCTCTTTTGACAGAAAATTACATTGTCTCACACTGTTTACATTAAGTTTGGTCTTTTTCTTCTCAGTGTCATCATTGCAGCTACAGCAGACTTTCAACTCAATCATCTCTTCTGAGTCACCAAACAAATCAGTTTTAACACAAGCTCATTATAAAAGGCTCATTCATCTCATTCAAACATTCTGCGCTAACCGGTTATTGTTGGTTTGATAGGCGTATGGCTTTCATTCATGTGGTTTTATCTCAGTTACGTTTAATGGAAAAATACTGATGTGCTCAGTTGCATTTAATAAGACTGATAGAAGAAACTACTGACGGGTTTCAACCACAACTCTCAAATGTGAATGTGTACTAATTTTTTATACGTATTATAAAATTGTTTAAAATGTAAATTTTTTTTATACATATTATAAAATACAGTAAAAATTGTAATATTGTGAAATATTATAGCAATTTAAAATAACTTATGTTTTTATATATATATATTTTAAATGTAATTTATTCTTGTGATGCAAAGCTGAATCATTCTACTAGACTTGATGCACAAGAAACATTTTTTTTTTATCAAGGCTGGAAACAGTTGTGCTTATTTATTTATTTTATTCTTTATTTTTTTAAATTGTGATTGTTGAATATAACGTTGAAAAGAACAGCGTTTATTTGAAATAGTCTTTTGTAACATTGTAAATGTCTTGGCTGTCAATTTTTATCAATTTAAGGCATCCATTTAAAACATGTTACTGTTAAGACCGTCAGAGGACTAAACTGCAAGTTTTTGTGTGTCTGTTCCAGGTCTTTGCAGGACTTGTGAGATCTTTGGGGCCAAAGCCCTGGTTCTGGACAGTCTGCGACACGTTAATGACAAACAGTTTCAGGCCCTCAGTGTGTCTTCGGAGTTGTGGCTGCCGATGCTAGAGGTGTGTGTGTGTGTTTTGTATTTGTACAGTCAGTCCTATTCTGTTTAATTTTCAGCTTTTTTTTTTGACATAATGAATATCAGTTACTTAAAATCTGATCTTACACAAATCAGAATTGCAAAAATACTATACAGTACTATGCATTGTTTGGTAACCCAGCCGACAAACTCACACCACTGGTAGAGTAATGTTGCTCAAACAAACCAATCGCAGTTCCATTTAGTGCCACTAGTGGTGCAGAAATTCTACATGGCACCTTTAAAGACATATTTCTTCTGTTTGTGGGGTGAAACGAGCCTAGAGATGTTATTCATCATAGTCATGCGTTACATTACACAAAACAATCAAAAGCTCTAGCCTGGTTTTGTGGAGCGAGATGTAGAATCTGAGCATTGATTGAATCTGTCATGATTTATGAAGCCACTCAAGTTATTTCAAGTTATGTGCCTTGGTTTTCCAGGTGAAGCCTGCTGAGTTGTCAGATTTCCTGCAGCTGAAGAAGAGAGAGGGATACTGGGTAATAGGTGTGGAGCAAACATCCAACAGCCAGAGTTTACAAGATTACACGTTTCCTGAAAGAAGCCTTCTACTACTGGGGTAAACCAACACATCTAACTTACTGTACAGATTCTGTCTATATACTCAAAAATATATGAATTTCAATCATATTAGCAAATGTCCTACCACAGTACACTGTAAAAAAAATACAGTTGCTGCCTTAGATATTTAAGTATAGTTAAATTGACTATACAATTGAGTTGAATCTCATATAACAACTTAAAAAAAAGTGGTTTTATTATTATTATTATTATTATTATTATTTGTTATTATTTGTTATTTATTTATTTAAAGTTATTTTAATTTTAAGTAAAGTAATGAAAATGTATGTGACCATGGACCACAAAACAAGTCATAAGGGTCAATTTTTTGAAATCGAGATTTGAAAGCTGAATAAATAAGCTTTCCATTGATGTATGGTTTGTTAGGATAGGACAATATTTGACCGAGATGCAACTATTTGCAAATCTGGAATCTGAGGGTGCAAAAAAAAAAAAAAAAATCAAAATACTGAGAAAATCACCTTTAAAACTGTCCAAATTAAATTAAATTCTTAGCAATGCATATTACTAATCAGAAATTAAGTTTTGATATATTTATGGTAGGAAATGTACAAAATATCTTAATGGAACATGATCTTTACATAATATCCTAATGATTTTTGGCATAAAAGAAAAATCAATAATTTTGATCCATACAGTGAATTTTGGTTATTTATACAAATATATCCATGTGAATTATGACCGGTTTTGTGGTCCAGGGTCACATAGGTAGACATGAAAATTTTAAGTTTAAAATGCTTGATTTTGTCGCCGCCTTGTCGATAGCCTTGTGGTTAATGCGCTGACATATACAGCGCAACGGCACTCACGACAACCTGAGTTCAATCCCATCTTGAGGTCCTTTGCCGATCTTGTGCACCTCTCACTACCTAATACTTAAAAAAAAAAAAAAGCTTGATTTTAAACGTCAAGTTTTTAGAAATATCTTGTTTTAATACATTTTGAAAAACTTAATTGTTCAAATACTTTTTTGACATTTTACGTAAATGCAGCACACAAACAAGCGATTTTTGATTCAGTGGCTTGTTTTGAAGGGCAGGATAGTCTTTGTGAAGGGATGTGAAAATAGAAGCGTCTCGGTGTAGGCTGACAGTGCAGTTTAACGTTATGAGGCTAATTGATGTGTCTGTCCCTGTGAGATTTCCTCACCTCTGAATGCTGCTGGAGAAAGACATGCATGTCCTGACATGCTGAGCGCTCATCAGCAAAACCGCCCAATGTAAATGCACAATTTACACCTACAAGCATCAGCCATCATTCAGAGATCAGTGACTGCAGCATCAGTGTTAATTATTTTATTTTGTTTTATTTAACAGGCATCAACTATTAAGTCGGTCTGAGATCAGTGATGTTTCAGCAATGGTTGTTAAAACAGCAATGAATGAGCAGAATCTCACATTCATAGTAGCTGTTGATGCAGCGACTACTTAAACATTTAGTGAATGAAATTAAATGTTTTCATTTTTATAAATACGTTAAATTGTATATATATATTTTTTTTTATATTTCTCAAGGAGAGCTGTTATGTTGACCATATGCTATGTTTGTACTTGTACTGTTTGTTATGAAACAGCACTGATACAGTATATTAATAACAATTACCGTGTGTTTGAAAGAATGAACGAGTGTGCATGTGTGTGTTTGGTTTTCATGATTGCTCTTGCTGTGTCATTTGTCTTAGAGGCAGTAAAGCCACCTGATGTTTTGTGCACAGCAGGTGTGCGAATCATTGCATTATTATGCCTGATCATCCCACTGATTCAAAGCTATTGAACAGCAGTTTAAGTCAGACTTATTATTTAAAAGCTTGATTTATTAGTTCAGTCAGCAACCGTACATTAGAGCGACAGGCCTAAACGGCAGTTACTTTCACATTTTCTGCATTTGGAGAATATATTTTAAGACCCCATACTATCAAAAGCTATTTTATTTTTAATTTTAGCTTTTAGGTCAGCTATATGCTAATGCACTACCTAAAGTTAACAAAATACTTTTTAGTAGATATATTAGCCTTTCTCTTCCAGAATGAGAGTGGCAGTTTTATTTTTATTAAGTCAGATTTATTATTTCAAAATTTGTAGTATTCTCAGCATTTTTACAGAATGCATTTAAAGACCATTTAAAGTGGAAAAATCATTTTATTTTATAATTACATTTTTAATATATTTTTAAATAAATAATTATAAATATTTTTTTGGTAATTTTATTTAAGCTTTTTGGTCATCCATATGCTAGTGTACTTCTCAAATGTAATAAAATAAACTTAGATATACATATTAAAATGTACAGTCTTTTCTTTCAGGAAGTTTTTTTTATTTTATTTTATTATTCTATTTAAATCTATGCTAGAGTAATTCTGAAAGTTGAATGTTTTGGAGATATACACCACCAGTAAAAAACATTTTTGAACAGTAAGAACTTTTTTTAAAGAAGTCTCTTCTGCTCACAATACAATTTTAAAATATTTTTACTATTTAAAATAACTGTTTTGAATATATTTTAAAATGTAATTTATTGCTGTGATTTCAAAGCTGAATTTTTTAGCATACTTACTCCAGTCCATGATCCTTCAAAAACATTAATTTCTATAATTTCTTACTGTTTTTGCTGCACTTTGGATCAGATAAATGCAGGCTTGGTGAGCAAAAGAGACTTCTATAAAATAATTAAAAATGTACCTGTTTAAAAACTTTTGACTGGTAGTGTACATATTACAATTTCTCTTTCAGGAAAATGAATCAAAATACCATTTACTCATCTTGTCCTGAAAGTTATATTCAAAATGTTGCCCCAAAATCATGGTTCATGTGTTCCTTATTTCCTTTGAAACAAGCACAGGAACCAAAACTGCAAATCTAGTCATTTCAGCATGGTCAGTGTTAAGCGGGACTGCTGTGCTGTTTTTGGTTGAATATAATTAAGTTATCCAAAATGTTTAACAATGTTTGCCTAATGCATGTCTCTGTTTGACTCTGAACAGTAATGAAAGGGAAGGCATTCCTGCAAACCTGCTGCAGCTGGTGGACGTGTGTGTGGAGATTCCTCAGCACGGTGTCACCCGCTCCCTCAACGTGCACGTCAGCGCCGCCCTGCTGGTGTGGGAATATACGCGACAACATCTAGGACAGAATGCTGGGTCGTAAAACACAGCATATTTACTGAACAACCTGTGTTTTAGCAGAAAATATCTGTCAGTATTTGGGAGATGATGCATTGTGCACCAAATTCATATTTATGCAAAGCAAGTAAGTCATAAGAGGCATTTTGCTTGACAAGACGTCCCAAATTTGATTAGAAAGATGGAAAACCACAGCGTTCATGTTTAAAATGGCATCTATCCACACTACCATCCGTTATTCATTTTTCTCTCCTTTGAGTTTTTACTCTGTATTACATTTAAAAGTGACGTTTGATGAATCTGTATATATTTTAAATGAAATATTTTAATATTGCTTTGAATTTGGGTTAAATAAACTCTTTAAATGCATTTCTGTCTCAAAATAAGTGGCTTGTTAATATTTAATTCACATTTCTCTGAATCATATTTGTTCCCACACATTTATTATGAAAAAATGCAACATAGAAGTGACAATTAATTACATCCATAACCATCATAAACCCTTGAGAAATTAACCATTTGTTTAAATAGACTATTTAGATGAACTAGATATTCAACTGGTCTGTTTTCTCTTGCTGTGTAATTTGTAAGTCAAGCGTTTGATTTTCCATGTTGTCATCGCTGTAGATGAACTCATGGCTGATGGAGGGACCCTGGAGATATTGAACTGCACAGTCAGGTGCTCACACGGGCAAATGAAGAACCAGAGAGCAGTGAGAAGCAAACTGTCTGCTACAAGTATAGATGAGTTGTTTTGATTGAGTGTTGGAATATATTCTCAGGCATTTTGCATTATGATGGAAGATTTGCTTATTTAAAGCTGTAAATGGCCAGGCTGAGATCAGGATACCTATTCAGAGAGTTTCCATATCTGACTTGATCAGATTGAGTGTTTTTAAATGGAGTCCTCTGCTCAGGAGTGGTTTGATGCAGATGAGGCTGAGTTTCAGATGCGGACGGCGGTGAGGAATTCGACGGTTTTGTGGCCTCGGGCACGTCTTGTGCTGGAGACTCTGATGGTGCTGATGAGTCTGGGCGCAGTGACGGGTGAGTGTTACTCTACTCAGCAACATACTTCATTAATGTCTGTGGATGTCAGAGATGTCGTGAACATGAGAGAGTTTTGCATTTGAGGAATTAATGGGTTATGAGTATGTTCAAAAGAATGGTTAATTTCTATTAGTTGTAACATGGAAAAGTAAATTAGTGCCATCATTTCAGAATTTTAGAAGACTGATTACAAAAAAAATTCCATTAAGATATTAAGCCTTGTTTTCCAAGAATACATCTTGAACTAAGTTTTTTTTTTTTCTTGATATTTCTTGTTTTGTGCAGCAGAATGTACTGTGGTAGATGCAGAGGTTTATTCATGCAAATTTATACAGAGCCCATTTTTACTGCATAACAGAAATGATACATTATATAATAGGATAGATCATTGGTTCATGTTCAAATGTAAAACTTATTTAATTATATATTAATTTGTGAACTGCTAGTATTTTTAGTAAGTGTTACTGTTGTCATGTTGTAAAAGTAAAAATAAAATACATAAATCAAAACACACTACCAGTCAAAAGTTTTTGAACAGTAAGATTTTTAATGTTTTTTTTTTTATTTATTTACATTTTATGTTCTGCTCTCCAAAGCTGCATTTATTTGATACAAAGTACAACAAAAACAGTAATTGTCATATTTTAATTTAATTTAAAATGTATTGTTTTTTTTTCTATTTGAATGGATTTTAAAATGCAATTTATTCCTGTGATTTTAAAGCTTAAATTTTAGCGTCATTACTCCAGTCACATGACCCTTCAGAAATCATTCTAATATTCTGATTTGCTGCTCAAAAAACATTTGTTATTATTGTGTTGAAAACAGCTGAGTAGAATTTTTTTTTCAGGTTTCTTTGTTGAATAGAAAGTTCAGAAGAACAGCATTTATCTGAAATAGAAATCTTTTGTAGCATTATATATGTCTTTATCATCACTTTTGATCAGTTTAAAGTGTCCTTGCTAAATAAAAGTATTAATTTCTATAATTTCTTTCCCAATAAAAAAATACGGACTCCAAACTTTTAAATGGTATAGTTTATAATGTTTCTATCAGAAAATCTTTGGATCTTTCTAATCAAAGAATCCTTAAAAAAATATTGTAAATATTGATAATAAAAGAAACAATAATAATAACAATAAAAAGATGTTTTTTGAACCGCAAATCAGCATGTTACAATGATTTCTGAAGGATCATGTGACATTGAAGACTGGAGTAATGATTGTGAAAATTTAGCTTTGATTAGCTTTGATTTAGCTTTTTTTTTAATACATTCAAATCGAAATTGTTATTTTACATTTCAAAATTTTACTGTTTTTGCTGTTCTTTGGTTAAAATAAATGCAGGCTTGGTGAGCAGAAGAAAAAAAACATTAAAAAGCTTACTGTTCAAAAACTGTTTATAGCAAAGTAGCCTACTTTGCTATAAATTTCAAAACTGACAACACTTTATTCAGTCCAAAAATAAATAAATAAAAACACCCTCATACTCTATAAAAATATGTATGTATTATTATTATTATTATTATTATAAAATGCATATAAAAATGCATTTATCATTTTACTTTTTCTTTTGTTCAGGCAACATTCTGGTCATTGTGATTGTTGCAGCCACCAAAACCTTCCACACTGTGACCTCCGTCCTGATCATCAATCTGGCCATAAGTGATTTCTTAGTGGGGATAGGAGTAATGCCATTTGTAGCAGTATCCATTATGAACAATGGATGGGTCAACTGGAATGTAAGTATAAATATACTCATTTACAGAGTGCAGGAAAATAACAGTGTTAATGCTATAAAATCATCAATTATAAAACAAGATTGGTTCAATTATAAGCTGCTCTACAGAAAGCAATAGTGTCAGTTCAATGTTAAATCAGTTCAGAACAAAAATGATTTCTCATTTTATAGTGTCAGTAAAGTTAAATCAATAATATTGCTGAATGTTAATTTTCTTTTAAACATCAAACGTTAATAACTTAAAAGTGAAGTGTGTGATTTTTCCCAACTACTAGCGCCACCAAACGGAATCACAAAAGTAATCACTGTTTCCAAACAAGTTTCATTTGGCATTGGTCGACCAAACCAGTTGAACCGCCCCCAAACTCATGCCACTGGCTAAAAGTTGCCTGGGTAAACTTATTAAGATTCTGTAAAAAACATAACAACGGTTTTGATAGAATGGCAGTGTTTATTTTAGGAGTGAAAAGTTATATGCATCAACTTTAAGTCACAAAATCACATTTAAACAGTATTTTTGACCATTTTGCACTCCTTCTCTTTCAGGATCTATGTTTGTATGTCGGCTACACATCCTCAGTCTACTGCACTGCGTCAGTCTTAACACTCGCTGCTATCGCCCTGGACCGCTATTTCTCCATTGTGGACTGCCTCCGGTACGATTCCCGCTGCACAATATGGAGAACAAGTTTGGCAGTGATTTGGATCTGGCTGCAAGCTATGGTGACCAGCTGTCCTCCTCTATTTGGATGGAGCAACATCAGTTTCATGGCTCCTGTGTACAGCTGTGCAGTGAACTGGGCCAATAGCCCAAGCTACACTGTCATAATGGCTTCAGTGACATTTCTTCTACCAGCTATAGTCATTCTGTTCTGCTACATGAAGATTGTCCGTGTGGCACGGTACCACGCTAGGAGGATTCACAGTCTGGAAGAACATCTTCAACGTAACAGGACCCCATCTGTCTTGAATCTTCAACACTCATTCATGGACTCCTTCACGCCGTCCAGGCTGGTGTACCACGTGAGTGGCAGGTTTGTGATGGATCAGTTGGACATTCCTGGTGAAATTTCTCCAGATGCTCCATCTGGGATATCTTCCAAGTCGGCTGGTGGGCGTCTGCACTCGTTCTTGGCTCAAATCCACAGCAGTAGCCCTCAAAATCCCAATCATGGAGTCTTGAGGTTGTTCTTGGTCATCGGTGCTTTTTTCTTATGCTGGACGCCGTATATTAGTGTAGCTCTGGTGCAGGCCACTGAAACCGCCCTGGCCAGGCCCAGCAGCCTCGTTCCCCCGTCGGCAGTTACTTTGTCCTATTGGTTGGTGCTGTTCAATTCTGATATCAACCCGTTGCTGTATGCGCTGCTCAGCAAGCGCTTCCAAGTTGCCTTCCAGAGTTTGAGATGGAAGATCCAGGCCAGGTTGGGGAGCGTTGTGGGACAAGAAGGAGCTGAGAGGTCTACAGTTGGAGGTGGAGGCGAGAGTGACCCCACTAACGGAACGACCCACAGCTCCACGACGCACTCTAGAAACGACAGGGAACCGACGTACTCTTCTGTCTTTACTCTAAGCTCTCAGTTTCCCAACAGCTTCAAGGAGCAGCTGAATAATGTTCTTCCGGTGGCCACTTCTTCTCGTCCTGTTTGTCATAAATGTGGCGGACAAGGTCAGAGGACTGTGGACCACTTGCAGGTTCCCTCCAAACAGCGTGAGCGGAACAGACTTCCGTATTCTGCTGCTACTAAAAAGAAACAAGCCACGTTCTTTTATGGACAGATCACAGTAAGAGTAGAACATGATATTTGCTGAGTTTATCACAGCACTGTATAATGTGTGTATAGGGGTCATTCTACAGAATTGGTGCAAACTGCTGTTCCCCAACTAAAAAAACATTTAAAAAGCATTTAAGTATTCCTAGTCCTTCTTTTATCTATTGAAACCCTTAATAATATTTAAAATATTAGTAGGTTTAATATATATAAAATCATAATTTATTGGGTACTTTCAACTGGGAGGTGGCTGTCCCAAACCCTAACCCCTAAATTTTAACTTACAAAAATGATATTGAAATAATTTTTGTATTTTTTTCCATTGTTGTTTTTAAAAGTAGTTCAAAAAATGTATATATTTTCTTTGTAAATTATGAAACTTTATGTAAAAAAATGTGTCCCGCATTTTTCACGTCACTACCGAAACTGTATGTTTTAGTCTATTGGCCGAGACTGATTTTTAACTACACCCCTACATTTATGATCAGGAAATATTGCTGTGCCCCCCTCTCTCATAGCTACAAGGTGTGAGTAGATAGGTCTCATAATTTTGAGGTAAATGTGTTCAAAAGTCTGAAAAATGTGTGTAAGTGTAACTTTAAGGAAGGTCACTACAAAACTCCTTTTTTCTGCAATTAAGCACACTTCTTTGGGAGTTATTCCATGACATTTAGTTTTTATATGTTTACCACTGTTTAGAACTGTGCAAGCTAACCATGTGCTGATTAGCATCCTTGAGCTAGCTTCAAAAGTATCTAAAATGTTCACTACCGAAACATTTGGTGGAGTTTCGGTAGTGACATCTTTGTTTTTTTTGGGTGTTATCCCATAGAATTGACCTTACAGAAACAGTCACCACCGAAACATGTTATCTTTGTTTCAGTAGTGACAAAATGGAACACACAATCCTCATTTTTGGGGGAAAAAAACCCCCAAAATTTTAGTACAGTTATGCCATTTGTTTTGTATTTTAGTATGTTTTAGTATGTGAGTTAAAATTCTGATGTGGTCGTTACCAAAGCATTACTGTCACTACCGAAAATGCGCAGTCACTACTGGGATGTTTTGTCAAAAATAAAGTATACTGAATTATCAACTAAGATGTTATGATAGTTTTTAGTTCAATGTATATTTAAACTAATGAATCCTTAAGTTTGAAGTCATGATCAACTTTTTGCCTTTTACAAAGAAAAACTGAATTGAATTCAAAATACAACAAATCTCACTTAAAATATTGTTAGAAATGTAGTTGTTATTGATTCAACTCTGAAAAATGTTTAATAAAATAGCAAAAAATATATTTACATTGTAGATGTAAGCAAAACCTTAATAGGTCAGTATAACCCTTCTAATTAAATTATATATTACTGTGTTTCAGTAGTGACAAATTTGGGGAGAGGACCAATATTCCAAAACTTTCTGAAAATACAATATGAGAATTAATTGCACAATTGCTAGAAATGTGTACCTTAGATATTATACAATTTGCATACATACAATTTTTTTGGAAAGACTTTGGAAAGATTTTTTTTCTCAAAATGTCTCCAACTCTGACTTTGGACCAATTCTGTAGAATGGCCCATATATGGACACAGGAATAAATGACACTTGAACATACATTTAAAATTGTAATAGTAGTTTACAATATATTACACTTTTTACTATATTTTCCATAAAATAAATACAGCCTTGGGATAGGATACATGCTTTAAAAAGCATTTAAAAATCATAATTATTCCGAACGTTTGACCAGGAATTTATATATAATATGTATGTTATATAAAATATGTTTTTAAAATTTCTGTTTATATTGATCTTATATAATATATAGAGTCTGTATTCTGTTTTATTGATAATTTAATCTACATTTGAAGCAAAAACATTTTGCTTATGTGTTTTAGTTGGTTTTAAAGCAGAAAAAGTGAAGGTCATATTTTTGTTAAAGCACTTACAGTATATGAATTTTTTAGTAAAGGGTGTTTTCATTTGAGCTTTTAACTTCCTTTTAATATTTCTTTTTTAGGTGGGCCTCCTTTCTGTGTGGATGAACTTGAGGTTATGCTTTGCCGACATGATTTCTTTCAGTTGTGGCTTGTCATGTGAAAGTTACTGGATTTATGTTATCCAATTTTGACATTTGATCAAAAACACTTTCACACAGGCAAGGTCAGGAAGTGTTTTTACTGCATAGTCTCAGACCAACCTTGATGTTTACTGTCTAGTCTTTTTTCTTCTTTATTTCTTCTTTTTTATGTACTGACAATCATGTTGATTGATCTGTCAGCTATGTAGATGACCCATAAATGTTGAAGTTTTCAGTACTGTCAATCATGCTTAATCTTTTTATTTTCCTCTTCATTATTTCCATACCTTTTTCACTCAAATCAGGAACATAGATTGGCAAATAAAAACACATGAATTGGAACATGGATTTTGTACCAAAAAAAGGCTTCTCTGATTCACCTAACTCTGGGTAATATGACAGAAAATGACCAAATATGAAATGCTTGGCTTGTCTCATCAAATTTTGATTCTATTTACTAAAACATTATTCTAAAAATTCCTTTGAACCCATTTGATTGGTCTCTGTGAATGAATTATGTTCAAACAAAGATAAGCTTGTTTAAAATTCTTAAAGAGGAGAAAATGTACAGTTTTGGTACATGTGAAAACAGACAAATCAGATCTATTAAATGGATGTTTTCATTTATTTGTTTTGTTGTCATTTTCCTCAAATGTGATCAGAATGCATTTTCAGTGTAAAAATCATTCCTTACAAAGGTTTACAATAATATCTAGCAATAATTCCAGAGGAATACAATATTATATTTATTGTCATTGTAACAATGACAATGGGAGACAGTGCTGATGAGATCCTATTGCAAATCAAAGAAAAGGCAGTGAAGCCGTCATCTAGCATTTATTGGCATTTTCTGCATGCGTTTTTTTTTCCGTAGAACTAATTCCCTCCCAATGGAACAGTCCGTAAGATTCAAAAAATGCAATGCAGTGTTCAAGAAAAGCAACTGAGTCTCATGAAGTGCAGGATGTGTTCTGTGTATGTAAAGGTGGTGTATCAGTTCCAGTCACCACCTTTTGCAAAGCACATAGTGTAGGTGCACTATTTAGAAATGGTCATACATTCACAGGATGCGCACGGCACCCTTTACGGTAACACAACTTCCGGAAGCCTTTTCGGTTTGCCAATACTGCCCCCGAAGTGTCCTCACAGTGGTTAGTGTGTGACTCAGAAGAAAAATGTGAAGGAAACAAAGTGTATCTTCTGTATAAACAGTCTAGATGTTGTCATTAACCCACAAATATCTTTGTTCACAGTTTAGACCTCAGATGCACTTTGTATGAGATCAGCTGGACATCTGCACTCCTCCGACATCCCAGCCAACCTCAGCACCACTGAATCCTGAGGCTATTACTGGTTCGTACCCCTTCCTCGAGATTGCAGTTATCCAAAACATCTTCAGTCACAGTTTGGGAGGAGAAATCCCTCAGATGCACCTGTTGCAAGGTAGAACTTTGTTGTGTAAGACGACGGCACAAGTTGCAGTTCTTAATGTCTATATTAATGTTTGGCACATGTTTTAATGGACACTGGCAGTGATTTGTGCCAGTGAGAGTCATAATGTGAGCTTTAAAGTGGTAGACGTGTTTCTCTGAACTCTGAATGGAAGTTAAACAATCTCAAGACCAGCTAGGACTCTTTATTGTGTGATATTGGTCTCTTGAGCAGAGGTCTCAAACTCAAAACTACCTGATGTTACAGCAAATATAAGTGTTTTCTGACCTTACATTTTAACTACAAATCGTTATTGAAGCAAGGATACATTTTTCCTTCATGCCTAGCATGATGCTCATGTTTAGCAGAGTAATGATGCTTGAAAATGCATTACTGCAACTGCAATTTTCTCCTTGCACAGGCAGGTAGCAGTGCCATTAAAAATATTGGAAATACTGTAACACAACCTTGCCTTTACATAACAATCAGACATTTTTCAGTATAAAAGGACTTAGATGGCAATCAGTCCACATATATGATATTAAAACTATTTTATATATAACAGACGCTGTAGCTGTAGCTGTAGTGCATCAAAAATAGAAACTTCCATCCACTGACGATACCACAACATGTGCTCTCAGTGTAAACCTCTACATCGATTGTAATAAGAGCCATTTAGTCTTATATAGATGCATGTAACCCAAGCTTTGCTGCCTTTTCTGTTTATTTACATTCAAGTTTTAGGCCTGTAAAAGCCATGTGGCGAATAAGAAATATATAAAAATAAATTACAATACACAATTTACATTAAATTACAGCAATATATAAAATAAAATTGAATATTAAGTATAATATTACATTAGTTTTAATTCGAAAACAAATGAAGTGCAAAAAAATTAAAGTCCATACATTGATTTGTGGGCTGGATTTAAGGATTAAAGGGATAGTTCACCCAAAAATGAAAATTTAGTCATTATTTAATCACCCTCATGTTGTTTAAAAACTGTAAGACACTTTGGAACACAAATTAAGATATTTTTGATTAAATCCGAGAGATTTTTGGCCCTGGTAACATTGGTAAAATAGTTCATGTGACATTGGTGGTTTAACAGTAATTTTATGAATTGTTAAATAAAGTTGCGTTTTTTCTTCTTTGCACATGGACTGTTTTAACAATATCCTTACAACCTTTCTGGCCTTGAACATGGTAGTTGCATTGCCGTCTATGCAGGGTCAGAAGTCTCTCAGACTTTAATTTTACCTTAATTTGTGTTCTGAAGATGAACAAAGGTCTTACAGGTTTGGAACAACATGAGGGTGAGTAATTAATGATCGAATTTTAATTTTTGGGCAAGCTGTTGCTTTAACTATTAACACTATATGACTCATTTCATGGGTCAAATTTGACCTGCAGGTTGTTAGTTTGAGACCTCTGCTCTTGAGTTTCACATAAAGACCCAAGTTATTGTTCAAATCCACAGGGTTTGTAGAACTGCAAAAATGATTTGCTTTCGGTAAGCTTGTGTTATAATGCGCGTGATGGTAAATTAGGGCCTATGGTGCTTTGTTAATTGAGAAGTATTATTATCTTCCCAGAATTATCCAGCCCATGGAATATGAATGGAAAAAGGTGTCAGTGGGAAAACGTGGACATGGAGGTCCGGGCGCGTCGGGTCCAGTTGAT
Organism: Labeo catla; assembly: GCA_012976165.1. NCBI lineage: Eukaryota > Metazoa > Chordata > Actinopteri > Cypriniformes > Cyprinidae > Labeo > Labeo catla. The sequence continues at coordinate 685,912 of VONZ01000358.1, forward strand.
TCCTGAGCTGGTTCCAGTCTCAGCCGGCTCAACAGGCTGTTCCCGCTTTCTGAGTTTGGTGCCGAGCTCAATCAAACACTGATCCCAGTCCTCCGGTAACAGCAGCATCAGGAAGCCCAGACAGATGATGAATACAGCGATGAGTCGCACTGTGTTGAAGTGGATATCACAGGTGTACAGGTCCACCACTGCAACATGGAACAATATACACATTTAGAGCCAATTACAGCCACCACAAACTGTCTAGATCAGGGGTCACCAGACCCGGTGTCCCTGCAGAGTTTAGCTCCAACCCTAACCAAACACACCTGAACCAGCTAATCAAGGTCTTACTAGGTATACTTGAAAGTTGGAGTCAAACTCTGCAGGACACCGGCCCTCCAGGAACAAGTTTGGTGACCCCTGGTCTAGATGAAGTTACAATGACTGTCCACTTTCAGCTATTCAAAAATAATGACTTTTTTTCAACAATTTCACATCAGCCTTCAAATAAAGTTGTTATTTTTGTTTTCTTTGTGTCAAATAGTATTGCCGTAGCTTTATAACATTTCGGTTGAACCACTGATGTCACATGGACTATTTTATCGATATCCTTACTACCTTTCTGGGCCTTGAACGTGTCAGTTGCATTGTCTATGCAGGGTCAGAAAACTCTTGGATTTCATCAAAAATATCTTAATTTGTGTTCCAAAGATAAACAAAGGTCTTAGAATGACATGAGGGTGAGTAATTTAATGACATAATTTTCATTTTTGGGCAAACTATCCCTTTAACATTGCAATAAACGTAAAATATAGCAGTTTACATTACCAAATGATTTATCGATTACTTTAAAACTATAATTATTTGTATTTTTCACTGTAGTTTTTGATTTGATTACATCATTTGCAGTGCTTCATTGGATGAGTAGATCATTGCCTCATGGAAGATTTGAAGTCTTGTACATTTTGACCTAATTTGCCAAATACTATTTAGCTTCAAATCCAAGTTTGTAATGTGGCATTTCTTTTTGTAGATGTTTGATTTGGTTCATGGCAAAAACAAAGTCACTAAGACAAGTCATCACTTAATTTTGCTGAAATATCCCTTTAAATAAGCCTGTAAGCACAAAGTACAGTTTTTCTATAAACAACTTTGTAATTTAATAAAAATGGTTTCTTTGAAAATGAACTCACTTGCATTGACTGGGACACTCAGCACAATACCAAGTGAAATCAGCGTAGGGTATGTAATGGCAATGCCAAAATTCACTAGAATATTGAATGCTGTAAAAGAAGAAAAAATGCACAGTAAAAGTCAGATACAGTTGTGTGCGTATGTATAATGTACTTTTTTTCTGTCAGTATTTTATCTACCTAGTAAGAGTCCAGCTACTCCACACAGATAGGCCCAGGGAAGATCAGCTATGGATGTGAAGTACTCAACGTGTGTGAAGTACAGTATGACTGGCACAAAGCTCATAAAAACAAAATTTGCACCTCCAACAATGGTCAGAAACAGAGCCGCCTCTCCAAACTTGGCGCTGCCCAAGACGAGCTTGAAAAGCACCTGAGGAATAAAAAACAAGACCAGGTCACGTTATTTTGTCTGTGTATGTATGTATTTATTTATCTGTTATATTTTTTTTTAATTTTATAATTGATGAATCGGTTCTTTTAGGTGGTTAATTTCAGTTTGCTAATCCATATGTATGGAGTTATCACGGTGTTTATATTTAACTTGTTCTTGTACTTTTTTAGATTGAGATTTATATATGATATGAAAGCTGAATAAATAAGCCTTCAATCGATGTATGGTTTATGATAGGACAATATTTGGCCAAGATACAACTATTTGAAAATCTGTAATCTGTTAAAGTTCCAAATGAAGATCTTAAGCAATGCATATTACTAATCAAAAATTAAGTTGAGATATTTACAGTAGGAAATTTACAAAATATCTGTATGAAACATGATCTTTACTTAATATCCTAATGATTTTGGCATAAAAGAAAAATTGATCATTTTGACCCATACAGTGTATTTTTGGCTATTGCTACAAATATACCTGTGCTACTTAAGACTGGTTTTGTGGTTCAGGGTGACATATTTGGTTAAATACTGCTCATTCAGTGTTAGTTTTATTAGTTCTATTTAAATGAAAGTGTTCATGCTTGATATTCTCATTGTGTTTTGTGTGTATAAAAAGTTCAGCTATATCATTAGGGGTATTTTCAATACTTGTAGTGTAGCTGAGTACTGTTATAATGACCCACATGACTATGTAACCACTTTAGTTTGTAGACTGGCAAACTACAGATTCAAAGCAAGTTTCCCAACACTGGCCAGGATAAATATAGAAAAGAACATGGTTTTATCTTTCAAATGTCCAAAGATATAACATGGCTGGTTTCTAGCACATAACAAGTTTGAAATGATAGCCAACTGATGTGCTAAAACTGATCTTGCTGTCCAGTTCCCTTATTGATCTGTCCTTTTCAGATGACCGCAAGAGTTGAAAGTACATCGCAAATCAATCAAGACAAATAGATTAGTGAGGTCATTTTAATTACAGAAAACATGGACATGTCACTCCATGATTATGTAAAGTGATGTAGTTATTGAGAAGTATAGTTTCAGTGACATGAAACCGAATGACATGATTGAACTGAAAGCATTTGATGGATAACAAAAGGGTCATGGCTTACCTTATAGAGGGCAGAAGCAGATGCAGAGGCCACTACAAGCGTTATGCCGATAACAGAGTGACTGTGAAAGCCATCAGCGTAGGTCAGCATCACGATTCCAGCGATGGCTAGAATGGCAGCAACAATCTTGTAAAAGAACAAAATAAAGGTCACCGGCGTCACAATGTGTTACGTCAAACAGCACAAAGACGGCTTATAGACTACAACGTATTACAATAGCTGAAACATCTAAAAGAAGAACAACCAAAAGAATAAATACAATATTAAAAGAATAACCTAATAAATGTGACCCTGCCCACAAAACCAGTCTTAAGTAGCACAGGTATATTTGTAGCAATAGCCAACAATACATTGTATAGGTCAAAAAAAAAAACATTTTATGCCAAAAATCATTAGGATATTAAGTAAAGATCATGTTCCATTAAGATATTTTGTAAATTTCCTACTATAAATATATCAAAACTTAATTTTTGATTAGTAATATGTATTGTTAAGAACTTAATTTGGACAACTTTAAAAGGAATTTTCTCAATATTTTGATATTTTTGTGCCCTCAAATTCCAGATTTTCAAAATAGTTAGTTATAGTTAGTATCTTGACCAAATATTGTCCTATAAAACAAATTTATTCAGCTTTCAGGTGATGTATAAATCTCCATTTCAAAAAAATTGACCCTTATGACTGGTTTTGTTGTCCAAGGTCACAAATACGTAAAAAAATAGAGAGAGAGAGAGGTTTTAAGACATTTTAAATATAACAGAATTGGTACAAAACATGATTTGAAACAAATTGTGGATCAAGGACAAAATTGTCTAAACAAAATATTCTTCCATCTTTTAGGGAAATTATTTTAGAATGTGATCAATACAGCCACTTAATTAATATATATTATATACACTGACCAAAATTATAAATGCAACACTTTTGTTTTTGCCCCCATTTTTCATTAACTGAACTGACACAAAAGGCCTATTTCTCTCAAATATTGTTCACAAATCTGTCTAAATCTGTGTTAGTGAGCACTTCTCCTTTGCCAAGATAATCCATCCACCTCACAGGTGTGGCATATCAAGACGCTGATTAGACAGCATGATTATTGCACAGGTGTGTCTTAGGCTGGCCACAATAAAAGGCCACTCTAAAATGTGCAGTTTTATCACACAGCACAATGCCACAGATGTCGCAAGTTTTGAGGGAGCTTATAATTGGCATGCTAACTGCAGGAATGTCCACCAGAGCTGTTGCCCGTGAATTGAATGTTCATTTTTGTACCATAAGCCGTCTCCAAAGGCGTTTCAGAGAATTTGGCAGTACATCCAACCGACCACACAACCGCAGACCACGTGTAACCACACCAGCCCAGGACCTCCACATCTAGCATCTTCACCTCCAAGATCATCTGAGACCAGCCACCCGGACAGCTGCTGCAACAATCGGTTTGCATAACCAAAGAATTTCTGTACGAACTGTCAGAAACCGTCTCAGGATAGCTCATCTGCATGCTCGTCGTCCTCATCGGGGTCTCGACCTGACTGCAGTTCGTCGTCGTAACCGACTTGAGTGGGCAAATGCTCACATTCGATGGCGTCTGGCACTTCACAGATGAATCCTGGTTTTCACTGTACAGGGCAGATGGCAGACAGTGTGTATGGCATTGTGTGGGTGAGCGGTTTGCTGATGTTAACGTTGTGGATCGAGTGGCCCATAGTGGCGGTGGGGTTATGGTATGGGTAGGCGTATGTTATGGACAACAAACACAGGTGCATTTTATTGATGGCATTTTGAATGCACAGAGATACAGCCACGACCATCACCTCATGTTTCAGCATGATAATGCACGGCCCCATGTTGCAAGGATCTGTACACAATTCCTGGAAGCTGAAAACATCCCAGTTCTTGCATGGCCAGCATACTCACCGGACATGTCACCAATTGAGCATGTTTGGGATGTTCTGGATCAGCGTATACAACAGTGCCAGTTCCTGCCAATATCCAGCAACTTCACACAGCCATTGAAGAGGAGTGAACCAACATTCCACAGGCCACAATCAACAACCTGATCAACTCTATGCAAAGGAGATGTGTTGCACTGTGTGAGGCAAATTGTGCTCACAACAGATACTGACTGGTTTTCCCCAATACAGTAAAACTGCACATTTTAGAGTGGCCTTTTATTGTGGCCAGCCTAAAGCATACCTGTGCAATAATCATGCTGTCTAATCAGCATCTTGATATGCCACACCTGTGAGGTGGATGGATTATCTCAGCAAAGGAGAAGTGCTCACTAACACAGATTTAGACAGATTTGTGAACAATATTTGAGAGAAACAGGCCTTTTGTGTGCATAGAAAAAGTCTTAGATCTTTGAGTTCAGCTCATGAAAAATGGGGGCAAAAACAAAAGTGTTGCGTTTATAATTTTGGTCAGTGTATAAAAAATATAATCACAAATTAATACTTTTCTATCAGAGCACATCATGTCCTCCAGAGAATATTAATGATTGCAGTAAAAAGAAATTGATTACCAACCTCTTGTTTGTATCTTAAACCTTTCTGTTGTTCTTTTTTGTTTTCTTTTCATACACAGATAATGAGAATTCTAGGAAGTATGACTCTGACATTATATATGATGGAAAAGGCCTGTTACATGCACAGAGAGAAAGAGAGTGAGTGTGTGTGCGCATGTGTGCTCAAATGAAAAATGTTTCCAGAGCGTTGCCGAATAGAGTGCAGTACAGAAACATTATGAGGGTGTCAGAAAGACTGATTACTCTCACCCAACGACCCTACTGAAAAGCTTTCTGAACAGCTTTCCTCGAATGCTCTTTTCCTGCTCTGTCTTTTGGTTTGATCCAACTCTTACTGTTCTATCTCCTTTATTTGAAAGATTGTGGATTTGCATTCTCATGGATGTTGCTATATTGGTATTACCATCATGTTTCATCTTTCCAGTAGAACACAGAAATACACACGAGTGAATATCATGAAACCTGAAACATATCCGTGGCATATTTCACCATAAAAAAAAAAAAAAAAAAAAAAAAAATCACAAGTATGAAATAAGAAACATATTTTAAATAAAGAAAAAAGAAGCAATGGATCTTCTTTTAAGACCATTAAAACCTTTTTGCATGTAGACAATATTTTATATTATAATTAAGAACATTTTGCATTGCATTTGTACAAAAGAATTCTTATTACTACAAAGAATGAAAGAGTTTGTAAAGCTATTTGTTACCCTGGACCACAAAACCAGTCTTAAGTAGCACGGGTATATTTGTAGCAATAGCCAACAATACATTGTATGGGTCAAAATTATCGGTTTGTCTTTTATGCCAAAAATCAATAGGATATTAAGATTGTGTTCCATGAAGATATTTTGTAAATTTCCTACCGTAAATATATCAAAACTTAATTTTTGATTAGTAATATGCATTGCTAAGAACTCCATTTGGACCAATTTAAAGGCGATTTTCTCAATATTTTGATTCTTTTGCACCCTCAGTTTCCAGATTTTCAAATAGTTGTATCTCGGCCAGATATTGTCCTGTCCTAACAAACCATACATCAATGGAAAGCTTATTTATTATATAAATCTCAGTTTAAAAAAAAAAAAAGACCCTTATGACTGGTTTTGTGGTCCAGGGTCACATTTATGCATCATGCTGTATTTCTTTATGCTGATATAATTTTTAAAAAATACATTTTGTACAGTAATATGCATTTGTGTGCTTAAATTCATTCAAATTTTATTTCAGTGCAAAATTTATTTATTTTTTTCTCCTTTTGATTTTGTGGTGAGCCTTGTTTTTGTCAGATTCACCCAGATGATTAGAAATTAAAGTCTGTTACATTTACACATGGGAAACCTCCCATAACTCAAAGAATGACAGCAGTGCATGTTGAGCTGTGATAATACTGTAGGTCATTTTTAGTTTCTGTTGGGCGAGCAGCACCTCACACGTCTGAACTGTATCATGAATTGAACACTCTCACTAACTCAGGTGAGCTCATGGTCTCTCTATCATTTCATCATGTCCTCTAGATAGAAACCCACTTAGCGTCTCCTGCGCCATGAACATCCAAACACCCTGACTCACCAAAATCTGCCCAGCACTGCAGTACTTTGTGTGTGTGTGAGTGAGTGAGTGAGTGAGTGAGTGAGAAAGAGAAAGAGAGGGAGGGAGAGAGGGAGAGAGGGAGAGAGGGAGAGAGAGAGAGAGAGGGAGAGAGAGAGAGGAGAGAGAGGGAGAGAGAGGGAGGAGAGAGAGAGGGAGGGGGAGGGACAGGAACAGGAACACAGAGACAAAGAAAATGTTACACAGCACTTTGGTTCTTTGATCCGAGAAAAAAAAAAAAGGGAACAGGAAATAGAAGAAAGGAGTACAACAGACGAAGAAGATTGTAAAAGCAAAGTAATGTACTGTGATGGCACTGCTGACTCACGGGAACATATCCAGAGAGAACACAACACTGACAGATGGGTTGCTATCTATCTATCTATCTATCTGTCTGTTTATCTATTAAACTCTTGAAGCAACACTCCAGCAATCAGGCATTATGAAAAAAGCATGTCAAATAAAAATCTATAACTTCATCCATCTATCCACTCACCCTGACACCCATGAAGCGGTCCCGCAGCACGATCCAGGACAGGAGAAAGACGAAGGCTTTGTTACAGCAGAATAGGGCTGATACATCAGTGCTGTTGATCTTTCTCAAAGCCTGAAGGTATAGGTAGTTTGTCATAATCCACAGCAGGCCAAAAGGGGCAACTTTAGTAAAGAACACCTTCGCCGTCAGTCCATCATCCCCAAAGAACCGACAGCACTCTCTGAAATACAACAGAGACAAAACATTAATTTATTGTCCACTGCACATAATGCACATTTGATTTGGCTTATGTACACTACCATTCAAAACCACAGGGTCAGTGCATTTTTTTAAAGAAATTAACACTTTTATTCAGCAAGGATGAAATGATAAGTGGCAGTTGTAGAGCCCTTCTTAAGTTTGGGTTTATTAATTGCAGTGTTGTTGTCAACCTTAAAGGAGAAGTCCACTTCCAGAACAAAAATTTACAGATAATGTACTCACCCCCTTGTCATCCAAGATGTTCATGTCTTTCTTTCTTCAGTCGTAAATAAATTATGTTTTTTGAGGTAAACGTTTTAGCATTTTTCTCCATAAAGTGGACTTCTATGGTGCCCCAAGTTTTAACTTCCAAAATGTGCCTTCACATGATCCCAAATGCAGTTGTAAATGATCCCAGTTGAGGAAGAAGGGTCTTATCTAGCGTAACGATCGGTTATTTTCATAAAAATAATACTATTTATATAGTTTTTAATGTCAAACGCTCGTCTTGTCTTACTCTGCCTGTCTGTTTTTTCCCAGTTCATGACAGTTAGGGTATGTAGAAAAACTCCCATCTCATGTTCTCCCTCAACTTCAAAATCATCCTATATCGCTGTTTTACCTTTTTTGTTAAGGGTGTTTGATCTTCTTTGCATGTTCACAAAGACTGGGTCGGTGCTTCTGCAGCGATGTAGAATGATTTTGAAATGATTTTTGAAGTTGAGGGAGAAAATACGATTGGAGTTTTTTAAGCATACCCTAACTGTCTTGAACCAAAATACACAAAGTTCAGGCAGAGCAAAACAAGACGAGCGTTTGAGATTAAAAAGTATTTAAACTGTATTCCTTAAATGAAAATAACCGATCGTTTCGCTAGATAGAATAAAATGTGGAATATGAAATCACATTTTAGAATCGCTGACACTTGTTCACATAAAAAGTGTTATGTCATTTATTTTCTCTGACTCATATTTTTTTTAAATAAATATTTACAAAGGTTTTACTATTTAAGTGAAGTTTAAAATAAACATAATATGTATTTTCTTTAATTTAAAAATGTTTCTGTTAACCAGTTAATTAGATTAAAGTTTTTACTGTGACCCCTAGAGTTCAAGGGGCGGGGTTTTACAGAAAAGTTTTTTTTATTGAACAATCATTCATGTACAAACAACTCGGCAATATCAAACATCATTATATTACTACAGAACAGGTGCATACAAATAAAATAGAAAGAGAACGGAGAGAGAAAGAAAAACAAAACAAAACAAAACAAAACAAACAGACAAAAAAAAACCTCCATGCAGGGGGGCTAGGGTTTTTCTTGTAAATCATATTCTATAATAACTGAAAACAAATTTACTGCATTTTTACCTTTCATTACCTTTAGGGCTTTTGTATACAGAATAAACTCATTATGAAATGCACAAAAGGTTGGTTTTACTTTCAAGTATTTTGACTTATGTATATAGAATTTACCCAACATGAGGATGTTATTTACCAGAAGATCATCTTTACTATTATTCATTACAAGTCCATATTTTACAGAAAAGTTAAACGATGCATTGTTTGTCGTCAGTCTTCATATCAGAGACCTTACTTCAGTGAATAGACCTTTATCGCACCGGAATTGAACACCGGAAGCGCTTGTCGAAGCAGTGTATCGATTCTTCCAGTTATGTATATTTTTCAATATGCTGTAATCACTAGTTGAATAAAAGTCTGTTAAAATGAGCTTCTGCAGGTTGATTTCAAAATCCGGACATTTTCAGAGACAGGCGAAGAAATATTCTGATGATTACTGTGCACAGAATTTTCCAAACGCAACGGAACTTGTAGGTTAATCCAACGTACCGATCTGAGAAACCCATGGCTCGTAAACATGCGTGATTTCACCACACTGCGTCAGTGCGTGCAGTGTGTGTGAGACCTGATTAATAAAATCAGAATCAACATATTTATTTATTTATTTGTATTAAATTTCAGTCTTTATTCTGTCATTTTTCATTCAGAGTCATTTCACTGTAAGTAATTCACGTTTATGCCAAAATTCTTAAATAATACTCAAATCACGCTGTCAACGCGTTATACTGTCTAGATAAATTAGCTAAAATGTTCAACCTTGTTATTTCTTTAAGGCAACGCCCGCGCATTCATTCATCAATTTTAATACCGCTCTTACGAAAATGAACCATGGTATGTGTAGTAAAACTATGGCAATACATTTGGAAATCAGTCCGCAGAAAAAATAAAAATATAACATGGTTACTACATTTACTATAGTAAATCCATGGTTAATTTAGTAAGGGTGTTTATTTAAAATGTATTTTAATGTAAACAGGTATAAAATATGATGAGAAAGATATTGTTAATGAGAAGACGAAACTGACTGCAGCAGGGTAAATTTATTTATTATTCAGAATGCACATTTGGAAGAGAAATATATTAATAGGAACATTTCAGCAGGTGATATGAGATGTATGAATTGTTCTAACTATTAGACTGTGTTTTATAACGTCTACACCTACCCCAACCATAAACATAGCCCTTACCATAATAAAAAAAAAAAAGTATTATTGTTGTACAGTGTGACAAAAATACCGTTAGATTTATGGGCGCATGCCCAGTAGCAAGAACTGTATTCTTTCTAGCCAACGCCTACGAGGTCACGCGGTGACGTATCGATCTGCTATTGGTCACACGGTTTCACGTGATACGAATTGCCAAGTCAGAGTTTACAAAGCTTTAACCGCAATGCAACTAAACGCCAAACTTTTGCACGCGTTTGCTTTTCTGAATGGAAGTCAATGGGACGAAAAGTGGTATAGACTGGGAGAATCTCCTCTCCACCGCACGCTACACGATGATTATAGAGAAGAGAAGAAATACGCCCGAATCAACGCTGCAAACGAGCGATTAAGCGATGCGGCTACTACCATGAGCACACAAAGCCATGTGCCATGAATGTCTACTAGAGGCCTGCAACTCACAGATTCGCGGATTTGATTGAAGAAGAAGAAGAGTCAGCCGTTCCTGTCTTGTGGTGAGTGAGAAAATGTAACGTTAAACAACAACCGCAACAAAAGTAGTAACGTTAGTTGTGGTAACTTCAATTAAATTGCTGCATGACCAAATACCGACGTGACCTGAAGGCCTAAATTAGTTTTAAAACACCGTAAATAACGCTGTTTGACAATTTTAAAATAAAAAAAAAACTAGCATGATGCAAAATAATTAAAAAAAAAGTTGAATAACACCTTTTATGGGATAATGAGCGCCGCTACTGTCCGCACTTTCTATCGTTTAAAATGCCGTAAATAACACCGTTTGACAATTTTCAAATGAAGAAACTAGTTAAATGCAAAATAAATAAATGTAAGTTATGCCATTTAGGAGATAATGAGTGCTGCGACTGGCGTTGCTTTCTGTCGTTTAAATGCCGTAAATAACGCAATTTGACAATTTTTAAATAAAACTAGTAAAATACGAAATAAAAAAAAATTCATTTAAGTTACGCCTTTTAGGGGCTAATGAGTGCCGCAACTGACTGCGCTCTCCGTCGTACAACACCGTTTAGGGCAGAACTAAGCAGACTCAGTCCTGGAGGGCCGGTGTCCCTGCAGAGTTTAACTCCAACCCTGATAAAACTCACCAGTTTGTAGCTTTCTAGTAAACCTGAAGACACTGATTAGCTTGTTCAGGTGAGTTTTATCAGGGTTGGAGCCAAACTCTGCAGAGACACCGGTCCTCCAGGATAGAACTTGCCCGGTTCTGCCCTAAACGGTGTTGTACGACAGAGAGCGCTGTCAGTTGCGGCACTCATTATTCTCTAAATGATGTAACTTAAATGAATTTTCTTTCCACCAGGACCAAGTTTGCCCAGGTCTGGTTTAGAGGATAATGAGTGCCGCAACTGATGTTGCTTTCTGACGTTTAAAATGCTGTAAATAACATAGTTTGACAATTTTTAAATAAAAAAAAACTAATAAAATGCAAAATAAAAACATTTAAGTTGCGCCATTTAGGGGATAATGAGTGCTGCAACTGACTGTGCTCTCCGTCGTACAACACCGTTTAGGGCAGAACCGGGCAAGCTCTATCCTGGAGGACCGGTGTCCCTGCAGAGTTTAGCTCAAACCCTGATAAAACTCACCAGTTTGTAGCTTTCTAGTAAACCTGAAGACACTGATTAGCTTGTTCAGGTGAGTTTTATCAGGGTTGGAGCTAAACTCTGCAGAGACACCGACCCTCCAGGATAGAGTTTGCCCAGTTCTGGCCTAAACGGTGTTGTATGACAGAGAGCGCAGTCAGTTGCAGCACTCATTATCCCCTAAACAGCGTAACTTAAATGAATTTTCGATAATGAGTGCCGCAACTGACGTCGCTTTCTGTCATTTAAAATGCCGCAAATAACGCCGTTTGACAATTTTCAAATAAGGAATCTAGTAAAATGCAAAATAAAAAAATAAATGTAAGTTACGCCATTTAGGGGATAATGAGTGCCGCAACTGACGTCGCTTTCTGTTATTTAAAATGCCGTAAATAACGCAGTTTGACAATTTTAAAATAAAACTAGTAAAATACACAAAAAAATTCATTTAAGTTGTGCCGTTTAGGGGATAATGAGTGCTACAACTGACTGTGCTTTCTGTCATGTAACACCCTTTGGGGCAGACCTGGGCAAGCTCTATCCTGGAGGGCCAGTGTTCCTGCAGAGTTTAACTCCAACCCTGATAAAACTCACCAGTTTGTAGCTTTCTAGTAAACCTGAAGACACTGATTAGCTTGTTCAGGTGAGTTTTATCAGGGTTGGAGCTAAACTCTGCAGAGACACCAACCCTCCAGGATAGAGCTTGCCCAGTACTGCCCTAAACAGCGTTGTACGACAGAGAGCGCTGTCAGTTGCAGCACTCATTATCCCCTTAACGGCGTAAATTAAATGAATTTTCGATGAGTGCCGCAACTGACGTCGCTTTCTGTCATTTAAAATGCCTGCAAATAACGCCGTTTGACAATTTTCAAATAAGGAATCTAGTAAAATGCAAAATAAAACAATAAATAAATTTAAGTTACGCCATTTAGGGAATAATGAGTGCCGCAACTGACGTCGCTTTCTGTTGTTCAAAATGCCGTAAATAACGCAGTTTGACAATTTTTAAATAAAAAAAAAAAAAAACTAGTAAATGCAAAAGAAAAAAATAAATTTTAAGTTACGCCATTTAGGGCAGGCCTGGGCAGACTCGGTCCTGGAGGGCCAGTGTCCCTGCAGAGTTTAGCTTCAACCCTGATTAAACACACCTGAACAAGCTAATCAGTGTCTTCAGGTTTACTAGAAAGCTACAAACAGGTGAGTTTTATCAGGGTTGGCGCTAAACTCTGCAGGGACACCAGCCCTCCAGGACCAAGTTTGCCCAGGTCTGGTTTAGGGGATAATGAGCGCAGCAACTGATGGCGCTTTCTGACGTTTGACAATAAATTGACATTAAATAACGCCGTTTGACAGTTTTCAAATAATAAAAGTAAAATGCAAAAAAAACAAATAAAGTTAATTTATGCTGTTTAGGGGGTAATGAGTACCACAACTGCCGTTGCTTTCTGTTGTCTAAAATGCCGTAAATAAAGCCGCTTGACCAATTTAAAAAAAAAAACAAAAAAAAAACTAGTAAAATGCAAAAGAAAAAAATTAATTTAAGTTACGCCATTTAGGGCAGGCCTGGGCAGACTCAGTCTTGGAGGGCCAGTGTCCCTGTAGAGTTTAGTTTCAACCCTGATTAAACACACCTGAACAAGCTAATCAGTGTCTTCAGGTTTACTAGAAAGTTACAAACAGGTGAGTTTTATCAGGGTTGGAGCTAAACTCTGCAGGGACACCGGCCCTTCAGGACAGAGTTTGCCCAGGTCTGGTTTAGGGGATAATGAGTGCAGCAACTGACGGCACTTTCTGGCGTTTGACAATAAATTGACATTAAATAATGCCGTTTGACAATTTTCAAATAATAAAAGTAAAATGCAAAATAAAAAAATAAAGTTAATTTACGCCGTTTAGGGAATAATGAGTGCCGCAACTGACGTCACTTTCTGTCGTTTAAAATGCCGTAAATAACGCAGTTTGACAAATTAAAAAAAAAACCTAGTAAAATGCAAAAGAAAAAAAAAAAAAAATTAAGTTACGCCATTTAAGGCAGTCCTAGGCAGACTTGGTCCTGGAGGGCCAGTGTCCCTGTAGTGTTTAGCTTCAACCCTGATTAAACACACCTGAACAAGCTAATCAGTGTCTTCAGGTTTACTAGAAAGTTACAAACAGGTGAGTTTTATCAGGGTTGGCGCTAAACTCTGCAGGGACACCGGCCCTTCAGGACCGAGTTTGCCCAGGTCTGGTTTAGGGGATAATGAGTGCAGTAACTGACGGCGCTTTCTGACGTTTGACAATAAATTGACATTAAATAACGCCGTTTGACAATTTTCAAATAATAGAAGTAAAATGCAAAATAAAAAAATTAAAGTTATGCTGTTTAGGGGATAATGAGCGCCACAACTGACGTCGCTTTCTGTCATTTAAAATGCCGTAAATAACGTAATTTGACAATTAAAAAAAAATAAATAGTAAAATGCGAAATAATTAAAAAAAAATACATTTAAATTGCGCCATTTAGGGCAGGCCTGGGCAGACTCGGTCCTGGAGGGCCAGTGTCCCTGTAGAGTTTAGCTTCAACCCTGATAAAACTCACCTGAACAAGCTAATCAGTGTCTTCAGGTTTACTAGAAAGTTACAAACAGGTGAGTTTTATCAGGGTTGGAGCTAAACTCTGCAGGAACACCAGCCTTCCAGGACCAAGTTTGCCCAGGTCTGGTTTAGGGGATAATGAGCGCAGCAACTGACAGCACTTTCTTACGTTTGACAATAAATTGACATTAAATAACACCGTTTGACAATTTTCAAATAATACAACTAATAAAATGCAAAATAAAAAAATGAAAGTTACACTGTTTAGGGGATAATGAGCGCCACAACTGACGTCGCTTTCTGTAATTTAAAATGCAGTAAATAACGTCATTTGACAATTAAAAAAAAACTAGTAAAATGCGAAAGAAAAAAATAAATATATTTAAGTTACGCCATTTAGGGCAGGCCTGGGCAGACTCGGTCCTGGAGGGCCAGTGTCCCTGTAGAGTTTAGCTTCAACTCTGATTAAACACACCTGAACAAGCTAATCAGTGTCTTCAGGTTTACTAGAAAGTTACAAACAGGTGAGTTTTATCAGGGTTGGAGCTAAACTCTGCAGGGACACCGGCCCTTCAGGACCGAGTTTGCCCAGGTCTGGTTTAGGGGATAATGAGTGCAGTAACTGACGGCGCTTTCTGACGTTTGACAATAAATTGACATTAAATAATGCCATTTGACAGTTTTCAAATAATAAAAGTAAAATGCAAAAAAAACAAATAAAGTTAATTTACGCCGTTTAGGGAATAATGAGTGCCGCAACTGACATCACTTTCTGTTGTTTAAAATGCTGTAAATAACGCCGTTTGTTAATTTAAAAAAAACTAGTAAAATGCAAAAGAAAAAAATTAATATATTTAAGTTACGTCGTTTAGGGCAGGCCTGGGCAGACTCGGTCCTGGAGGGCCGATGTCCTTGCAGAGTTTAGCTCCAACCCTGATTAAACTCACCTGAACAAGCTAATCAGTGTCTTCAGGTTTACTAGAAAGTTACAAACAGGTGAGTTTTATCAGGGTTGGAGCTAAACTCTGCAGGGACACCGGCCCTTCAGGACAGAGTTTGCCCAGGTCTGGTTTAGGGGATAATGAGTGCAGCAACTGACGGCACTTTCTGGCGTTTGACAATAAATTGACATTAAATAATGCCGTTTGACAATTTTCAAATAATAAAAGTAAAATGCAAAATAAAAAAATAAAGTTAATTTACGCCGTTTAGGGAATAATGAGTGCCGCAACTGACGTCACTTTCTGTCGTTTAAAATGCCGTAAATAACGCAGTTTGACAAATTAAAAAAAAAACCTAGTAAAATGCAAAAGAAAAAAAAAAAAAAATTAAGTTACGCCATTTAAGGCAGTCCTAGGCAGACTTGGTCCTGGAGGGCCAGTGTCCCTGTAGTGTTTAGCTTCAACCCTGATTAAACACACCTGAACAAGCTAATCAGTGTCTTCAGGTTTACTAGAAAGTTACAAACAGGTGAGTTTTATCAGGGTTGGCGCTAAACTCTGCAGGGACACCGGCCCTTCAGGACCGAGTTTGCCCAGGTCTGGTTTAGGGGATAATGAGTGCAGTAACTGACGGCGCTTTCTGACGTTTGACAATAAATTGACATTAAATAATGCCATTTGACAGTTTTCAAATAATAAAAGTAAAATGCAAAAAAAACAAATAAAGTTAATTTACGCCGTTTAGGGAATAATGAGTGCCGCAACTGACATCACTTTCTGTTGTTTAAAATGCTGTAAATAACGCCGTTTGTTAATTTAAAAAAAAAAACAAAAAAAAAACTAGTAAAATGCAAAAGAAAAAAATTAATTTAAGTTACGCCATTTAGGGCAGGCCTGGGCAGACTCAGTCTTGGAGGGCCAGTGTCCCTGTAGAGTTTAGTTTCAACCCTGATTAAACACACCTGAACAAGCTAATCAGTGTCTTCAGGTTTACTAGAAAGTTACAAACAGGTGAGTTTTATCAGGGTTGGAGCTAAACTCTGCAGGGACACCGGCCCTTCAGGACAGAGTTTGCCCAGGTCTGGTTTAGGGGATAATGAGTGCAGCAACTGACGGCACTTTCTGGCGTTTGACAATAAATTGACATTAAATAATGCCGTTTGACAATTTTCAAATAATAAAAGTAAAATGCAAAATAAAAAAATAAAGTTAATTTACGCCGTTTAGGGAATAATGAGTGCCGCAACTGACGTCACTTTCTGTCGTTTAAAATGCCGTAAATAACGCAGTTTGACAAATTAAAAAAAAAACCTAGTAAAATGCAAAAGAAAAAAAAAAAAAAATTAAGTTACGCCATTTAAGGCAGTCCTAGGCAGACTTGGTCCTGGAGGGCCAGTGTCTCTGCAGAGTTTAGCTTCAACCCTGATTAAACACACCTGAACAAGCTAATCAGTGTCTTCAGGTTTACTAGAAAGTTACAAACAGGTGAGTTTTATCAGGGTTGGCGCTAAACTCTGCAGGGACACCGGCCCGCCAGGACCGAGTTTGCCCAGGTCTGGTTTAGGGGATAATGAGTGCAGGAACTGACGGCGCTTTCTGACGTTTGACAATAAATTGACATTAAATAACGCCGTTTGACAATTTTCAAATAATAAAAGTAAAATGCAAATAAAACAAAGTAAATTTACGCCGTTTAGGGGGTAATGAGTGCCACAACTGACGTCGCTTTCTGTTGTCTAAAATGCCGTAAATGACGTCATTTGACAATTAAAATAAATAAATAAATAAAAAAATTGTAAAATGCAAAAGAAAAAATAAATAAATGTAAGTTACGCCATTTAGGGCAGGCCTGGGCAGACTCGGTCTTGGAGGGCCAGTGTCCCCGTAGAGTTTAGCTTCAACCCTGATTAAACACACCTGAACAAGCTAATCAGTGTCTTCAGTTTTACTAGAAAGTTACAAACAGGTGAGTTTTATCAGGATTGGAGCTAAACTCTGCAGGGACGCCGGCCCTCCAGGACCGAGTTTGCCCAGGTCTGGTTTAGGGGATAATGAGTGCAGGAGCTGACAGCGCTTTCTTATGTTTGACAATAAATTGACATTAAATAACGTCACTTGACAATTTTCAAATAATAAAACTAGTAAAATGCAAAATAAAAAAAAAAAAATTTAAATACAGTTAATTTACGCTGTTTAGGGGATGAGCGCCACAAATGATGCCGTTTGACAATTTTCAAAACAGAAAACTAGTAATATGCAAAATGAATAAACTAAATTAAATTATGCCGTTTTGACAATTTTGAAATAAAAAAATCTAGTCATATGGAAAATAAATAAAAAAAAAAATTGATGAATTTGTGGCTGTAGTCAACTTCTCATGGGATTGCTGTCTTGGATAGTGGTGGTGGATAACGTTGGGTGGTGAGTGCTGTCCCATCACACCATATCTATGGGAATGAGCCAAGGCATCAGGTGGTGTGATGGTCTCACTCGCCCAACGTTCACCTGAAGCACTCTTACCATAGCGAGACGCTGCTCAATATTCTCGCACTGTCAGTGAGAGATCAGTAGTGAGGCATCGCTCGGTGGGTGACGGATGGTGTCAAAGACCGCTTCTCATGAGATTGTTGACAAAAATAATTTTGTAGTTTAAGGGATAATGAGCGCCGCAACTAAAACACCGTAAATAACACCGATTGACAATTTTCAAATAAGGAAACTAGTTAAATGTAAAATAAAAAAAATTATTTAAGTTATGCTGTTTAGGGGATAATGAGTACTGCAACTGGTGTCACTTTCTGTCGTTTAAAATGCCGTAAATAACGCCGTTTGACAGTTTAAAAAGCTAAATTAAAAAAATAGTAAAATGCAAAAGAAAAAAATAAATTTAAGTTACGCCGTTTAGGGCAGGCCTGGCCAGACTCGGTCCTGGAGGGCCGGTGTCCCTGCAGAGTTTAGCTTCAACCCTGATTAAACACACCTGAACAAGCTAATCAGTGTCTTCAGGTTTACTAGAAAGTTACAAACAGGTGAGTTTTATCAGGGTTGGAGCTAAACTCTGCATGGACACCGGCCCTCCAGGACCGAATTTGCCCAGGTCTGGTTTAGGGGATAATGAGTGCAGCAACTGACAGCGTTTTCTGCCGTTTGACAATTTTTAAGTGAAGAAACTAGTAAAATGTAAAATAAAAAAATTATTTTAAATTACGCTGTTTGGGGGATAATGAGTGCTGCAACTGACGGTGCTTTCTGATGTTTAAAATGCTGTAAATAACGCCCTTTGTCAATTTTAAAATAAAAAAATCTAGTTGTATGGAAAATAAAGAAATTTAAAAAAAATGTTGATGGATTTGCATCTGTAGTCTATTTTTCATGGGATTGCTGTCTTGGATAGTGGTGGTGGATAACGTTGGGTGGTGAGTGCTGTCCCATCACACCATATCTATGGGAATGACCCACGGCGTCAGGTGGTGTGACGGTCTCACTCGCCCAACGTTCACCTGAAGCACTCTTACCATAGCGAGATGCTGCTCTAGGTTCTCGCACTGTCAGTGAGAGATCAGTAGTGAGGCATCGCTCGGTGGGTGACGGATGGTGTCAAAGACAGCTTCTCGTGAGATTGTTGACTACAAAAATAGCCCTGGCTTGCAACTTTGCAACATGCAACTTTTCACTTTACAAGATGTTAAATGATAGAGTGGAGTCGTGTAAATTACTTACGGATTATTTTGATGTTTTTATTAGCTGTTTGAACTCTCAATCTGGCGGCACCCGTTCACTGCAGAGGATCCGTTGGAGGGCAAATGAGATGATGATAAATTTCTACAAATCTGTTGTGTTGAAGAGACGAGCTCATCTGCAATCTGGACCGCTTGCAAGGTGAGGAATTGTTTTTAGTTTTTTATATCAATCGGCTATAAATCACATTCAAATACACAGGCTAGATTTGGGACGCCTGTCATTCATGAAGTCCTACACGTTGGCCGGATGTTCATTGAATGGCTAATTCAATTATGCTGTCACCTTCCAAGAAGGATGTAGAGAATCTTGGCCCACTTTTACACATTTTACCACCCATTCCACAGAATACTGTAGATTTTAAATTGGCATCCTTTATATATGATGCAAGATCACTAACTAAATTTGCAGATAGTTGCATGCATTTGCATCAGAAAATCTGTAGTGGAAAGGGATTGTTGGCTCCAAAAGCTTCGAAATACTTCCAAAAATTCCCTGGAAATAGTACTTTTAGACACATTAAGACTTATGAGATATACACAACCAATCAAAAGTTTTTGAACAGTAAGATTTTTAATGTTTTTAAAGAAGTCTCTTCTGCTTACAAAGCCTGCACTTATTTTATCCAAATTACAGCAAAAGTTACATTTCGAAATATTTTTAATATTTGAAATGTTTTCAATTTGTATATTTTAAAAATCTGATTATTCCTTTGATAAAAGCTAAATTTTCAGCATTACTCCAGTCTTCAGTGTCACATGATCCTTTATAAATCATTCTAATATGCTGTTCAAGAAACATTTATTATTATTATCAATATTTAAAACCGTTGAGTACTTTTTTTTTTGTTTTTTTGTTTTCTCCCCAGGATTCTTTGAATAGAAAGATCCAACAATCAGCATTTATCTGAAATAAAAAGCTTTTATAACCTTATACACTATACCATTCAAAAGCTTGGAGTCAGTATTTTTTTTAGGAGAAGAAATAATGGGAATTAATTATTTTCATTAGCAAGGATGCTTTAAATTAATCAAAAGTGATGATAAAGACGTTTGTAATTTTACAAAAGATTTCTATTTCGGATAAATGCTGTTCTTCTGAACTTTCTATTCAAAGCAGTCTGAAAAAAAAATTATACTCCGCTGTTTTTAACATAATAATAATGATAATAATAAATGTTTTTTGAACAGCAAATCAGAATATTACAATGCTTTCTGAAGGATCATGTGACTGGAGTAATGATGCTAAAAATGTAGCTTTGAAATCACAAGAATTAATTACATTTTAAAATGTATTCAAGTAGAAAACTGTTATTTTAAATAGTAGAAATATTTCAGTATTTTACTGTTTTTTGCTGTACTTTGGATCAAATAAATGCAGGCTTGGTAAACAGAAGACACTTCTGTAAAAAACACTTCAAAGTCTTACGGTTCAAAAACTTATGACTAGTAGTGTGCAGTTTTTTATATATATATATATATATATATATATATATATATATAGTGATTTTATTTTATTAGTATTCTGCTTGTTTTTTTTTCTCCTAATTAGCTTTTTTATATTGATATCTAATGGCTAAGTGCTGCTTTAACATGTTTTGTAGAGTGCTGAAGAATATGGCCTGATATGGATCACCTCAGATTTAATATCTGTGGCGATTGTCATCGGCATCTTCATTTTTCAGAAGTGCGTGCATCTCTTTTATGTACTTCAGGTTGTTTCTTAATGCTTTTTAATACTGGAAGCTATTTTGCTGTGTCAGTAGTGCCTTTAATCTTCAATATGACTATTTCTGTGCTT